>CM029022.1:106206174-106538674 GCA_016801055.1 Panax notoginseng | reverse complement strand
TATATCATTGTCATCATTCTCATGCTTATATTGTGATGGAAGTCATCTTTGGCTTACGTGCATAGATGGACTGTTGGTTGGTATGATTATGACCCGGGATTATTCAGTATAATCATGACCGTAATGTTGAAAATGATGTGGTAAAAGTCCTCATTGGCCCGGAGTGCATTGATGAACAATTGTTGGCATGATCTTGACCATTGGTGAAAACACGAATATCCTTGGCCCGTAGCGCATGGATAATTCGTGGTCGTGATACTAATGAATATCCTTGGCCTGTAGTGCAGGGATGATTCGATGATGTGGTTTAGTTGTTAAGCTGAGTCTCAGTGACAAATTGATGATAAACTTTTTAAATCATAGAAGATAGTAGATATCTTGCTCTACTTGACTCTTTTAATGGTTCCGCTGTAGTTAAACTTGATGTTTATTATATTTTATCAGTTTAACACTGTTAAAGGCTAACGATAATTTATTCTGCATTATCTTAGTCATAATATTTCTTACTGGACTAGTTGAGCTCACCCTTTTGCTTTCATTCTTCTTTTCCGGAAATGAGAACGTAGCCGAGACTAGTCGGGGAACGGAGTGATGGTCCGAGATGGTTATTTTAGTAGTCCTCACTATTTAGTGTGATAATAAATGTAAGGAGGATTGAATTTGAGTTTGGATATTGTCTATGAGATAATATTCATGTAAAAACTCTCAACTCATGTCATATAATTAAGTTTGTATTTGAATTCAGTACCATGTATTTGGCGACTCAAGATGGGTGATGTATACCTATTTTGGGGGCGTCACACATGTTTAGATTTTTTTGTGTGAAAATATACTTCAGACTTTTATGGTCCGTATATATCTCACATTTCTCCCCATAGAGATAATGTCTCCATATCTTCAGAGCAAAAACCATCGCAGCCAACTCCAAATCATGAGTCGGGTATCCTTTCTCATAGTCCTTCAGTTACCTTGATGCATACGCAATGATTTTGCCGTTTTGCATAACACCGCCTAGTCCTTTATGTGATGTATCACTATACACCAAAAAATTTCTTGTATTATCCGGTAATGACAATACAGGTGACATGCTATGGTTCTTTTTCAATTCATGAAAACTATCTTCGCACTTCTCCGTCCAAACAAAATTTATAGCTTTCCTTGTCAAGTTTTTCAACGGAGTGGCAATCTTGGTAAAGTCCTGAATAAACCGTCTGTAGTAGCGTGCCAATCCCAAAAAACTTCTCACCTCTGATGGTGTCCTTGGTTGTTCCCAATTTATTACAGCTTTGACCTTTGACGGATCCACTAAAATCCCATCTTTGTCAATCACATGACCAAGAAATTGTACACGCTCTAGCAAGAATTTACACTTAGAGAATTTCTCTTACAACTTTTCACTTCTTAGCGTCTCCAACGTTAAATGTAAATGTTCCACGTATTCCTCTTGAGATTTGGAGTACACCAGAATATCATCAAAGAACGCCACTACAAACTTATCTAAGAACAGTTTAAACACCTTGTTCGTCAAATCCTTGAATGCTGCAGGGGCACTGGTCAAACCAAAAGACATTACCAAAAACTCGTAGTGTCTATACCGACTTCTAAATGTCATCTTCGGTACATCCTCTTTCCTTACCTTTAATTAATGATACCCACATCTCAAATCAATCTTCGAGAAGTACATAGATTATTTTCATTGATTAAACAAGTCATCTATTCTTGGCAACGAATACTTATTCTTAATAGTGACTTTGTTTAATTCCCTATAATCAATGCAAAGACGCATTGACCAATCCTTCTTATTTACGAATAACACTGGGGCTCCCCACAGTGATACACTCGGCTGAATGTATTTCTTGTCCAGTAGCTCTTGTAATTGTACCATCAGTTCCTTCATCTCTACCGGAGCCATCCTGTACGGGGCCTTCGATATCGGAGCAGTCCCTTGTGCTAAATTGATAACGAACACAATCTCTCTGTTAGGCGGAAGTCTTGGCAAATCTTTTAGAAATACATTCACAAAATCCCTAACAACTGGTATCTCTTCCAGTTTCACGCCCTTTCTTTGAGTATCGACTATGTAAGCTAAATATCCTCCACAGCCTTGTCTCAATAACTTCTTGGCTTGCATCATCGTCAGACATCTTGCTTGTCTAGGCAATTTGCTACCATAGAAGACTACCTTTGACGAAGTCATAAGGTTTACACATTTCTTTTGGCAATCAATTATCGCTCCATAATTGAATAGTCAATCTATCCCCAAAATAACATCAAACTCTCCAAGTTTAATCGGGATTAAATCTTGTGTTATAAAATTTTCCTTAATATTCACCTTACAATTCCTATATACGAATTTAACAGGAACCACTTCCCTATTCGCAATTTCCATGTTCAAAGGGAAATTCAAATCTTCACTAGGCAATCCTAACCTCTTAGCAAATTCATCAGATATAAACGAGCAAGTAACACCCGATTCAAATAATACATATTCAATTATATCATTGATTGGGATGATACCTGGCACAACATCTTTTGATTGCACTGCATCTTACACCATCGTGTTGAAGGTTCTGGCTGTGGGTCTGCTTGTCGACGTTGGTCCAGCAATAGCCAACGTACCTCCACTGCCACCTCCCTTACTTCAAGTTGCATCTTCATCTTTCTTCTTAGGGCACTCGCAACCGCAAGTGTAACATGCATTCTTCTTTAGTTGATAGCAATTCGAAGCAATGTGATCCTCTTGGCCACAATTAAAGCACACTCGCTTACCCCTCAAGCACACGCCAATGTGATTTTTTCCACAGGTAGCACACACTTCAAATTTCCTTTTCTACTGGCTACTTTGTTGACTTCCAACACCAACACTCGCATTCCACTTCCTCTTCGGGTTATTATTATTCCCACCACTGCTACCACCAGTTTTACCTTCATTCTCACTCTCCTTCTTTCTCTGTTCCTGATTGTACTTTGTTACGACATCGCTTCCACCCTCCGTGATAATCACCTTCTCAAGCACCGCTGTAAACGTTTTCAACAAAAATATGGAGACTCTGATGTACAACTAGGGCTTCAGTCCCTGTTCAAATCATCTCACCTTCCGCTCATCTGTGTTAACTTGATATGGCGCAAACCTCGTCAACTCATTGAACTTTGTTGCATACTCCGACACTATCATTGCATTCTACTTCAGCTCTAAAAACTAGACCTCCATCCGATTCTGTGAACTCTCTGGAAAATAGGTCTCAAAAAATATTTCTTTTAACCTATCCCAAGTCATCACTCCCTGACCTCCTCGGGTTTTGTTTGGCTGCCACCAGTAGCTGGCTTCTGCTTTCAACATGAATGTTGTAAAAGCAGTCTTCTGGTCCTCACCGACTCTAATAACGTCAAAAACGTTCTCTCATTCCATGATCCAGGTCTGTTCCTCAACCGGATTCATGGACCCACGAAATTCTGGTGGTCCAACCGCCTTGAAATCCTTAAAAGTCGCAGCTTGGTTATGTGGTTGATTCTGTAGCGCTCCCACTAATAATATCACCAACTACTGAATTGGGTTAGTCTCAGCGTTGTTGTTATTGGTACTCAGGCATTTGATGTCGTGGTTGACGTCTTCTTGGAGGTATTTTCTGTTTAAAATTCACTTATTAGATTATTACTCAATCTTTTAAGTATTTTCTACTTAACTTGCACATCATAAAAGATCATCACATAACATATAACATCTTGAATAAATATGAACATTTTATCCATGCATAATCTTTTAAAAACATAATAATGATAGCATCCCTACTATCTACATCCCTTTCCTGAACTAATAAAGTTTCAGGATAACATCATCATATCCCATTGGTTACATAACATTTGGGATTTACATCTTATTTACTATTTAATCACACAACAATTACATTCCCTATTATGGCCTACTAAGTTGATGCGTAGCCTTACGGCGCTCCTCTTCCATGATACGAAACATCGTTCTACGATTTAACATATACCATGGTAGCATTTCGAACTGAGTCGGATAGTACATGACTCGGTCTTGAGCTTAGTTTATCAAGGTGTTAAAAATACAATTCATCTCTTCCATCTTAATCTTCTTTGCTTGTACCTCTCCCTCTACTACCTCTGCACACTGAGAAGCTTTCTCATATGCATCTTCAACTCTTGCTCTCTTGGCAGATTCTTCTTTCAACTTATCCTTCAGCTTCACAATCTCCTCCATCAGCTGCTCATTCTCCTCCTTTGTGTGAACCAGCTTCCATTCCACATTACCAAGATGCTCGTCAAGATCTCTGATCTCATCGTCCTTCTTTTCCATCAAACTCTGACGTTCAGCTGCTAACTCCACTAATTCCTAGACTCTATCCTGAAGCATAATGTTACGATCGTATACTTCGTCATACATATGAGCTGCGATAAAGTTTGGTGGAAACTCTTCCTCTTCTTCATCCTCCTCCGTCTGTGGCAACTCAACGGGATCTTCCTCATCTGTCTCTACCACATCCTCCTCATCTGGTATACCCTCCTGCTCAACCTCCGATACATAACCAACCACTGTGACCAACGGAGATGACTCCCTTAGCAGTAGTTGTTCCCAGACCACCTGAATATCTCGAGGCTCCTCCCCTCTAGGCATCTGAGATCCCTCCTCCTTAGCCTGATTCGATTCTCCCACATTAGCCTTCCTGACAATAAAAATTTTAAGTTTTAATTACTAATCATCACTACTCAACACTAACGAGCACATAGGTTGCAACCACATAAACATATGGAGTGTTTTATTATTCCTTCCTTAAAACTCGATAAGAGTCTATCACCACTATCTTTATCTTTATAAACTCCTATAAGGTTACTACCTAAGGTTTTTTCCCCACCTAAGGTTCATAACCTAAGGCTCTGATACCAACATGTGACACCCCCAAATTTTGGTACTTCATTTCCATAAGATTTAGTGTTCACTATCCAAACATTCATTTCTAACTACCAAATATAATAAAATTTAAACTATAATTCTTCCCATTAAAGGGTACATAACTTAATCAATAAATCTTCCATGTTATCTAACCTTTAAAACATTCATCATCTGCGAAAAAATAAATAATTAAATCACCATAATTATAAACTAAGTCTGAAAACATAAATGATAATAGATTTACAAGTCTTCAAACACTTGTTCATCTTTTCTTTCCTTTTGCTAGTGGTAGGTTCATCGACCTTCTCAACTTTAGATGTAATGGTTATAAATGTAAGAGTAACCAAAACAAATGCTCACTTGAAATGCCAATGAATAATAACAACATAATAACTGCCAATGAATAAGCTCAATAGAACTGAATAACATCCTTTATCATTGATAATCAATAACTAAAATTAGAATTTGAAATTTATCTGAAGGTCACAAGACCATGAACTATGTCTAACGTTATAAGTATTCTTTCAACTTAAACCTAAACAGTCATAAGACTGTAGGGACTCTCCGTTCTTAAGGTGATTAGCCCTTTGTACCATGTATTGTGCACAAACATCTAAACGCTTCGCGTAATTAATCCCCTATAATAGGGTTGTCCATCTCAGTTTTAACATATGAGTCCGCACCAAAGGAAGTTTGGTTTGGATAGATTTCAAGGGTAATTTAGAGTTTAACGAACATCAACTAAGGATTAGTTGAATCAATAAAGTTTGATATCATTTCAAGTGTTCGATCACAACATGATATGGAATAGTCATGAATCATAAGTGAATGAACATTATAAATCGAAGTTATGTTTTAGAAATGAACTAGAAAGCTTAGGCATTGGATATTATAACAAACCTTGCTTGAACAACAATAAGCTAAGGCTATAATCTTGCACAATAAAAGAATTGAATTAATGAACTTGCATAATTAATAACAAGTGTTGATGTAGGGATTTTTATTTGTCCCTTTTCTATTCTTGTCTTTTGGTGTTCTCATGTTAGGTGAGATTTGTTTGAAAAAATAAGTTGTGAAAAGGTCCGACGTGTATATGTCGACGATTGGACTATAAGAGTTGCTAGTTGGTTTTTTAAATGGTTGTACAAACATGTGACGCCCCCAAAATATAGGTATACCTCACCCATCTTGGGTCGCCAGATACATGGTACGGAATACAAATACAAACTAAATTATACAACTGCCGTGTAAGATACGACAAAACATAAGCTGTGAGTTTTAATACAACACTTTCTTCTAAACAGGATTCAAACTCAAAATAAGTCCTCAATACATTTATTTTCACACTATTTCATAGAATAATGAGGACTACTAATGTTATCATCTGAACCGTCACTCCGTTCCCCGACTAGTCCCCGCTACGTTCTCATTTTCTGAAGAGAACAATGAAAGCAAAAGGGTGAGCTCAACTAGCCCAGTAAGAAATATTATAACTAAGATAATGAAGAATAAATTATCATTAGTCTTCAACAGTGTTAAACTGATAAAATATAATAACTATCAAGTTTAACTGCAGCGGAACAAGCAATCCATTAAAAGAGTCAAGTAGGGAATAAAATCTACTATCTGTTATGATTTAAAAGGTTTTTCATCACTTTTATCGCCAGGACTCAGCTTAATAAATAATCCACATCATCGAATCACCTCTGCACTACGGCCAAGGATATTCTTTAGTATCACGACCATGAATTATCCATGCACTACGGCTAAAGATAATCATGTTTTCATCAACAGTCCTGATCATGCCATAAAACAATTCATCTTTGCACTATGGCCAAAGAGAATCCATAGTCATAATCATACCAAAAACTATCCGTCAATGCACTACGGGCCAATGAGGACTTTTTCCACATCATTTGTAACATTACGGTCATGATTACACCGAATAATTCCTTGTCATAATCATACCAAGTCCATCTATGCATTACAGGCCATAGATGACTTTCAACAAAATATAAACATGAGGATGATGACAATGATATAAGAATTCAATAAAAAATAAGTTCAAGAATTAATTTATCTAGGAACTGATAACGTCTAAATTGTCAACATGATACTACTTTGTAGAGTAAAATTTAAGAATGCTCAGAAGAATATTTCCATGAAAAGATACGGGATGAAGCGCAAATATCAAGGATATTCCACTAATTTCATGGAGTATAGAAGTTAAAGTTTTAACCAACTGAGTATAATAAAGAATGGAATAACAAAAGAAAACACCATGCATGCGATAGACCGCACAGGCAGGTTATTCCAATAGAATAATAAATAACGGAACCAGGCCGGCGTAAAACGCACAGATAGGATATTCCAACAGAATAATAAAGAATGAAACCAGGTCCGGCGTAAAACGCACAGGCCGGATATTCCGACAGAATAATAAATAATAAAACTAGGTCCGGCGTAAAACGCACAAACAAGATATTCCGACAGAATAATAAATAATGGAACCAGGTCCGGCGTAAACGCATAGACAGGATATTCTGACAGAATAATAAAGGACAGAATAATAGAAGAATTTCACCATGTATGCGGTACTTCGCATAAACAGGTTATTCCAACATAATAATAAAGAATGGAATAACAGAAGAATTTCACCAAGTATAGGGTAGTCCGCGTATACAGGTTATTCCAACAGAATAATAAAGAATGGAATAGCAGAAGTTCTCTTCATGAATACAAAAGAAATAATATCCCTTACGGGTATAACAAATAATATCCCTTACGGGTGCAACAAATAATATCCCTTACCGTAAAAGAAACTTTATATTGGAGTAGTGAAGTAGCAGAATATTTTTCTTCTCTCTCTCTATAATTTCTCTCTCTAGAGTTTTAGTGAATTCGTAAGAAATATTAAAGGAATGAGCTTCTATTTATAGGAAAATGGACTGAATAGTAACTAATTCATGAACGGTCCAGATTGATTTACTTTTAAACGGACGGTCCATATTGGTTTACTATTAAAACTTAAAGCAACGGTCCATACTGATTTACTATTAAAACTTTACGGGTGATCAATAGTACCCCGTGAATAGTAACTCGTGAATAGTAACTCGTAAATAGTAACTCATAAATAGTAACTCATGAATAGTAACTCGTGAATAGTAACTTATGAATAGTAACTCGTGAATAGTAACTCGTGAATAGTACTCCGACACGAAAAATATCCCGAATACCCGATTGAACAATATTGAGTGACTTCTCACATAAGCATCAATAATCAATACCGTGTACTACTATACAACCACGCGTATTAATATACTTTTAACACCGGGTGTTTCAACAGTTAACGGTAAAACTTCCGCCGTTATTTTCATAAAGTATTTTGTCGTTTTCTCAATCCGACAATAATTTTGTTGCGGGGTCCACCAATGATTGTACCGTCGTACGGATATTCTTCGATAAAAAGAATATTCCCCGACCAATCGAATATTATACAACAACTTGCATACTTTACAAAATTTATAAATATTACCCACAACTATAACATTATATCAAATCCACACCATAATATTAAAAAATTATTTCGAGAAAATTAAATCTTTATTCATAAAATCTGGGGTCTCACAATCTCCTCTCCTTGTGAAATTTCACCCTCAAAATTTACGTACGTGCCTGGTATGCCAAAGAGATGAGGATGCCTTGACTTCATTTCAGATTCTAACTCTTGAGGTATAACCTTTGAGTGTTGAATATGATCCTTCTTATCCAAGATTTTATCACGTATCTCCTCATACGTTAAATCTTCTGCTATCTCGTCTTGTTCTAATTTAATAATGTGGTTCGGGTCGTCCACATATTTACGTAACATCGATACGTAAAAAAAATATTCTAAACACGCAACATACTTGGCGGTAAAATGAATCTATAGGCCACAGTTCCTACTTCATCGAGGATTTTAAATGGGCCAATTAAATCGAGGGTTGAGATTTCCTCTCTTCATCGATTCTTGCTTCTAGAATAATGCCCTCTTGAACCTTCTTCTTGACATTCATCAGCTCCGGGTGTGTAGCTTGAGCGACTTTAACTTTATCGATTAAAGTTGATTCTACTCGTATATTCGTTATCTTCACGTGGGTCCCTAGAGTCTTTAACTCTATCTTCATCACTTGTAAGTTATACGAAATGAGTCTTTGTGTTAACAACATCGCACTCATAAATGCATACGATCTTCTACTCAACGCGTCAGCTACCACGTTCATTTTTTCCACGATGATATTGAATGGTACGATCATAATCTTTAATAGCTCGAGCCAACGTCTTTGGCACATTACACGTTCGTTTTAGGTGAAGAAAATATTTGAGGGTTTTAGAAATGGGTTTTGTACTGGGGTCAATACAAAATTCGATTTCACGCTCTAGGGGTAGGCTAAGAAGTCTTCAACAATACGTCAGGTAATTTATTAACAATAGAAATATCATTCAAAGTTGTGACCCTCAAAGACTTGGATAGTACGTCACATTGATACCTATCAACTTGCCATCGTCATTCACGACGTCGCCTACAGAAAGTTCGACTTCAGTGCATTCCACACAAGGAAGTCAACAACAAAAGGATCGGGGCTCTTTACTTATGGCTTGATATGACAATGATTGACTTCAGTGGTTTGGTTACTTTGAATTCGCATAACAGGTTGGTTAGGAGTATGAAAGCTAACAACCTTACAAAAAGCATGATGAGTAGTTAACCAATCGATTCCTAAAATTACATCAAAGGCAAGTATTTTCAAAGAGATACGATCGACAGGTAACGTGAAAGTGTTGATTTGAACAAGATTTATAAATAGTGGAGGTAACGAAGGTTTCTCCCAACTGAGTTTAAATAGATATATCAAAGTCTAACTTCTCCAGAGTTAACTTCAAACATTGAACACAACTAGGTGAAATAAATGAGTGAGTAGAATCGGTATCTAATACAGTATATACTTCACAAGAGTTTATGACTAACATACCCGTGATAATTTTATTCAGGTTCCTTGTAACGAAAAAAAATGCTCTCTCTTAAACTACCGGCTTTGACTTTTTTGGGACGGCCTTTGGTGGCTCCATCCTAGCTGAACTTGTCTTCGGTGAACGACAAAATCGGGCTAAGTGACCTTCTCTTCCATAATTATAATATGCTTTGGACGGCATCGCGCAGTTTGGACTGATGTGTTCCTCCCCTCCGCATTTAAAACATATGATAGGTGGTCGTTCTCCTTCCTTAACAATAGGTGCTGGTGCTGACGTCTTTCCATCATGGTTGAATCTCCTCTTCTTAAAATGTCCATTCTTATTGTTTTGACCATGATTACCACCGAAGTGGTTACCATTTCTGGCATGTTGATTTCCTCCATGTTTATTGTCACCGCTTTGATGACTGTTATCACCGGTATTATCATTTTGTCGGCTGCTCTCTTTTGGTTGGGTTGACTCGTTATCGCGCTCCAATAACTGAGCCCTATTAACAACATCTGAATACAAACACAGTTTATGAGAAATAAGATATTGACGTATCTCCGGCTTCAAACCTCTTAAAAACATCCGCGTCATTCTCTCTTCATTATCAACCAAGTGGGACGCAAATTGGGACAACTCGGCAAACTTGGCTTCGTACTGCGACACGGTCATGTTGTTTTGCTCCAACTTGATAAATTTCACCTCCTGCATGTGACGAATGCTTTCAGGAAAGTACTTGTCATTGAACAGCTCTTGGAACTTCTCCCAAGACATCTTGAGTGCGTCAGGCTGGGTACGTTTTACAGATTCCCACCAGTAATCTGCCTCTTCACGCAACATAAAGGTGGAAAAGGGAACCTTTTGCTCCTCTGAGCATCCCAAGACATCAAATATCTTGGTGATCTGTTTTAACCACGTCTCCGCCTTAAGTGGTTCTGGCTTTCCCAAAAACTCCGATGGTCCCAGCTCCTTGAACTGCTTAGCGGTAACCGACCGTGGGTTGTCATTATTTCCACCTACATTTTGAACAAGAGTCTCTCTCACCTAATGTTGCATGAATTGCATAAAGCCTCTGAACATCCCTTCGTTCATCATCTGATCGGTGTTATTGTTTACCTGAAGATTATTGTCTTCCTGTTGCACATTATCATGGGTATTGATCGTTGGTGACTCAACGGTCTCATGTGCTTCATTGCTTATCTCAACATTTTCGAATGCCATTTTTAAATACTGCCACAAAATAAGGGTTAATTGACATATTACATATTATCAATATACTTTGACCGACCAATTAAATATCAAATAAACTTAGGTAAGTCATACTAGTGAAGGAATTCCCCGTCTCTCCCCTCCTAGTTCTTATCTCACATCTCAGCCAGGGATCATATCCCTAAGCTTTGATACCAACTGTGACGCCCCCAAAATTTAGGTATACCTCACCCATCTTGGGTCGCCAGATACATGGTATAGAATACAAATACAAAATAAATTATACAACTGCCGTGTAAGATACGACAAAACATAAGATGTGAGTTTTAATACAACACTTTCTTCTAAACAGGATTCAAACTCAAAATAAGTCCTCAATACATTTATTTTCACACTATTTCATAGAATAGTGAGGACTACTAATGCTATCATCTGAATCGTCACTCCATTCCCCGACTAGTCCCCGCTACGTTCTCATTTCCTGAAGAGAACAATGAAAGCAAAAGGGTGAGCTCAACTAGCCCAGTAAGAAATATTATAACTAAGATAATGCAGAATAAATTATCATTAGTCTTCAACAGTGTTAAACTGATAAAATATAATAACTATCAAGTTTAACTGCAGCGGAACAAGCAATCCATTAGAAGAGTCAAGTAGGGAATAAAATCTACTATCTGCTATGATTTAAAAGGTTTTTCTTCACTTTTATCGCTGGGACTCAGCTTAATAAATAATCCACATCATCGAATCACCCCTACACTACGGCCAAGGATATTCTTTAGTATCACGACCACGAATTATCCATGCACTACGACTAAAGATAATCATGTTTTCATCAACGGTCCTGATCATGCCATAAAATAATTCATCTTTGCACTATGGCCAAAGAGAATCCATCGCCATAATCATAAAAAATTTTCCATCAATGTACTACGGGCCAATGAGGACTTTTTTCACATCATTTGTAACATTACGGTCATGATTACACCGAATAATCCCTGGTCATAATCATACCAAGTCCATCTATTCACTACAGGCCATAGATGACTTTGAACAAAATATAAGCATGAGGATGATGACAATAATATAAGAATTTAATAAAACAAGTTCAAGAATTAATTTATCTAGGAACTGATAACGTCCAAATTGTCAACATGATACTACTTTGTAGAGTAAAATTCAAGAATGCTCAGAAGAATATTTCCATGAAAAGATACTGGATGAAGCGCAAATATCAAGGATATTCCACTAATTTCATGGAGTATAGAAGTTAAAGTTTTAACTAACTGAGTATAATAAAGAATGGAATAAAAAAAGAAATCACCATGCATGCGATAGACCGCACAGGCAGGTTATTCCAATAGAATAATAAATAACGGAACCAGGCCCGGCGTAAAACGCACAGATAGGATATTCCAACAGAATAATAAAGAATGGAACCAGGTCCGGCGTAAAACGCATAGGCAGGATATTCTGACAGAATAATAAATAATGGAACCAGGTCCGGCGTAAAACGCACAGACAAGATATTCCGACAAAATAATACATAATAAAATCAGGTCCGGCGTAAATGCACAGACAGGATATTCCGACATAATAATAAAGAACAGAATAGTAGAAGAATTTCACCATGTATTTGGTACTTCGCATAAACAGGTTATTCCAACATAATAATAAAAAATTGAATAACAGAAGAATTTCACCAAGTATAGGGTAGTCCGCGTATACAGGTTATTCCAACAGAATAATAAAGAATGGAATAACAGAAGTTCTCTTCATGAATACAAAAGAAATAATATCCCTTACCGTAAAAGAAACTTGATATTGGAGTAGTGAAGTAGTAGAATATTTTTCTTCTCTCTCTCTATAATTTCTCACTCTAGAGTTTCAGTGAATTCGTAAGAAATAATGAAGAAATGAGCTTCTATTTATAGGAAAATAGACTGAATAGTAACTAATTCATGAATGGTCCAGATTGATTTACTTTTAAACGGATGGTCCATATTGGTTTACTATTAAAACTTAAAGCAACGGTCCATACTGATTTGCTATTAAAACTTTAAACTAGCGATCCATATTGATTCACTATTATAACTTTCCACTAGCGGTCCATATTGATTTACTATTATATCTTCAACCAACGGTCTGAAAAATTAGCACATCTCTTCATAGAATAATATTGTACCCAAAATAATTTGGACCGAAAAGAAATATATTTTACGGGTGATTAATAGTACCCCGTGAATAGTAACTCGTGAATAGTAACTCGTGAATAGTAACTCGTGAATAGTAACTCATGAATAGTAACTCGTGAATAGTAACTCATGAATAGTAACTCGTGAATAGTAACTCATGAATAGTACTCTGACACGAAAAATGTCCCGAATACCCGATTGAACAATACTAAGTGACTTCTCACATAAGCATCAATAATCAATACCGTGTACTACTATGCAACCACATGTATTAATGTACTTTTAACACCGGGTGTTTCAACAGTTAACGGTAAAACTTCCGCTGTTATTTTCATAAAGTATTTTGTCATTTTCTCAATCCGACAATAATTCCATTGCGGGGTCCACTAATGATTGTACCGTCGTACGGATATTCTCCGACAAAAAGAATATTCCCCGACCAATTGAATATTATACAACAACTTGAATACTTTGCAAAATTTATAAATACTACCCACAACTATAACATTATATAAAATCCACACCATAGTATTAAAAAATTATTTCGAGAAAATTAAATCTTTATTCATAAAATCTGGGGTCTCACACAACACAACCAAGAAAAGATTTGCACATTGACCCAGTGATGTGACACTGCTTAACGAGTCTGTAAAATTGAGATTCGTTAGGGTTCGGGGACTTGGTTATGCGGAGGGAAGGTGTTAGGAACCCCTCAACATCCGTGTTGCCACGGTGACCACCACTTTTTAATTAAGCTGTTATATGAATGTGTGTGTGGATCAATGTGCAATTATTTGAAAGTAGTGATATGGCTCGTTTGCACCTATAAACAAAGGGTTTGAATTTTGTATTAAAGTTCAATTTTAACAAGATATAGCAATGACGTTTTATAAAAGAGGTTTTTTAAACCCTTATGCTCAATAGTAATTGAGGCCTTTGATACTTCCATTTTATTATGGGTTCGGCTGGATTACTTTTATTTTCGAGATGTGAGGCATCTTCAAGAAAATAATATAAAAAAAGTAGTGCTGAATTCCTTATGGGCATTAAAGCCATCCAAGGAAATTCAAACACTGTGAATAATTTTCAAGCCATGTATAGCTAAAAATGTCCATCACGGGAACTGAATCTAGATTCAGGAGACTGAATATGTGATCACATGATTCCTAGGCTCATATGATGTAGCAATTTGTATGAAAGCTGTAAACAGTTATATATATAAAAGTTGTAAATATATATACAAATGATCAACCACCACGAAATACCTCCATGGGGGATTAGAAAGGTAAATATATAAAAATTATAAATATATATATAAACGATCAACCACCACGAAGCACCTCCATGGGGGATCGAAAATGTAAAGAAAGCAGTAAAAGCAATCAACCGCCACGAAGTGAACTCCAGGCGAGACGAAGTGTAAATAAAGCTATAAAAGCGATCAACCGCCACGAAGTAAACTCCAGGCAGGACAAAATATAAATAAAGCTATAAAAGGTCAAGAAGTGAACTCCAGGCCTGACAAAAATATAAATAATATATATATATATATATATATATATATATATATATATATATATATATATATAAGTAATAAACGCTCCGGATGTAAATCCAGGCTCAATCGAGGCATAACTCGATAATGTTAGTATACTAACATTTTTTTCTTAACCGACTCCCAGCTTCCGTGTTTTTTAAAGGAGAGGATTTTTGAAAAGACGCTCCGTGTTTTTTAAAAAAGCGTTATCTATTTAAAATTAAAATTTATCCAAATAAATATATAACATTTTTTTACATGTATCTACAACATTTTGTTAAAAAGCGTTGTAAAAAAAATACCACAATGATTTTTATAAAAACGTTATCTTTTAAGTATTGTCTATTTACTATTTTGTAGTAGTGGTACATAATATATATATATATATATATATATATATATATATATATATATATATATATATATATATATATATATATATATATAAGAAATAGAAAGCCACGGACCAAAGTTCGGGTGTACGCACACACCACGACTATCAACGTGAACAACTGTGTGTGTAATAAGTGTGGAAAAGGCTTTAAATGATGTAAGAAGGCTTACAGTGGACTGCTTACAGTAGACTGCCAAATAAGACTTTAATAGCTTTAAGTTGATGAACACTCAGCTCCCGCCAGTAAAAAAGTAGCCAAATATATGCTCACAAGTATTTGAAATGAGAAAGCACTCAAGATATGGTGTGTACAGAACAAATTGGACAAGGCTTCCTCGCCTTTTCTCTTCTTCAAATTGCTGCCCCAAGCCCTCTATTTATAGAGGGGGGAGCCGCAGGTGTACCTGCAGTAGCCGCAAATGCACCTGCGGCTGCCCGGGCTGGCCCGAGCTCTGCGGGTCCTACCGTCTCGAAGTACGTACACGCGTGCAACGTGATGTTCGTTTAAACTTTTAGAACTTCAATTCGGGCATTCGATCGAGGTGTATAAGACCTTTTTTGGCATGCTGTTGTCGAGAGCTACACAATGACATGGGATTAGGGGTTGTACGAAGTCAGGAAGATGGGACCATGCCCTTGGTCTTCAGGCTTCAAATTCTATCTAGTGTGATGTCTTGTGTAGTAGTCACTCGAGATTAGAGCTCTTTGATTCTTGTAGGACATTACTATGTATGTTTGAATGTTGTTGAGACGGTGCAATGTGGGATCGAGATGGCAAAATGATGTTTTTGCCCCTCACCGGGGTTATCTCCGGTTTGAGCTGATTTAGCGGCCGTTGCTCAGGATAATCTCTGAGATTGAACTTCTTCAAGTATTGACCATCCTCAGGATTATCTCTGAGGTGTGCCTGACCTCCCGGGGTTATCTTTGGGCTTATGGAATGAGTGCCTCGGGGCTATCGCCGAGTGTTGAAGCTGACTACTAGGAATGGAAAAGAGCATTTCTGGGGTTATCTCCCGAACTGCAACTGCATTCCTCGTGGTTGTCTCTGAGGTTGGATTGAAGATCATGGGGTTGTCTCCAGGATTGGGACTGAATATCTCGAGGTTTTGTCTCTGAGATGGTAAATTTCTCCGGTGTTGTCTCTGGACCTGTGATTGCAGCCCTTGGGGTTATCTCCGAGGTTGAAACTGAAGATCCCGGGGTTCTCTCCAGGATTGTGATGGAATATCTCGGGGTTATCTCCGAGATGGCAAAGAGTGGGTATCCCGGGGTTGTCTCCGGGGCTAGGTTGAGCTGTCTTTAAGGGTCATCTCTAAAAGACAATTTTGCCCTCCTTCAATGTTAGTAACAGGAATGCAACATTTTGAGTGTCTACAGATGCCCCTCTTTATCATATTCATGTAGTGTAACATCATGGATAGGATAAAGAATACTAGACACTTGTAATGTAACAAGATATTTATGATGCAATGTACTGTAACATGATGCAAATGTATGATGCATGTGGTTTGTTGGACCGTTTTCCAACGAGATGTGATGACCGTTACCCCCATAACTTGTGATGGGGACTGCAGTTATCATTGATAACTCTGACGAACTTCTTGGATGTGTGCTCCAAAGTTCTCAAGAACTTCAAGGATGTTGACGTTTGGGTTATCACCAAAGTCCTTAATCATTGGTACAGATTTTCCACCATAGATGTTTTTCTTATGTGCAAGAGATTTTATGGGGATATACTTTGTCTTTTGAGGATGTGTATAACATATTCCATCATCGGTCCTCCCCGATGAGGATGCCCTTCCCTGGTTTGTATAGCCAAGTCTTTCCAGTGTTCTGTTGGAGTTACTGCCAACATTTTGTGTTTGTCAGGGTTGCCTGACCCCCGTTGAGATGTACATCAACGGATGAAATCCCTGCTGGGGATAATGCCAAGGTTGCTTGACCTTTGTCGATGTGTGCATCAACGGCTAACATCATCGAATAGCTTTTGATGCTTCGATGGGTTTTCCTGCCATCTGCTTAATGTTGTCAAGGTTGCTTGACCTTTGTCGACATGTGCATCAAGGGATGAAATGTGTGAAATTCCCGCTAAGGATAAGTGTTTTGGAGTTGCAACCCCAAACTGACGGCATCGGATCTTCATAAGATATTATCGAATGTAGTTTGCAACAATTACAATTATTGGTATAGTAAGCCTATGTCCGGGCAAATACCAATGAATGACATGTAGACCTATAATTTGGTCCACAAAAACCATTATTTCAAGCTTTTCTACTAAATTGCGTAGCATCTTTTTTCATGATTTGGGCTTTTCAGCTTATAAGAACTCCTTTATAACTTGAATTGGACCGAGCTAGAGGGGTGGGCCCCACCCAGGGGAGCCACAGGTACACCTGCGGCAAGCCGTGGGTGGCCTTTAAGGCAGCTGTGGCTTTCACAAGTAATTTTCAAGTTACGTCGCACAAAAAATCCGAAAGCTCTTCTTCAGATATGTTGAGTTCGAGCGTCTTTCTGCAAATTTTGTTACTGTACAAGTGTTATACACTGTCCTGGTAACGTATGCATGTCTTCTTTTCCAGTTTCTACCCATTGGAAAATGACTTTTTATATGAAATACGTCTAAACACATAGTAGTGAATATGCATGCTCATATGTCTTGATAAAAAATATTCAACATAGTAAATGTTAGTATTAAACTATGCTGAATATAATGATGTGAAAAATTTTGACTTTTGAAATAATCAAATTGATACCTTTTTCGACAATTTCTTATCCAATTTGAGGACAAATGAGCAAAGGTAGTAAAGCAAAGCAATCCTGGTATTTAATCTACTGTTATGGATTGGGACTTTGATATCTGTATGCATGTAGGATGTTTATGACTGTGGGTAGGTGTGCTACTGACAGGCCACCTAGTCATGCCTATGTGAATGTGGATAGTCTTGTTTATAAAGGAGACTCTAGCAAAAAAAATTCCAAAAGTCTAGGCATTGGGTATACATGTATTTTTAACTCTACTATAGGCGTATGTTAAAATAATGCATGCATGCATTTAGTCATAAAAGGCATAAAATTGCTCCAGGTTAGAATTTACCACGCCCTTTTTGAGGTGATTTGGAGACTTATGTCCAGATATTATGGATCCAGATCATCCGAGCAGTTCTCGCAGGACCACTTCAGGTGTACGGAGGTGGACTTCTGAAGTGCCTCGACCCCGTTCAATCAGATAGCCTCGTCGTTTGGTGGAGGCAGTGATTCGTCCTGTCCGAATTGATGTATCGGATGTCGAGGACAAGGAGGAGGAGGATGTACCGGTAGCGGCTCCAGCTCCTACTGCTAATGCTCCCCGCAGGGATCTTCCACGCATTCAGGTGGCTATTCCAGATCTTTTAGGTGATTAAAGTCGCCACCCTCAGTTTACTTGCAGGCAAACGAGGTAAAAGATGGGTTCAATCTTCCTTTTTCCTATTGATAGGGAGCAAGGATTCTGACATTGGTTTGCATATAGGTTCCCGGCTTTACACAGCCTCGAGAGAACTGGTTCATCATGCACTCCCTGTATTAGGCTCTGCATCCAGATTACCGAGGTATTATGCATGGTTGGGGCTTTGAGGCATTCTTTTCTATTCTTCCCCGCCGTTATCCCTGGGGTTACCTCAGGGGCATTGCATGAGCGCTGGTTTCACCAGACTCAGTCTCTCTATTTATTGGATTGTGAGGTGATGATGACGACAATAGAATGGTGATTTATCACCGATATGGAGTTTTGGAGGGGCACCAATGCCATGTACGACGAACATTACCCCGACTGCCATCAGATCCTTGTTAGGAGTTCCGACTGAGGCGCTCAAAGATAGGACCGTTCATTCAGGTCCCTTGAGCGTAGATGCTATGAGTGGGCTATTGAGTGAGTCATACCCGCTGATGTGAGAGTCAGGGATCACATTCTTTGACGATTGTTCCTGATGATTATCCGGGGTTATTTCATAGCAGACAACTCTTTCACGGTGTCATTCGCTTTGATTAGCTCCGGTCGAGAGGTGGACCGTATTAGAGAGTATGATTGGGGCTCCTATACCTTTGCATATTTCCTCAGGGGAATGCACATGAGCTCGCAGGGCTTGATAGAGGCCTGGCTAGGATTTTACCCATTTCTGTTAGTGAGTACTTCTCTTTTGATTTCTCATGTACAGGTTAAGAGTGTTCACTGATAGCAAATATTTGCCTTTGTGTTGGCAGTTTTGGGCCTATGAGAGGCTCCCATGTTTGCGTCCTATGAGTGTGTTAGGTTTAGAGACCTATCCACGAGAACGGCGATGGCATCACTCCATATTGGCGAAGGTTCCTGTAGCTAAGGGTTTCACCCATTGTCGCTTACAGTTGGAGTTGTTGACAGTTGATGCCATCACTTGGGTTCCCTACTCTGGGGAACACTTGACAGTTGGATTTGAGGATGGATTCCCAACTGGTGTCGAGTATGTGATATCCACCCGTAAAATTCCTCTCTTCACAGATAGAGGATAGGATCTCTATTTAGGAGAGCGTGCTATTAGAAGCACAATGGGAGAGATTCATGTGCCGATCTTGCCTCCTGCCAGGCGTTATTGGCCTATGTCGCAGTCACCTATTGATGATATCCCGTTGTTGGGTGTTGACGGCTACACTCTGTCAGAGGGTTCATATACCCAGCAGGCATTACACCGCTGGTGGTCCCCTCATACCATCGGAGCCCAGACCCATGCCAGTCAATTCATGGGGGACATTGTTCCTGCATCCGTGATGATGATGGATTGGATGGCATGTGTCCAAGATCCGACTCATTTGACACAGATAGACAGTTTGACCTGGCAGTTGGACCGCGCACATTTTTTTATCCGGTATTTGGGCCGAGATCCTTCAGAGGTGGATACTTTTAATCCTTCTAGCTCAGGCGTTGGCCCTTCACGTGACCCATATGGCTTTACCGGTGCAGATCCTCCCTTGTATAGGCCTAACATCCCCGTTGATGGAGATCTAGTAACTTAGGAGGAGTTACATCAGGTGGACAGGATTGATGATGTAGATATTGAGACCATTGTCTTCTTCTAATGTGTATTCTCGCTATATCTTTTGATAGGCCTTTGTTTGATATTGGGTGTCTATACCCCATTCTCGTTTTCTCTTTTGATAGGCCTCTGTTAGTAGTAGGGCGTATGTGCCCCATTTCCCTATATTTTTCAGTTTGTATAGAGATGATGTATTTAGATGATGATATACTTAGATGATGATGTACTTAGGAATGTATGTACTATTTTTCCATTCCCTACATCATATTGCCATCTATTATTGTTATGCACGTATTATGTCATGCATATGTATGTCTAGAGATATTCAGCATTGACCCCTGGATGGTCTTATGTTACTGCCTACACAGATGTCTTCTTCGATAGTTAGTTGTATTGATCACACCCCACCAGTATTGGTGGCTTCACGCTTGAAAGCTTGGTATGACAGTGTATCCCTTTCAGACAGGGTGATTGTATATCAACTATTATAACATTCCATAGCCCTCCTGGCGTTCCAAGTTCCATTGGGCTTCGTAGATGGCATGCTAGAGCATTGGGTATCGGAGAGGCGGGTTTTTCAATTTGGGACTCATGAGTTGACTCCTACTTTGGAGGAGTATGAGCGGTTGACGGCTTTGCCCTTAGACAGACCTTGCGCTTGGATGGCTATCAGAGATATGCGCCGGCAGTTCATGACCCTCACCGGGTTGCGACGTAGAGTAGTAGAGGATGAGATTACATCTGGCCATGTATTGTCCCAGCATTTTCTGATAGACAGATTTGGCTCATTGGACAACTATGCTAGGTACTCCGGGGATTTCACTATGCCAGAGGATCAGTGGCATATGGCCAGAGTAGATGTACTCGTGCTATGTGTAGTGGCGTACGTATACATGTCATGATATATGGATGAGCTGGACATCGGTGTTGTCATGGCAGTGAGAACTCCCAGGGAGGGTCATACCATCGTGCCGATGATTGTGGCGGAGATGTTGAGATCAACCACATTTTGCTACACTTACCCTGCAGGGGTGCTTACAGGCAGCTCGGTCTTGTTGTACGTGTGGTTCTTATCACACTTGAGATCGATTGGCATGTTCCGACGACATGGGTATTGTTTTTCCCATGAGATAGCTATGTCTTATTCCTTTCAGCCATCGGATCTTGGTAGGGATTGGAGATCCATTTGATATTCTGTCGTGTACAAGTCTCAGTTCTCCCTACTACTTTATTATTCATGCTCCAGGCATGGATTATCTCCCTCTGGCTGGTTTGAGGGGCACGACTACTTACCACCCACTGGCTGTGATGTTACAGTTTGACCAGTTTCAGGACTTTCATCCTTTGAGGGGGCGTTAGGTCAGCATTTAGCTTCTCACTATTTGTCAGCAGAGGACAGATCCAGTGTGTACGCTTGTTGGGATCAGCGTGAGCGTGCAGAGTTTTTTGTTGGCCTTCCAGGTTGTTCGACAGAGTATTCTATGTGGATGGAGACAGAGACTTCATCGGCTGCGGTAGTATCCATAGTGCCGGGGATTGATTCAGATGGTGGAGAGCCCATGGAGGACATTGATTCTCACACCGAGGAGGAGCCATTCACTGGGTTGCCGCAGCTCTTGTAGATTCTCCCAGTACGAGTGCTACTGTGATCTAGCATTCCGCATAGTACTTAGAGCAGAGTCTTTATCTGATGACCTTCGAGAGAGATCAGGCTAGGGCCTTGATATTAATAGCTCTTCATGAGAGAGACGTTACTCTATTAGAGAGAGATGAAGCATTAACTCATAGAGATGCCGCTGTCATTGAGCGGGATGAGGCCATGTCATCTAGAGATGTTGTGATTGTGGAGCGAGATAGCGCTATATCTGCCCGGGATGTAGCCGTTATAGACAGTACCACAGTGAGGTCCCTTACTACTGCATCATTGCAGAGATGAGTACGTATATTGATGAGCATAGTGTCACCATGCAGATGGTTGTAGATCTGTTAGCTCGCGTAGAAACCCTTATATAGGAGATCACAGTGTTACCTCCTTCTTATGAGAGGGATGCCATGTTAGGCTTGATAGCTCGCATATACACTGACTTGTAGATGAGCTTGTATTTTCCTGCACAGATTATCTTAGCCATTTTATCATGTACAATACACATTGTATATATCAAACAACATTATATATAGCAGGGAAACATATTTTGATCACTTCACTTTTAGTTATGCCTTGTTGCTTGCTTGATATTTGCCTGTTTCTCCAGAACTTGTGATCTTGATGTATTCTGAACTCCTCCTTGATGGACGGACATTGAGATGTCTCAGGATCTTTCGAAATGGATCGTTGATCTATGTGTATTCCCTACCATCTTTTGTGTTTTGGGACTGGTTTCTGTATGTAGATGTGGAGAGGAGTGTGGCTTTCCTCTCCGAGGTTGACTGCACCACAGATGGTCGCCATTACTCCTTTGTATGGGGGAGCCAAGTTAGTTCCATCTCTTATGGATTGGTGTTTCTCTTTAAGGAGTCAACCGTAGCTTAGATGGTCGCCGATTCTCCCGTTTACATGGAGAGGTCAGGTAGTTCCATCCCTTTGGTCTGAAGCAGATGAAATATAGTGGATTGAATGATGATCCCAGTACCGTTGACAAGTTTTTATGTTTTGGTAGGGGGTTAGACTGAACCATGAATTGTTGCCTACGTACTCCTATTGAAGAGGAGATCAGGTCTGTGTAGTTCGAACCTGGTGTAAGAGGTTCAACGTTGTATGTGGTAAAGGGTGTAGAGATGTGTTTTTGTTTTGTTGTTTTTGTTTTATTGCAATCGGACCATATAAAATGGTTGTCTACGTACTCCCGTGTATCAAGGAGATCAGGTCGGCGTAGTTTGCCCCATGTTTAGGACGGTTTAAAGGCAATGAAAAGTTTGATCCCATGTTCAGGACAAACTGAGAGGGAAAAAGTTTAATCCCATGTACAGGACAAACTGTAGGTGTGAAAAGTTTTATCCCTAGTGGGGTAAAACTGCGGTTATGAAAGGTTCAATCCCTGGTGGGATAATCGGAGTTGCGCAAGGGTTCAAAACCAAGTTGAGAAAAGGATCTGGCTATCCGAAACCAGGTTGCTAGTTAGAAAAGTGTGTTTGTCCCTAATGGGTGATAATAGTTTTTATAGCTACTTATCCAGTATCTGTTACTTGAATTAGTTGCTTAAACTCATGTTTTTAAGTTACTTTTCATGCATTTTGTGTTCATTTTATAGATTATACGCTTGGGGTGGGGGTATGCCCAGAAAAGTTATTTTTTATCCGAATTTGAGTTCGAGAAGGATTGGTTCGATCCGATTGACTCAAGGACTTTCAAGAGGACTTAAAGACATATAAAGAGACATATAAAAGGAGGAGACTCACAAGGATTAGGGGGGAGATAGAGGATTACATTACATTAGATTAGATCAAAACCCTAGTTCTTATAAGATTTGGAGATTGAAGCAACTTGGAGACCATTGAAGATTCAAAGTAGGAGCAAGGAGAGAGCATCAAATCTACAGACAATTGATTTTATCTTCTTATATTCTTCTATCTTTATCATTTAATGTGTATTCAAGTATGGATTCTCAGTTTTAATTCAATATTCATGAACTAATTCTTTGTTTAAGATTACAATGGATCTTATTGTGTAGTTTATTTTAATATGCTTCGCTATTAATTATTATGTTCTATTGTGAGGATTGTCTATTATGATTTGGACTTAATTGTTTAATTGATTGGCCATCAATTATCGTGATAATCTATATGAACTCGAGAGATGAAGTTTAGATTTAGATCAGATCATGATAGCACGTGTTTGTGATTTCTGCATAGATGGAATTCATGATTCGTGTTTAGGATAGAGATATGCATTTATGCCATATGTAATCTTATAGAGAACTTGTGCTTTAAATCCTTTTTAATTGTAATTCACATAGAGATATAGTAGATTAGTTAATTAGGGTGTCTTGCTTAATTCTATCATATGTGGATCTAAGTGAGTATGGGTATTATGCATCGAGAGGTGGTTTGATTTGCTTTAGTGTTCTTGATTAACAATTCAGAACAGAGAATAATTGATGAGAAATGTGTTAACTTAAATGACGTAATAAGTGAAGTTGTGATTTTAAATCTCCGTAATCTTAATTTAACTAGTGGAATTTAATAGTAGTTTAATTATATAATTTGAAATTCATTCGTTTAAATAAGATTGAATTGGTTATGGGTTAGTACTTGGTAATTTTTATTAAATAATTCCTCATGGGAACGATACTCTACTTTCACTTTATTACTTTTTGACCACGTATACTTGTGTGTTGTGCGTAATTAGATTTTACCCAACAAGTTTTTGGCGCCGTTGCCGAGGAATTAGTTTAATATTGTTTTGCCAATATTAGCTTCAATCAAAATAGTCTTAATTTAAATATTTTTTTTCTTTTTATTTAATTCTCTCCCTATTTTTCTTTCTCTTTAGGTACCATGGATGGATGCAATTATCAATGGCCATACACAAATATGACTCCACCAAGGGAAATGGGAATTTATGGACTCAATGCATTTTTTGCATTGTCAGCTCAGTTTGAGACGCTTTCGAGGAAGTTGGACGCTTTTGCAGCACAACGTCGTCAAAGTGTGGCGCTTTCTTGTGATTATTGTGCTGGAAATCATCTAAGTCATCAATGCGCCATCAGTTTTGAGCCGGTACAATGTGGTGGTGATTACCCCAATAATTATGTATGTCCCAACAACTATCATCAAGATTGGGGGTATCACCCGGATTCTTCATGGAGTTTCAATTATAAAGGTCAATACTCTGCTCCAAATCCAACATACACTTCGAAATTCTCATGTCACCTTCTATTGCAAGAAGAAAAGTCAAACTTGGAGGAATTCATGTCAAAGATCATAGCAAACCAAGAGGAGATGATGATGAGTCAAGAAATATTGAGCCACAATTTTTAGCACCAGATGGAACAACTCATCAACACTTCAACCCATGGTCCTAAATACATGGAATCCAATACTGAGACAGATAATTTAGGGGTAGTGGAATTGTTGTCCAAATTCGTAGCATCAAATGAGGAGAGGAGGATTAATAAAGAGCGGTCAATTCAGAATCTTCAGAATAAGATAGATCAAATGTTCAAAGCCTTGAACAACTGTCCTCAATATAATTGGTGTTATGACTTGGATTCCGAGATTGACGAAGTGTCCGAACCAAATCTACAACTTGATGAGACACAAGATGTTGAAAAAGAGGAGACAAGTGGGGATAATGAAAATAAGGTCGATGAAGAACTAACTATGAGTACCAACGAGGATGAGCCGGTGTTATTAGTGCCCCAAGTTCCTTCTCTGCCAAAGATCAAGGGTCCAATTAGATTTGCAAAACCGTGCCCGCTTGGTAGTCATGTCGTCGGCAAGGCTCTTTATGACATGATAGCTAGTACAAATGTAAAGCCATGGTGGGATGAGGAAGAGAAGATAGAAGAAGAGCACGTTGTTCTTGCCAAGCCTTAAAGCCCCAATCGAATCATAGGCTCAACGGGCGGAAAAGCACCTAGTTATTCAACATTCTCAATTGGGCACTTATTTAAACAAAGCATGCTAGGTGACTTTAATTCGATAGTCATCACAAATAGGAACCTACCAAAAGTTATATTATTTTCGATGGATGGAGGATTCCTCAATCATCGAAGAGGAATTGGATAACGTTGACCAGACAAAGTCATGTTGAAAGACTATAATTCAAGCGCTAACTGGGAGGCAACCCATGAATTTTTATATTTATATGCTTAACTAGTTTATTTAGTAGATAGGAATTATTTTGCTTATTAAGTTCTCTTACCAATCCAAAGTGTTATTCTAATCCATGTTGTCTCTCTTCATTGCAGGTATTGGAGGTTCAATGGACATGCAAAAGATTATGGAAAGGTTATGCAAGTCAAATCTAAGTGTGGTGCCCAATTTATTCCATGTGCCCAACCTATTCTCCAAACTTAGTGGACAAGGAGAAGGATTTCTATATTTTCAGGGAAGCCATCTGCTTTACTTCTTTCTATTTCAGCCATTGAGGACAATGTCTAGTTTAAGTTTGGGGGGCATTTTAGTGTCGTATTGCATATAATTAGTTATTTACATTGTAGTTCGTATAGTGACATTTAGTTTTTGCATTCAGTTTCTTGAAATAAAAAAAATTTAAAATTGAAAAATTAGTAGATAGTTTACTATGTTTATATAGCATTTAGTACATCTTGCATGAGTCCAGTTATTTGATATTTACAATTTATTTTGGCCAATGATGATATTGAAATTGGGTAGACAAGTATAGTACTGACTATTAGATCTTTGATGTGATTTCTTGTCCTGAATTGAATCTTTTTCTATTTGAAACTAGTATAATAAGGATAGCACAGTAAAAACAACTTGTTGATTGATTGAGTTTAAATTGATACAAAATGGGATTCTGAAGGATAATGCTAGTTTGAATGAAAGAATGACAAGAATAAGTAATGATGGCTAAAGTTAGACAAGAACCTAAGTTTGGGGGAATATTTAGGATATATAATTTATAAAAAAAAGAAAAAAAAAAGTATGAATAAACACTTTGGTGTGCTTGTCTAGTTTTGTGGCCTTTGTTTCTTGAGTAAGTAAGCCCGAAGGGATTGTCTTTACACCTAGCGCCTAAGGTCTTAATGGTCTGGGAGTTGTTGGTCGAAAGCTCGTTAAGGTAGAATTGAAAATCATAAGAGAATAAAATATTGCATAGCTATGTGTATATAAACCAAAAGAAAAAAATGAATAAAACAGAAACTAAGAGCAAAAAGCCCCCGTAGATGAAAAATAAAGCATAAGTATCCCATGTTGACCCTCGATATTGGTAATTGTTTGATTTTAGTTGGATCTAGCTTATTTTGGATTTCTTGAGTTTACACTGTATGATGCCTTTGAAGAGACTTGTTATGTGTTAAATTTGATTTTAGATCAGTTAACATTGTTGTGGAGCACACACACACTATATTAGTGATAACAGTTTAAGATATGATGATTGATTAGGAAGTTAATGATTTATTTTGATATGATGTATTATCATGTTTACTTAATTTTTCTAAGGCCGGTTGAATAGACTTGTTTATGTCATTACTACTGGATTCGTAGGCATGTATATTAGTTGCTTTGTATAGCATTGCTGTTCTGTGTTTTTGCTTGAGGACAAAAAAAGGTTTAAGTTTGGGGGTATTTTTATACCTACTTATCTAGTATCTGTTACTTGAATTAGTTGCTTAAACTCATGTTTCTTAATTACTTTTCATGCATTTTGTGTTTATTTTATAGATTTTACGCTTAGGAGCTGTGTGAGCGACTATTGGTATGAAATCGCAAAGATTTAGTATGAAATCGCAAAGAAAAGCAATCCGGACATCGTTTGGGCTTTCATGTTTATTTCATGTTCTTGGCTTGGAACTTGGATTATATTGTAGAGCTTCTTCTTAGCTTTTTGGAACATCTTAAATCATTTCAATCGGAGTTCGGATGCAAGAGTTATGATCTTTGTACCAACGGACGTTGAACTTCACTGTTTTGGGTGGCCATTTGCATAGCAGTCACTTCTAGCCCAATTTTGACCTTTATCCGTTTGTCATTTCTCAATTCTTAAAGAATAAAAGTTGTAGAGCTCGTCGATATCTTCGATTTGGTAGGTGGCGGGCCTCGTAACTCTTCCCGGATCAAAAGTTATGGCCGTGTTACCAGAGGACACTGTAGTAAAAAAAGGATGCCCACCGGGGCGGGGGTACAAGCTACAAAACAGTGGGTATGCCAGCAGGGGCGGGCCCTTTAAGCCTTATATCCCCTGTCGGGGTGGGGGTATGCGCAGAAAAGTTATTTTTTATCCAAATTTGAGTTCGAGAAGGATTGATTCGATCCGATTGACTCAAGGACTTTCAAGAGGACTTAAAGACATATAAAGAGACATATAAAAGGAGGAGACTCACAAGGATTAGGGGGGAGAGGATTACATTAGATTAGATTAGAGTAGATTAGATCAAAACCCTAGTTCTTATGAGATTTGGAGATTGAAGCATCTTGGAGACCATTGAAGATTCAAAGTAGGAGCAAGGAGAGAGCATCAAATCTACAGACAATAGATTCTATCTTCTTATCTTCTTCTATCTTTATCTTTTAATGTGTATTCAATTGTGGATTCTTAGTTTTAATTCAGTATTCTCGAACTAATTCTTTGTTTAAGATTACAATAGATCTTATTGTGTAGTTTATTTTAATATGCTTCGCTATCAATTATTATGTTCTATTGTGAGGATTGTCTATTGTGATTTGGACTTAATTATTTAATTGATTGGCCATCAATTACCGTGATAATCTATATGAACTCGAGAGATGAAATTTAGATTTAGTAATCAATAAAATTATATGTTTTAGTAGTTAAATTGTGTTCAATTGCATCTCTAATTCACTATACTAATCTATTTATTCTTCTTCCGCCGTCAAATGGTAACATATAATTTTATTGATTGTAAATAAAGCAAATGTACAAACTGGTTACAAATTACAAATTGACTTGACTTACTTAAAACATTAAGAAATGTAGAATAGTAGAAGGAGGGGCTAAGAAAGGCTTAACAACGGTAGAGGCTAAAGATTCATCTGAGAAGGAACTCAGAGTCTTTCGAAGTCTTCCTCAATAACTAAGTTCGGTTTCCTTTTATAAAATAAGGAAAGAACTATTACAAAGTTACTATTACCAAATAAATGATTACAGACAAAAGTAACTATTCATGAATAGTGCTGACTTTTTTACTATTCATTGACGCGTCTGGCAACTTTTGACAAAGTGGCCACAACTTTTGACTTGAGCGATGCTTTCGGTGGAAAAGACGAATCTACTTTCAGCTGAGGGCATCTTTTGACTGGCTGCAGGGAGCAGGTGCATGTGACTAAGAAGAAATGTCAGGCAAATGGGTCCTGAGCATCCTGTAGATTGATGGTGCCATAAGGGTCATCATCTTCTTCATACTGACTGTGGGAAGCTGATGAAGAACCTGTAGAAGCTTCTTCATGTAATTCATCAATTCTTTTGTTTAATTCCTGGGCAATTAATTTTAACTCTTTTCCAGAATAATCTTTAAAATCAGAAATGCTACGGGAACAAGACGAACCAGTGGGACTGACTCTAGACTCTTTTTGATTTTTTACTGACACTTGACTCTTTTGATTTTTGACTAGAAGGTTCTTCTGTAGAGACTGGGAGAACCTTGAGAGGAGAAGCAGGGAATTCTAACTGAACTTGACCTACAATTCTATTGACGTCAAATTTATCCCACCATTTGACAAACCATTGGCGAGTGACAAGGGGAAAAGGATCTGCCGAAGAAGATGTAGGGGAAGCATTGTGACTGATTTCACTGGTGGGGTTTTGAATATTGTATTCCCATCGGAGAATCCAGGGAATCTTATATTTACTTACAAACTAAAGAAGGACTGGGACACCTTCATATGCTGAATCTAATTTTTTGTGATTACTAAAATGATTGAGTTGGACTTTCAGGGGATCGGGAAGAAGGTCATAGGTAGAACCAAATCTCGACCACCAATGGGAAAACCAAAATGGGAAATGACTTTTGCATTTATGATCGAATTTAACAAACCAAGAATGACTGTGTGACTCATTTTGATGGAGAAAAACTTTATACCAAGCTTCAATATAATCATAATAACAAAAAGAGTTATCCTGATTAGAAAGCTGCATAAGATCAGAGGGATGTTTTCCCCATTCGGACATCTGAATAAACTGTTTAATATACAACGAATGGTAAAGAACTTTGGCTTTATCGTTGTTGGCATAAATGGGTTTAATAAATATTGACTCTGTTTCGACAAGAATGTCCTTATAATACACAAGGGATTTATAAGGAGCAAGAGGCATGAAATGCCAACCAGAAGGGAAAAATTGGGAAGTCAATTTTACTGGGTCATTTCTGGGTTTCATATGAGGCTCAATATGAAATAAGAGATTGGTCCATCTAAGCATGTACTCAGAGGGAGGATTACTGGGGTTTGAACTAGAGGCTTTGGACTGAAAGGGTCGACTAGAATTGGGTTACTAGCTAAGGCTGAACTGTAGGGTTTGGGCATTGTCCCAAGGACTGTGAACTTGTTACTGATTTGGTAAATTGGGTTAACTGGATGAGGAACCAAGGCTCCTCTTGGCTGATTACTTGGGCCAGTAGGGCGACCCGGACCCCGAGAGGTTGATGCACCGCGGATACTCATGAAGGATGCGAGGTACCTGTGTTAATAAATTCCCGAGTGAGAAAATCAGGAATGGAATTGTTACTGCCTTTGATGTATTCAATATCAAAATCAAAGATACTCAAAATAGCTTGCCATCTAGCAAAGGAGTGTTTAGAAGCTATGTTTTCAACATCTTTTTCTAACACATATTTTGCAGATTTGCAGTCAATTCGAACTAAAAATTTTTGATTTAATAAATCAATTTGAAATTTATTAATACATAATACAAGAGAAAGTATTTCTTTTTTGATAGTACTGTAATTTAACTGTGTACTATTCCATGCACCGGAATGAAAACGGACGATTTGTTCTGGGGAATCTGGAGTTAACTTTTGCTTGAGAATACCTCCGAATCCAATATCAGAGGCGTCAGTTTCAACAATTTTAAATGCAAAATTATTGGAAATACCAAGGCAGGGCAATACCTTGACGTATTTTTTAACTTGTTGGATGACAGAAGTATGAATGTCAGTTCATGGAGGAGGATTGTCTTGCAAACGTTGAAAGAGAGGTTTGCAAATTTTCCTGAGGTTCTTATAGAACTTGCCAATATAATTGAGCGAGCCCAGAAACCTCTGCAGTTGGGTTTTATGGGTAATTTTATCTGGGAATCTGTCGGCGAATTGAATAGATCTATCAATTGGCCGTATGAGTCCGCGATATATAATTAATCCAAGAAACCGAATTTTAGCTTGAAACAAGCTGCATTTGGAAAGTGAAAGAACAAGTCCATTGTCTTTGACCGTTTTGAAAAACGATTTCAAATGTTTGACATGTTCTTTAATGGATTTGGAAAAAATGAGAATATCATCGATATACACAACAATAAAATGACTAAAAGGATTCAAGATGTCATTGAGGATATTTTGAAATTCAGTGGGAGCATTTTTTAAGCCAAATGCTTGGACATTCCATTCGTAATGACCGAATGGAGTGGTGAATGCAGTTTTGTATCGGTCATCTGGGTGAATAGCAATTTGCCAGAAACCAGATTTGAGGTCGAATTTACTAAAGATGGTGGCATTACTTAGTCGGTTAATGAGGTCCTCTTTATTAGGTAGAGGATACCTAATCCATTCTAGGACCTTGTTTAATGGCTTGTAATTGATTACTAACCTGGGAACACCTCTTTCCTTTTCTGCTTCATTGTTAACATAAAAGGCAAGACATGACCATGGGGATTTACTGGGTCTAATTAATTTTTTACTAAGGAGATCATTAATTTCCTTTTTACATAACTCCATTTGTTCGTGATTCATTTGAATAGGCCTGGCCTTAGTAGGAATCAAATGTTCTTTGAATTCCTTAGCGTAGGGGAGCCTTACAACATGTTTTTTCCGATGCCAAAAGGCATTAGGAGAATCAGAACAAAGATTGTTCTTTAAATAAGTTTTTAACTCTTCAATTTTTTCAAGAACATCTTTACTTTGAAGTTGTTCTTCAATTCTTTTGTATTTAACTTCTTCTTTTAAGAAATTTAAATGGGTGGATTTACAATTTAATAAATTTAATGATTTAGAAATGGACTCTTCTTGAATAAATTTTAACTCTCTTTCTTTTGGTTTAATAAGAAATTTAAATGTTATTCTTTTACCTAAATGTTTACAGCTTAATCCTTCATTACTGGTAGTAAACGGATATAATAACTATATAAATGGTAATCCTAAAATGATTTTATCAGTAAGATTGTGAATTAAAACAAATGATGTTTTAAAACACATATCATCTTGACAGATATGTACTTTAGGTAATTTATATTTTATTTCCATCTGACTACCATTAGCTGAATTTAGTTTTTCATTAGTCTTCTTATAGTATTTGGTTGGAATAAGACCTTCCTGAATACAATTCAAATCCGCGCCTGTATCAACTAAGGCGAGAAGATGTATTGAAAAAGTATTATCGATAACCAAATTAATGGAGATATACCATTTTTGAATGGTAATATCTTTAACTATTTTAAGAGAAAGACCTTGAACGAATAGATCTGGTTCATCTTTGATTCCTGAAGATTCTGGCTCATCGTGATCTTCATCACTAGAGGAGGAATCATGAACTTGAAGATCTGATTTCTGGTTCTCTAAGTCTTTTCTTAAATTAGAGACTTCAATCTTTAAATTAGATATCTCCTTTTTAAGTTTATTAACTTCTTGATTTAATTCTGGAAGAGTAACTTCTTTAACTGGGGTTTTAAATCTTTCTAGAGTTTTATTAAGGCTAAATATCGGTTTATCTTTGGCTTTAAAAATCTTATCTTTAACTCTAGTATCTTTGGTTAATAAATCTTTTAACTGCTTAGTATATTGAATTTTAAGTTCAGGGTCAGAAATTTTACTAATTAAGTCGATTAACAAAGAGCTTTCTTCATCCTCTTTGGTAATAACACTTAATCTTTTAGTGCAACAATTTTCATTATAGTTATTAGCACAAATAGTGACTTCTTCTTCGTTATTATCAGATTCATTGTTACTGGTACTACTATTAGAAGAATAGGGGATGTCAGATCTTTCATCATTATCTGTATTATTTTCTATTCTCATTAACTCTAATAATTGTTCAGTATCTTCATTAGATATATTTAACTGAGATAGCTTTTGTTTTACCTTACATTCATTTTTGTAATGGCCTTTTTGCCCACAATTGTGGCAAACAATTTTACTCTTATCATATTTTTTAGTCCTTTTATTATATTTTTTATTAACTGGTTTAGGTTTATTATAATAATCGTTTTTATTGTTATCCTTTTTGTGAGTATGTTTACGTTTGTGACGTTTATGTGTTTTAGAATGATCAATATGTCTGTGATTGTGCTTTCTTCTAGAGGGAGCAATAGGAGGCAGACCATATATATATAAGTATATATATATATATATATATATATATATATATATATATATATATATATATATATATATATATATATATAAGCGGTAAACGCACATGATATATATATTTCTGTCATGCCTGGAGTTTACTTCGTGGCCTTTTACCACTTTATTTACATTTCAGTCTGGCCTGGAGCTTACTTCGTGGCCTTTTACTGCTTTATTTACATTTTGTCTCGCCTGGAGTTTACTTCAAGACGGTTGATCGTTTTATTGCTTTATTTATATTTTCCAATCCCTCATGGAGGTGCTTCGTGGTGGTTGATTGGTTTTTTATTGCTTTATTTACATTTGCAATCCCCCATGGAGGTTCTTCGTGGTGGTTGATTGTTTGCACACACACACACACACACACACACATAAACACACACACACACACACACACACACACACACATATATATATATATATATATATATATATATATATATATATATATATATATATGTTTACAGCTTTTATATATATAATTGTTTACAACTTTCATATAAATTGCTACATCATGTGAGCCTAGGAATCATGTGATCACAGATTCAGTCTACTGAATCTAGATTCGGTTCCCGTGATGGACATTTTCAGCTATAAGCAGCCTGTAAATTATTCACGGTGTTTAAATTTCCTTAGATGGCTCTCATGCCCACAAGGAGTTCGGCACTTCTTTGTACATTATTTTCTCAAAGATGCTTCGCATCTCGAAAATAAAAGCAACCAAGCCGAATATATAATAAAATGGAAGTATCAAAGGCCTCAATTACTATTGAGCATAAGGGTTTGAAAAACCTCTTTTTACAAAACATCACTGCTATATCTTGTTAAAACTGAACTTTTATACAAAATTCAAACCTTTTGTATATAGGTGCAAACGAGGCATAGCACTACTTCCAAATAATTGCACATTGACCCACACACAAACACATTCATATAATAATTTCTTGAAAAGTGGTGGTAACCGTGGCAACACGGATGTCAGGGGGTGTCTAACACCTTCCCTTCGCATAAGCAAGTCCCCGGACCCTAATGAATCTCATTTTTGCAGACCCGTTAAGCAGTGTCACGTCACTGGGTCAATGTGCAAACTTTTTCTCGATTGTGTTGGTACAACCATTTAAAAAACCAACTGGCGACTCTTAGAGTCAAATTGTCAACATATAAATGTCGGACCTTTTCACAACTTGTTTTTTCAAATAAATCTCACCTAACATGAGAACACCAAAGAACAAGAACAGAAAATGGACAAATAAAATCCCGACGTCGACAGGTCGCGACTCTGCTGGGGACTCCAGTAAGAGGACTTAAGCCGCTATTACAAGCTTTTCAAAACTGTTATATGCTTGTGTGTGGATGTTGCATTTACATTTTATGGATGTGTACGAATGCATTTACTTATTATACTTAATGTTTTAAACTATATCTGCTTGTGATATTAGTGCTTCGAACATGCCATCATTTTCATAAACAGTGAGACACGTTGTATATGAATGTATGTTGTGTGGTTCCTCCATCAGGAGGCTATCCTGTCGGTGTTTGATTATTGGACTCGTAGGAAGACTAATTCCAACGAGGCTCAGGAAAGGCACCACCCAAATTCGCTCCAGTTGAAAGACCGAATTAACTTCCCGTCGAGTAAATTACGATGATTTGGGAACCTTCATGCCAAAAAGCCGCTAGAGTAGCCTAAGATAGGTCAACCTCTGATAAACCAAATGCGGAGGAAAGTCTCTTCATACTTTCCCATTTCAAATTATTCGTAATTTAATTTATTTGAAATTTTATTCCATATCAATCTCAATGTAATGGGAAATATGAAGAAATATCTGCACACGCATATTTACAAAGTATTAACATGCTATTTTGTATTACAAACAGCTAACATCCGTGTTGCAGGAGAATACTCCTAAAATGAATACATCATATAGCATGTAAACATTTATACATTCCCTAAAACTAAACTACTTCAGTTTTTTGTAGGGAAACAATCGGACAAATCACGGAACTTTGCCATTTACAACAAAAAGTTGCTCGTCTGGGAAGAAGTCATTTATGGCTTTGTCGGCATCTCCCGAGGGCATGGTGTTTTCCAATCTTGACAAGTGATTGGCAACTTGATTTTTTGTCCCCTTCTTATCTCGGATTTCCAAATCAAACTCCTGGAGAAGCAAAACCCACCGTATCAATCTCGGCTTAGCATCCTTCTTTTCTATCAAATACTTGATTGCCAAGTGATCGGTGTATACAATCACCTTCGTTCCAATGAGATAGGAACAAAACTTATCAAAAGAATAGACTACTGCCAGCAGCTCCTTCTCAGTGGTGGTATAATTTAACTGAGCATCAGTTAATATCTTGTTGGCATAGTAAATGGTGTGGAAAACCTTCTCCCTTCTCTGGCCCAACACTTCCCCGATTGCAAAGTCGATGGCATCACACATTAGCTCAAAAGGGTAAGTCCAGTCTGGAGCTATCATAATAGGTGTCGTGACAAGTCTTTTCTTTAATAACTCAAAGGCGCTCAAGCAGGCCTCATCAAATTAGAAAGGCATGTTCTTTTCCAATAGAGTGCATAATGGTTTGGTAATCCATGAGAAGTCCTGGATAAACCTTCTGTAGAACCCGGCATGCCCGAGAACACTCCTTACCCCTTTTACTGAGGTGGGCGGTGGCAGGTTATTGATCACATCTATCTTTGCCTTATTAACCTCAATTCTGCCTACAAAAATTCGATGGCCCAAAATAATTCCCTCTTCAACCATGAAGTGACACTTCTCCCAATTCAGCACCAGGTTGGTTTTGACACATCGCAGGAGAATGGCAGTCAAATTTGTCAAGCAATTACCAAACGAGCTCCCAAATACTGAGAAATCGTCCATGAAGACCTCTAGGGTCTTTTCAACCATATCAGAGAAGATTGACATCATGCACCGCTAAAATGTTACGGGAGTATTACATAGCCCGAAAGACATTTTCTGGAAGGCAAAGGTCTCATATGGACATGTGAATGTCGTCTTCTCCATATCTTCAGGAGTAATATAAATCTTATTGGACCCCTAGTACCCATCTAGTGGACAATAATATTTGTGCCCAGCCAACCGGTCAAGCATCTGATCAATAAAAGGAAGGGGAAAGTGATCCTTACAGGTTGATTTATTCAGTTTCCTGTAATCCATGCATACTCTCCACCTGGTCACCGTCCTGGTGGGAATCAGTTCGTTGTTCTCATTGGACACAACTGTCATTCGGCCCTTCTTTGGCACGCACTGGATAGGACACCCAAGGGCTATCGAAGATGGGGTAGATAATGTCCGCGTCTAACAACTTAATGATCTCCTTCCGGATTACCTCTTTCATAATGGGATTTAGCCGCCTCTGATGCTCTATAGATGGTTTCGACCCGTCCTCCAGTAGAATTTTGTGCATGCATAGAGTCGAGTTGATCCCTTTTATATCAGCAATTGACCACCCCAGGACCATTTTGTATTTCTTGAGCACAAGCAACAACTTTTCTTCCTGACACTTGGTTAGAGAAGCAGAAATTATCACAGGTAAAGAAGATGAATTCCCTAAGAAAGCATACCTCAGGTGATTAGGCAAAGGCTTAAGCTCTATGACAGGAGGCTCTATGATCGACGGCTGAACCTTGAACGTAGATGCCTCATTATCATTCAGAGACTCAAACTGTCGGTGGACTTGCTTGGATCTTTGGGGTTCATCTAACCATTTGGCACATTCCACGTGTGTGGCCTCTTCCGTAGTACTGGGCCCGATCAATGTAGCTTCTAAAGGGTCTGTAATGCAGGTCTCTGAGAACACTTCCCTAACTGAATTGTCAATTGTATTAATCTGGAAACAGTCCTCAGGAGTATTAGGATACTTCATCGATCTGAAGACATTGAACATCACTTATTGATCTTGTACCCCCATTGTTAACTCCCCCTTCTGCACATCTATTAGGGTCCTCCCAGTCGCCAAGAATGGCCTACCCAATATAATAGGGACCTCCATGTCTTCTTCAAAATCTAGGACTATAAAATCTACTGGGAAGATGAACTTGTCAACCTTAACAAGCACATCCTCTACAATCCCCTTCGAGTACGTTAGAGACCTGTCAGCCAATTGTAAAGTGACACTGGTAAGCTTGGCTTCATTTAGGCCCAGCTTCTTATAAATAGATAGGGGCATCAAGTTGATGCTAGCCCCTAAATCACAAAGAGCCTTGTCAATAAACTGGTCCCCAATAGTGCACGGAATAGTAAAGCTCCCCGGATCTTTTAGCTTCGGTGGAAGCTTATTTTGAAGGATAGCACTACACTCCTCTGTCAGTGCCACTGTTTCATAGTCTCCCATTTTTCGCTTCTTGGACAGAATGTCCTTCATAAACTTGACATAACTAGGCATTCCCTCTAATACCTCCGCAAATGGGATATTTATTTGAAGTCTTTTGAACACTTCCAAGAATTTGGAAAACTGGTTATCCAGCTTCTATTTCTCCAACCACTGAGGGAAAGGCAACTGAGGGAGAGGCTGATTCACCATACCCATTAGAGGAGATGCCGTCGGAGGGTTATCTTGACCACTTTCTTCACCTTCAGATGTCTCAGTATTCTCCTCCACCGTAGGTTCCTTTTCAGTTACTGCTTCTTCCACTGGAGCACTCTTTCCACTTTGTTCCTCAGTGGTTCTCCCACTTCTGAGTGTCACTGCTTTGCAATGTTCTTTGCTTTCTCGTTTCGGGTTGACATCAGTGTCACTAGGCAATGTGCCTTGTGGGCGACTGTTTAAAGAAGTGGCCAATTGTCCCATCTATACTTCAAGATTCTGAATGGCGGCTTCTTGATTGTTACTCCTTGTTTCATTCTGGGCAATGTACCTCGACAGGAGATCCTCCAAACTAGGCTTCCTCTCCTGTTGAGGTGGTGGATGGTGGAACTGATTTTCAGAGCTCAGCGGTTGGGGATTGTACTGATTCTGAGATTAAAAACCCGGAGGGTTAGAAAAATTCGGCCTGGTGGATGAAGGTTGTGCTTGATTGGTGTTGTTGTTGGTACTCCAAGAGAATTTGGAATGATTTCTCAAGCCCGGGTGGTAATGAGTGGGAAGATTAGCATTTTGTTGCCGCCCGTAGTTGGAAACAAATTGAACTGACTCAGGGCTTATTGCACACTGATCAGTAGGGTGGCTCCCTTGACACAATTCACACTGGATTGCTACACTCTGCACATTCTGCACTGCTGAGACTTCCATGGTGTCTAGCCGTTTCGTTAGTGCTGCAACCTGAGCCACTAATGATGTGAACGAGTCAACCTCATATACCCCCGCTGCTCTCCTAGGGGCTTGCCTATCATTCGACCATTGATAATTATTGGCCACCATTGTTTCCACTAGTTCATACCCCACTGTGTGATGTTTAGACATGGAGGCCACTCCAGAAGCGGCATCAATACTCGAACGAGTAGGTCCGGATAGCCCATTATAAAAGGTCTGGATAGGAAGCCATTCTGGCAATCCATGGTGAGGGCATTTCCTTAGAAGGTCCATGAATCGCTCCCACGAGTCATATAAAGATTATGAATCGAACTGGATGAATGAGATAATTTCATGCCTGAGCCTTGCGGTTTTTACGGGTGGAAAGAACTTCGCCACGAACTTTCGGGCCAAGTCAGCCCATGTGGTGATGGAGCCTGGCGGAAGTGAGTGCAGCCAGCTCTTTGCCATGTCCTTCAAAGTGAATGGAAACAACTGGAGTCTGATGGCATCATCAGACACCCCGTTGGTTTTGAACGTATCGCAAATCTCCACAAAGTTTATCAAGTGATCATTGGGATCATCATTCGGTAGTCCCCCAAACTGAATATTGGTGCACATTTGAATGGTGCTCGGCTTGATCTCAAAATTGTTAGCTTGGATGGCGGGCCTTAGAATGCTCGCCTGGAGATCGTTGATTTGAGGCATGGCATACTCCCTTAGAGATTTATGAAGTTCCTCAGCCATTCTGACAAGAGTAGGTCTGTCCCGAGAGTTTTCTCTTTGAAGTCTTCTGTATGTTCTGTCAACCTCAGGATCGAGAGGTATTATGTTCCGTCCCTTTCGAGGTGGCATAAATATCAAAGACTACCTGAAAAGAAAGTTAAACAGAAGAATCAGTTTAAATTAAGATTGTAATGACTTAGTGTTAATATTGGATAACAAATAAAACTAAGTCCCCGGCAACGGTGCCAAAAACTTATTGGTCGATTTAGCTATTGCCAAATCGCGAGCAAGCATAAACGGTCCATAAGTAATATGTGAAAGTAGAGTGTCGAACCCACGAGGACAAAGTCTCAAGAGAATACAAATACTAAGGTAAAGTCGTTACTTATCTTATCTAAACAAGTGAAATAGAAGGTCAGTTAAGCTATATGATTTAAAATTATGAGAATAAGAGAAGTGGTTGAGCAAGGAAGTCAAGATAGGATTACAATTACCCTAATGCACCGCTTAATCTCCTAACTCTCCAAATTACAAACGAATCAAGGAATGGTCAACCGATAACGGTAAGTACGCAAAAGCTTCTGTCGAAGGTCAAATGCGCATCCCTAACCAGCTAAATCACAATATGTCTATTGGTGACAATAACTAGGCTAGGGTCAGTAAGCTAAGTCTCAAGCCGCACAAGGAAAATAGGAATATGTCTATCCTATTAGCATATTATGCACACATTCCATTGGCATGGTCATAACAGTTGTTGCTGCATTGAAAAATCAGATAATAACATCCATTTATCAATATCCATTATTATCACTACCAAAAACTATGCCAAGCAATCAGTCATTAAACACTAAATACAACAACCCATTCCAAAATGATTCATTATATAAATAAGAGAGAAAGTTGATTAAGGTCAACAAAAGATTACATTGCAATCCTAAGAAAGGAGTTAGTTCATAATTATGGTACTAAAACACATATTTAATACATTTACCATACTCCGTAATACATAAATAAATGGAAGATTTGAAATAAGAAAACTTATGTTTAGAAATGTTCTGTCTCCAAATCTTCTATGCACAGTGCCAAGGCTGAGCTATGGTCGGATGCAATAACATTTCCTCCTTGAAGCACAGCTTCTTTCTCTTCTAGAATGACAGACAAATAAATCCTAGTCTAAGCTTCACTACGTTCTCCTCGATATTCTCTGATATTCGATCCTCAATACAGGCGGCTTCGCATTCTTTTTATACCCCCACCTCTTGCTTCTAGGTTATTAAAGACTAATACTATTTGGCACCGGAGGTCGCGCTGCGGGGCGAGCAAAAGATGAACAAGTGGCACCGGGGCACGATATGGGGCGTCGTTAATGGCGTTATGGTGCGAGCATGGCGCTGGTCATGGCGTTGGTCATGGCACCGGGGCGCAAGGTGTAGGCCAAGCGAAGCGCAAAAAGACAGAAGCTTTCCCTGCATTAGCACTAGAGCGCGAGCACCTGGCGCTGGGGTGCGAGATCCTGGCACTGGGGTGCGAGATCTTGGTGCTCCGGCGCCAGTGCAGGGAAAATGGCCAAGAAAGCTCGACCAATCTGCAAAGCAAGCCTGCACACAATTTGAACTTAAATGCAATAATATAAACATAGAAAAGCTACATAGAAGATTGAAAATAGGCAACAACCTAAGCAACAAGGGGACTAATTTGCGTGTATAAAACCCACTCAACACTAACCCCCTACCAAAACACAAACACTTGTCAGTGGTACTGGGATCAACCTTCAATCTGTCACATTTCATCGGCTTCAGACCAAAGGGATGGAACTACCTGACCTCCCCCTAAATGGGAGGATCGGCGACCATATAAGCTACGGTTGTTCCTTAAAGAGAAACACCAATCCATAAGAGATGGAACTAACTAGGCTCCTCTTAAATAGAACTACTGGCAACCATATGTGGTGCGGTCGATCTCAGAGAGGAAAGTCGCACTCCTCTCCACATCTCTATACAGAAACCAGTCCCAAGACACCAAAAATGGTAGGGAAGACACATAGATCAAGTATCTATTCTTAAATATCCTGAGATAACTTAATGTCCATCCATCAAGGAGGAATTCAGAATACATCTAGATCACAAGCCATGAAGAAACAGGCAAACATCAAGCAAGCGACAAGAAATAACTAAAAGGGAAGTTATCAAAAAATATATTTCCCTACTATATATAATGCTATATACAATATGAACTGTACATGAAAAAATGGCTAAGCTAGTCTCGTGCAGGAAAATACAAGCCCATCTACAAATCAGTGTATATGCGAGCTATCAAGCCCAACATGGAATCTCTCTCAAAAGAATGAGGTAACAATGTGGTCTCCTGCACAAGGGTATCCACACGAGCTAACAGATCTACAGCCATCTACATGGTGACGCGGTGCTCATCAAGATATGTGCTCATCTCTGCAATCATGCCAGTAGTAAGGGACCTCACTGTGGTACTATCTGTAACGGCTACATCCTAGGAAGATATAGCGACATCCCGCTCAACTATCACAGCATCTCTGGCTGATCTGGCCTCATCCCGCTCCTCAATAGCGGTGTCTCTATGTGCTAAGACGTCATCTCTCTGTAATAGAGCGGCCTCTCTGCCATCAAGAGCGGTCAACATCAGGGCTCTAGCTTGGTCCCTCCAAAGGTCATCAGATGAAGACTCTGCTCAAAATACTGGGCTGAATACTGGATCACGACAGTGCTAGTACTAGGAGAATCTACAAGAGCTGCTGGCAACCCAGGGAATGGCTCCTCCCTGGTGGGGGTATCACGCGTTGTCATCTGTTGATGTTCACATCCCCGGCGGGGGTATCACGCATTTGCATCTGTTAATGTACAATCCCCAGTGAAGGCATCACGCATAATCAAGTATACATTCCCCAGCGGGGGTATCACGTATTTGCATCCATTGATGCACAATCCCCAGCGGGAGCATCACACATTCTCAAGTACACACACCCCGGCGGGGATATCACGCGTTGTCATCTATTGATGTTCACATTGTAAGACCCCAACTTATTAATAAATGAAATTAAATTTTCTCTATTTATTATTTTAAAATAGAAAGGGTTGATTTGATTAATGTGGTTAGTTATGGGTAAAATGCGTAAATATTTCAAATAAGCAAGTGGTTATAAAATATTCATTTTTGGTCGGTGAATATTCATTTGGTCGTGGAATATTCTTGCTGTCGGGAAATATTCGTACGACGGCGCAGCCTTGTGTGGGCCCCATAACGGAAAGCAATTAGATGAAGAAAACGACACATATAAGTTGTTTATAATTAACGGCGTAGTTGTTACCGTTAATACTGTTGGAATACCTGGTGGTTAAAATATAGTAGCACACGGTATTGCACCAATTATTGATTCTTACGAAGGAAAGAACTACTCAATAATTGTTATAGTAGTTATTGTTCAATATTTTATTTTATTGATTCAATAATTGCTGCATTGATATTTTATATTATTGTTGTTTCAATAATTGTCACTGCACAGTATTTTCATTATCAGATCAATAATTTATATTATTTGAATAATATTATTAGATAACATTATTGGCAATGTCTAGAAAGTTCTATCTAAGGAGAGGTTTGGTCATCTAATTGTGCGCCAGTAAGGAGAAATTCTTATTGGAAAGCCCCCTTTTTCTTGGGAACGGCCTGGTTGTCATAAATGTGATTCTGTAATATTATGTGGATATAAATGAGGGATATATTTTGTGGTTAAAAATGAAGGAGTTAATGTTAAGGTTTTTATCAGTATTTTTGTCGGAATGGAGGTATTAAAAATTAGGGTTTTTGAGATATTTTGCGGGGGTTATAATTTTTAATCCGACCGTTGGATCGTGGTAATTTTTGGATATGTTATACATATATAAGTTGAGTATATGTTCACAAATTTTGAACCGTTAAAATTGAACGTATGATTTATTATGAATTTTACGAGATGACTGGTTCAGAAATTATTGAATTTTTAGAGTTTATCATTTTGGTGAAAAATTCTAGAATTAGTGGGCCCCACTCTTGGTTGGTGAAGAAATGTACTGAGATTTTTATTCAAATGTGGTAGGCTTGAATAGTAGCAGGTAAAGCCATCAGGTTGTAGGTTAAGTCTGCTTCGGCGTGCTAACATTTTCCTATAAATAGAGGGCTAAGTTAGAATTGAAAATCACACCAGAAAAAAGTTTTCTCTCTTTCTCTCTCTAGATTATTGAGTGTATTTTGTGAGTATTTAGATACTTTGAGAGTTTCTATTCATCAGAGCAAGTTTCTTTCAGCCTTATACCGGTATTCCGACCAGAAGTACTGATATTTTGAGGTAAGGGATATTATTTTCTTCTTAAATGATATTATTTTCTTCAATATCATTATGCTGAAATATTGATATGAGATTTTTATCAAATTTGGAACTTTTTGTGTCGAAATTACTATTCACGTATATGACACTATTCACGTATATGGCACTATTCACGAATACGGCACTATTCACCGAAAAATAAAATTTTTCCTTTTTGTCCAAGATGTCTATTATGGTTACTATCTTTGATTGTATCCATGTTTTGATCTTTATTTTTGAATTCTGCTTCATAATTGATTATTATGAAGTATTATTGATCTTGGATAAACTGTTATACGAATCCCTACTATTTGTCCTTCTGTCTCACTGGATTCATTTTCTTTAAGATATTTTTCATCATCCTCACTCCTAAATGATAATATTACTGAAAATCTTTGGCCTGTAGTGCAAAGATGTATGATTACCTGATGAATATCTTTGGCCTGTAGTGCAAAGATGAACAGGTGTTGAGATGAACATGACCGACTGGTGATACAAATGAATATCTTTGGCCTGTAGTGCAAAGATGAATATTTGGTTAAAGATGATTATTAATTGATGTTACAGGGATAAAATATTGATGATGGACTTTTAAATCTTAGAAGATAGTAGAATTCATTCTCTACTTGATTCTTCTAATGGTTTGCTGTTTCCGCTGCAGTTGTTGATCTAAAACTTGTTGTCGATTATATTCTATCAGATTTTTCCCTGTTAAATACTAATGATAATTTGTTGTATATTATCTTAGTCATAAAATTTTTTACTGGGCTAGTTGAGCTCACCCTTTTCCTTTTTATTCCATTTTTCTTCTCAGGATGTGAGAACATAGCAGGATCTAGTCGGGGTATGGAGTGATGGTTCTAGAAAGATGTTTTAGCAGTCCTCACTATTTCTGTAAAATAGTGCTTGAATAATTGTAATGAGGACTTATTTGAGTGTGGATATTGTCTAGAAGACAATATCTGTATTTAAACTCACAGTATGTGTTGTCGTATTTTGTACTACAATTGTATTATTCAAGTTGTAGTTTGCTTTTTGTACCATGTATTTGGCGACTCAGAATGGGTGTTGTATACCTATTTTGGGGGCGTCACAGTTGGTATCAGAGCTTAGGGATATGATCCCTGGCTGAGATGTGAGACAAGAACTATGAGGGGAGAGACGGGAAATTCCTTCGCTAGTATGACCTGACTAAGTTTATTTGGTGTTTATTTGGTCGGTCAGAGTTTAGGGAGAATATATGACATGACTATTAACCCTTGTTTTATGGCAGTATTTAAGAATGGCAGCTGAGAACGCTAATAATGGAGTAAATCAGACCGTGGAGACACCTTTGATCACCACCCAGGAGAACGTGCAACAGGAAGGCAATATTCCTTCTGTAAACAACGTTACCGAGTAAACTATGAATGATGAAAAGTTTAGGAGCTTTTTACAGTTCATGCAAAATCAGACGAGGGGGACTCGTGTGCAGAATATGGGTGGAAATGATAACAACGCGCGGTTTGTCACAGCCAAGCAGTTCAAAGAATTTGGACCACCAGAATTAAGGAAAAGCCAGATCCGATCATGGCAGAAACGTGGGTCAAGCAAATTACAAAGATATTCAATGTCTTGGGATGCACGGAGGAACAGAAGGTTCCATTCACCACCTTTATGTTCCGCGGTGAGGCAGACTACTGGTGGGAGTCTGTGAAGCGTACCCAGCCTGATGCACTCAACATGTCCTGGGAAACATTTCAGAAACTGTTCAATGACAAGTACTTTCCTGAAAGTATTCATCATATGAAGGAGGTGGAGTTTATCAGACTGGAATAAAACAACATGACGGTGTCCCAGTACGAGGCGAAGTTTGCAGAGTTATCCAGGTTTGCACCTCATTTGGTCGAAAATGAGGAACGAATGACAAGGATGTTTCTAAGAGGTCTAAAACCCGAGATTCGGCAATATCTTATCTCTCATAAATTTTTTTTATATTCAGATGTTGTAAACATGGCTCAATTATTAGAGCGAGATAATGAGTATGTGCAACCGAGGAACCACAACCAGGGTCATACCAGTGACAGCAGTCATCAGAGCGATGATAACCAACGAGGAGGGAAAAATACGAACAAAGGCAGTAACCACTTGGGTGGTCATCATGGCCATGATAATAGGAGAGGTGAGTCAAGTGAAAATTTCAGAAAGAGGAGATTCAACAATGACCGGAAGACATCAGCAGCTGCACCAGCACCAACAACAAATTCTAGGGGAGGAGAACGACCGCCAGTTAGATGTTACAAATACGGGAAAGAGGGACATATCAGCCCAAACTGTCCACAACAATCCAAGGTATGTTACAACTGTGGAAAGGAAGGCCACATAGCTCGGGATTGTTCTGTAGCAAAACTAAGTTCAACGGGGATGGTGACTCCAAGGGCTGTCCCGGATAAGTCAAAATCAGCGGTTCCTGGAAGAGCGTTTGTCGTGACTGGCCAAAACGCGAGGAACCCGAACGAGGTGATCACGGGTAAGCTAATCATAAACTCTTTTGAAGTTTATACTTATTAGATACCGGTTCTACCCATTCTTTTATCTCTCCTGCTTGTGCTCAACGTTTAAACTTGACTCCGGAGAAATTAGACTTTGACCTATCTGTGGAGACTCCGTTAGGAGAAACTTTCATTACATCTACAGTTTATTAATCTTGCATGATCCAAGTTGGCACTATCACATTACCTATTGATCTTATCTCTTTAAAGATACTTGCTTTTGATGTGATTTTAGGAATTAATTGGTTAACCACTCATCATGCTAAAATTGATTATTTTCGTAAGGTTGTTAGTTTTCATATTCCTAACCAACCTGTCATACGAATTCAAACTACTAAACCACTAAAATCAATCACTGTCATATCAAGCCACAAAGCTATTCGTTTATTGAAAAACGGATGTCAAGCTTTCTTAGCCCATGTTATGGATTTGAACAAAGACAAGTCAGATTTGAATAATATTTCTATTGTTAGAGAATTTCCCGATGTATTTCCTGAAGAACTTCCTGGTCTAACCCCAGAACGTGAAGTTGAATTATTTATTGACCTTGAACCCGGTACAAAGCCCATTTCTAAAACCCCATATCGAATGGCTCCTATTGAACTTCAGGAGTTAAAAGTCTAATTACAGGAGTTATTAGACATCGATTTTATTCGTCCTAGTACATCTCCTTGGGGTGCTCCTGTTTTATTCGTAAAGAAGAAAGACGGGAGTATGCGACTTTGTATCGACTATAAGGGAATTGAACCATGTCACCATCAAGAATAGGTATCCGCTACCTCGCATTGATGACCTGTTTGACCAGTTGCAAGGAACACAATTCTTTTCAAAGATCGATCTTCGTTCTGTATATCATCAGCTGAAGATTAAAACTGAGGATATTCCAAAGACTGCCTTCAAAACTCGGTACGGACATTATGAATTCTTAGTCATATCTTTTGGATTGACTAATGCTCCTGCTGCTTTCATGGATATGATGAACCGTGTATTCAAAGAATATTTAGATCAGTTCGTTGTTGTCTTTATTGATGACGTCCTCATCTATTCCAAAAGCCGTGAAGATCATGAGCGCCATTTGAAGCTGGTACTGCAAAGGCTTCGTGAAAACAAGCTATATGCCAAATTGAAGAAATGCGAGTTCTGGCTTGAGGAAGTAGCATTCCTTGGGCACGTGGTGTCAAAACATGGAGTATCTGTCGACCCGGCGAAGATTGAAGCCATACAAAGTTGGGAGCAACCGAAGTCGGTGACCGAAGTACGTAGCTTTTTGGGCTTAGCTGGGTATTATCGGAGATTCGTGGAAGAATTTTCTAGAATCGCTACTCCGTTAACTCAGCTGACTCGGAAAGATACAAAATTCGTATGGAGTAAGGAATGCGAGAAGAGTTTCCAAGAACTCAAGAGGAGACTCATTTCGGCACCTGTTCTGACAATACCATTTGGTTCGGATGGATTTGTTATCTACAGCGATGCTTCAGGCAAAGGGTTAGGATGTGTTCTCATGCAACATGGGAAAGTCATAGCCTATGCCTCGCGACAACTCAAAAAATATGAGAGGAATTATCCTACTCATGATTTGGAGTTAGTAGCAGTCGTTTTCGCGTTGAAGATCTGGAGACACTACCTGTATGGGGAGAAAGTAGAGATCTATACAGATCATAAAAGCCTCAAATATTTCTTCACCCAAAAGGAACTCAACATGCGGCAACGACGTTGGCTAGAGCTGTTGAAAGATTACGATCATACCATCTAATATCATCCTGGAAAAGCGAACGTAGTAGCTGACGCATTGAGTAGAAGATCATACGCGGGTACGAGTGCAATGGTGTTAGCACAAAGGCTCATTTTGTATGATTTGCAAAGGATGGAGATAGAGATGAAGGCTCCAAGTACCCACACGATGATATCAAATATACGAGTAGAACCGACTTTAATTGATAAAGTTAAAGCCGCTCAAGCTACGGACATAGAGCTGATGCGTATGAAGAAGAAAGTGCAAGAAGGTGCTATTCCAGAAGTAAAAATCGATGAAGAAGGAATACTTCGAGTCAACTCCAGAATTTGTGTTCCTAACGATTTTGACTTGAACCATAGAATAATGATGGAGGCACGCAACACACCGTTTGCAATCCATCCTGGGAGTACCAAAATGTATCACGATCTTCGACATACATTTTGGTGGAGCAATATGAAAAGAGAGATCGTGGAGTTTATCTCGAGGTGTTTAACTTGTCAACGTGTAAAGGCGGAGCATCAAGTGTCAAAGGGTCCATTGCAACCACTTGAGATCCTGAAATGGAAGTGGGAACACATTACCATGGATTTCGTTACAGGTCTTCCCAAGGTTTTCCAAGGCATAGATGCGATTTAGGTCATTGTTGATAGATTAACCAAGTCTGCCCATTTCTTGCCTATACGTGAGACTTATTCCCTTGAACGTCTTGATAGTATGTACGTGAATGAGATTATGAGATTGCATGGCATGCCAGTATCCATAGTTTCGGATCGTGACCCAAGATTCACTTCACGATTTTGGGTTAGCTTGTAGAAAGCTATGGGCACAGATTTACGATTTAGTTCAGCATACCATCCTCAAACGGACGGGCAATCAGAGAGGACTATTCAAACCCTTGAAGATCTATTAAGACTCTGTGTTCTAGATTTCAAAGGAAGTTGGGATAAGTACTTGCCACTGGTGGAATTCTCCTACAACAACAGTTATCAGGCAAGTATAGGTATGGCTCCATTTGAAGCCTTATATGGACGAAAGTGTCGTTCTCCAGTATGCTGGACGAGGTGGGTGAAGCAACATTGTTGGGACCAGAATTGGTACGCATAACTACAGAGAAGATCCAAACAATTCGACAACGTATACAAACGGTACAGGATCGACAAAAGAGTTATGTGGATCTTCATCGAAAGGATGTAGAATTTAATATTGGGGATCATGTATTGTTGCGTGTTGCACCATGGAAGGGAGTTACAAGATTTGGGAAGAGAGGAAAGCTCAATCCACGATTTGTCGGTCCATTTGAGATTCTTGACCGAATAGGAAATGTGGCCTATAGACTCGCATTACCTCCAAGCATGTCTCGTGTTCATAATATTTTTCACATATCTGTGCTTTGTAAATATGTGAAAGACCCAAACCACATAATTGAGTTAGAACCAGACGAGATAGCCGAAGATTTAACGTACGAGGAGGTACCTGTTAAGATCTTGGATAGGAAAGAGCATGTTCTACGCACGAAGGTTATACCACAAGTTAAGGTTTTGTGGAGAAACCATGCTATTGAAGAAATGACCTAGGAGTTGGAATCAGAAATGAAAGCGAGGTATCCTGTGACGCCCCCAAAATAGGTATACAACACCCATTCTGAGTCGCCAAAATACATGGTACAGAAATAACTACATCTTTATTATTACAACACAAGAACTGTGAGTTTAAATACAAATATTGTCATTTAGACAATATCCACACTCAAATAAGTCCTCATTACAATTATTGATACATTATTTCACAAAAATGGTGAGGACTACTAAAGCAACTTCTAGAACCATCATTCCATACCCCGACTAGTACTCGCTACATTCTCGCCTTCTGAGAAAAATGGAACAAAAAGGAAAAGGGTGAGCTCAACTAGCCCAGTAAAGAACATTATGACTAAGATAATACAGAACAAATTATCGTTAGTCTTCAACAGGGAAAAATCTAATAGAATACAATAGACAACAAGTTTTAAATCAATAACTGCAGCGGAAACAGCAAACCATTAGAAGAGTCAAGTAGAGAATGAGTTCTACTATCTTCTAAGATTTAAAAGTCCATCATCAATATTTTATCCCTGTAACAACAATCAATAACCATCTTTAATCAAATATTCATCTTTGCACTATAGGCCAAAGATATTCATTTGTATCACCAGTCGGTCATGTTCATCTCAACACCTGTTCATCTTTGCACTACGGGCCAAAGATATTCATCAGTTAATCATTCACCTTTGCACTACGGGCCAAAGATATTCAGTAATATCATCATTTAGGACTGAGGATGATGAAAAATATCTTAAAGAAAACGAATCCAGTGAAATAAAATAACAAATATTAAGGATTCGTATTTCGATTTATCCATGTCCAAAAATACCTTATAATTATTCATAGTGAAGTAGAATTCAAGAATAATCAAAACATGGATAAAATCAAAGCTAGTACCCAGAATAGATATTTTGGACGAAAAAAAGAAAATTTTATTTTTCGGTGAATAGTAACTCGTGAATAGTAACTCGTGAATAGTAACTCATAAATAGTAACCCCGACATAAAAAGTTCCAAATTTGATAAAAATTTCCAACCAATATTTCGGCATAATGATATTGAAGAAATAATATTATTTTTGAATAAAATAACATCCGTTACCTCGTAAAGACAGTACTTCTGGTCGGAATACCGGTATAAGGCTGAAAGACACTTGCTCTGATGAATAGAAACTCTCAAAGTATCTAAATACTCACAAAATACACTCAATAATCTAGAGAGAGAAAGAGAGAAAACTTGTTTCTGGTGTGATTTTCAATTCTAACTTAGCCCTCTATTTATAAGAAAATGTTAGCACGCCGAAGCAGACTTAACCTGCAACCTGATGGCTTTACCTGCTACTATTCCCACCCACCACATTTGAATAAAAATCTCAGCACATTTCTTCACCAACCAAGAGTGGGGCCCACCAATTCTAGAATTTTCTACCAAAATGATTAACTCCGAAAATTCAACAATTTTTGAACCAGTCATCTCGTAAAATTCATAATAAATCATACGTTCATTTTTAACGGTTCAAAATTTGTGGTCATATACTCAACTTATATATGTATAACATATCCAAAAATTACCACGATCCAACGGTCGAATTAAAAATTATAACCCCCGCAAAATATCTCAAAAACCCTGATTTTTAATACCTCCATTCCGACAAAAATACTGATAAAAACCTCAACATTAACTCCTTCATTTTTAACCACAAAAATATATCCCTCATTTATATCCACAAAAATAAATATTTCCTTATCATATGAATCAATAATTAATTATTCACAAATAATATTACAGAATCACATTTATGACAACCAGGGCTTTCCAATAAGGATTTCTCCTTACTGGCGCGCAATTAGATGACCAAACCTCTCCTTAGACAGAACTTTCTAGACATTGCCAATAATGTTATCTAATAATATTATTCAAATAATATGAATTATTGATCTGATAATGGGAAATACTGTGTAGTGACAATTATTGAAACAACAGTAATATAAAATATCAACGCAGCAATTATTGAATCAATAAAATAAAATACTGAACAGTAATTACTGTAACCATTATTGAGCAGTGCCTTCTTACGTAAGAATCAATAATTGGGGCAATACAGTGTGCTACTGTGTAACAACGCGTATTACTGTGTTTTAACCACCGGGTATTCTAACAGTATTAACGGTAACAACTACGCCGTTATTAATAAAAAATATATACTTGTCGTTTTCTTCATCCAATCGCTTTCCGTTATGGGGCCCACAAAAGACTGCGCCGTCGTACGAATATTCCCCGACAGGAAGAATATTCCACGACCAAACGAATATTCCCCGACAACAATGAATATTTTATAACCACCTGCTTATTTGAAATATTTGCGCATTTTACCCATAACTAACCTCATTAATCAATTTAACACTTACTATTTCAAAATAATAAATAGAGGGAATTTAAATTTCATTTATTAATAATTTGGGGTCTTACAACCTCCCCTCCTTATGAAATTTCGTCCTCGAAATTGACGTACGTACCTGGTATTTCGAAAAGATGAGGATACCTCGCTTTCATTTCCGTTTCCAACTCCCAGGTCATTTTCTCAATAGCATGGTTTCTCCACAAAACTTTAACTTGTGGTATGACCTTCGTGCGTAGGACATGCTCCTTTCTATTCAAGATCTTGACAGGTACCTCTTCGTACGTTAAGTCTTCAGCTATCTCGTCCGGTTCTAACTCAATAACGTGGTCTGGGTCTTTCACATATTTACGTAACACAGATATATGAAAAACATTATGAACACGAGACATACTTGGAGGTAACGCGAGTCTATAGGCCACATTTCCTACTCGGTCAAGAATCTGAAATGGACCAATAAATCGTGGATTGAGCTTTCCTCTCTTCCCAAATCTTGTAACTCCTTTCCATGGAGCCACACGCAACAATACATGATCCCCAATGTCAAATTCCACGCCCTTTCGATGAAGATCCGCATAACTCTTTTGTCGATCCTGTGCCGTTTGTATACGTTGTCGAATCGTTTGGATCTTCTCTGTAGTCATGCGTACCAACTCTGGTCCCAACAATGTTGCTTCACCCACCTCGTCCCAGCATAATGGAGAGCGACACTTTCGTCCATATAATGCTTCAAATGGGGCCACACCTATACTTGCCTGATAACTGTTATTGTAAGAGAATTCCACCAATGGTAGGTACTTATCCCAACTCCCTTTGAAATCTAGGACACAAAGTCTTAATAGATCTTCAAGAGTTTGAATAGTCCTCTCTGATTGTCCATCCGTTTGAGGATGGTATGCCGAACTAAATCGTAAATCTGTGCCCATAGCTTTTTGCAAGCTAACCCAAAATCTTGAAGTGAATCTTGGGTCACGATCCGAAACTATGGATACTGGCATGCCATGCAGTCTCATAATCTCATCTACGTATATACGAGCAAGACGTTCAAGGGAATAAGTCTCCCGTATAGGCAAGAAATGAGCAGACTTGGTTAATCTATCAACAATAACCCAAATAGCATTTATGCCTTGAGAAACCGTGGGAAGACCCGTAACGAAATCCATGGTAATGTGTTCCCACTTCCATTTCGGAATCTCAAGTGGTTGCAATGGACCCTTTGGTACTTGATGTTCCGCCTTTACACGTTGACAAGTTAAACATCTCGAGATAAACTTTGCAATCTCTCTCTTCATATTATTCCACCAAAATGTATGTCGTAGATCACGATACATTTTGGTACTTTCAGGATGGATTGCAAATGGTGTATTGTGTGCTTCCATCATGATCTTGTACTTCAAATCAGAATTGTTAGGAACACAGAGTTTAGAGTGGACTCGAAGTATTCCTTCTTCATCGATTCTTGCTTCTGGAATAGAACCTTCTTGCACTTTCTTCTTCATACGCATCAGCTCTATGTCCATAGCTTGAGCAGCTTTAACTTTATCGATTAAAGTCGGATCTACTCGTATATTTGATATCATCATGTGGGTACTTGGAGCCTTCATCTCTATCTCCATCCTTTACAAGTCGTACAAAATGGGCCTTTGTGTTAACAACATTGCACTCGTACCCGCATATGATCTTCTACTCAATGCGTCAGCTACTACGCTTGCTTTTCCAGGATGATATTGGATGGTATGATCGTAATCTTTCAACAGCTCGAACCAACGTCGCTGCCGCATGTTGAGTTCCTTTTGGGTGAAGAAATATTTGAGGCTTTTATGATCTGTATAGATCTCCACTTTCTCCCCATACAGGTAGTGTCTCCAGATCTTCAACGCGAAAACTACTGCTGCCAACTCCAAACCATGAGTAGGATAATTTCTCTCATATTCTTTGAGTTGTCGCGAGGCATAGGCTATGACTTTCCCATGTTGCATGAGAACACATCCTAACCCTTTGCCTGAAGCATCACTGTAGATAACAAATCCATCCGAACCAGATGGTATTGTCAGAACAGGTGCCGAAATGAGTCTCCTCTTAAGCTCTTGAAAACTCTTCTCGCATTCCTCGCTCCATACGAATTTGATATCTTTCCGAGTCAGCTGAGTTAACGGGGTAGCGATTCGAGAAAACCCTTCCACGAATCTTCGATAATAACCAGCTAAGCCTAGAAAGCTACGTACTTCGGTCACCGTCTTTGGTTGCTTCCAACTTTGTATTGCTTCAATCTTCGCCGGGTCAACAGATACTCCATGTTTTGACACCACGTGCCCTAGGAAAGCTACTTCCTCAAGCCAGAACTCGCATTTCTTCAACTTAGCATATAACTTATTTTCACGCAGCCTTTGGAGTACCAGCTTCAAATGATGCTCATGATCTTCACGGCTTTTGGAATATATGAGGATGTCATCAATAAAGACAACAACGAACTGATCCAAATAATCCTTGAATACTCGGTTCATCATATCCATGAAAGCCGCAGGAGCATTAGTCAATCCAAAAGACATGACTAGGAACTCATAATGCCCGTACCGAGTTCTGAAGGCAGTCTTTAGAATATCCTCAGTTTTAACCTTCAGCTGATGATATCCAGAACGAAGATCGATCTTTGAAAAGAATTGTGCTCCTTGTAACTGGTCAAACAGGTCATCAATACGAGGTAGCGGATACCTATTCTTAATAGTGACATGGTTTAATTCCCGGTAATCAATACAAAGTCGCATACTCCCGTTTTTCTTCTTTACAAATAAAACAGGAGCACCCCAAGGAGATGTACTAGGACGAATGAAACCGATGTCCAACAACTCTTGTAGTTGGACCTTTAACTCCTGAAGTTCAATAGGAGCCATTCGATATGGGTTTTAGAAATGGGCTTTGTACCAGGTTCAAGATCAATAAAGAATTCAATTTCTCGTTCCGGGGGTAGACCGGGAAGTTCTTCAGGAAATACGTCAGGAAAGTCAATAACAACAGGAATATTATTCAAATTTGACGTGTCTTTATTCAAACCCATAACATGGGCTAAGAAAGCTTGACATCCGTTTTTTAATAAACGAATGGCTTTATAGCTTGATATAACAGTGATTGATTTTAATGGCTTAGTTGTTTGAATTCGTACAACAGGTTGGTTAGGAATATGAAAACTAACAACCTTACGAAAACAATCAATTTTGGCATGATGAGTAGTTAGCCAATCAATCCCTAAAATCACATCAAAAGCAAGTATCTTTAAAGAGATAAGGTCAACAGGTAAGGTGATGGTGCCAACTTGGATCACACAAGATTTATAAACAGTGGATGTGATGAAAGTTTCTCCTAACGGAGTCTCCACAGATAAATCAAAGTCTAACTTCTCCGGAGTCAAGTTTAAACGTTGAGCACAAGCAGGAGAGATAAAAAAATGGGTAGAACCGGTATCTAATAAGGTATAAACTTTGCATGAATTTATGATTAGCTTACCCGTGATCACCTCGTTTGGGTTCCTCGCATGTTGACCAGTCACGACAAACGCTCTTCCAGGAACCGTTGACTTTATCTTTTCTGGGACAGCTTTCTGAGTCACCATCCCCGCTGGACTTGGTTTTGCTATAGTGCAATCTCGAGCGATATGTCCTTCCTTTCCACAATTATAACATACCTTAAACTGTTGTGGGCAGTTTGGGCTGATATGTCCTTCTTTTTCGCACTTATAGCATATAATCGGTGGTCGTTCTCCTCCCTTGGAACCAGTTGCTGCTGGTGCTGACGTCTTCGTATTGTCATTATTGAATCTCCTCTTTTTAAAATCTCCTCCCGACTCGCTTCTTCTATTTTCATAGCCACGATTACCACCAGAGTGGTTTCCGTTCTTGTCTGTATTTTTCTTTCTCCGCTGGTTATCATTGTTCTGATGACTGCTGTCACCGATATGATCCTGGTTGTGGTCCCTCAGTTGACCGTACTCATTATCTCGCTCTAATAATTGAGCCCTGTTGACAACATCTGAATAGAGAGAAAATTTATGAGAAATGAGATATTGACGTATGCCAGGTTTCAAACCTCTCAAAAATATCCTCGTCATACGTTCCTCATTCTCCACCAAATGAGGTGCAAACCTGGACAACTCTGCAAACCTCGCCTCGTACTGAGACACCGTCATGTTATTCTGCTCCAGTATAATAAACTCTACCTCCTTCATATGACGAATACTTTCAGGAAAGTACTTGTCATTGAACAGTTTCTGAAATGTCTCCCAAGACATGCTGAGTGCGGTTGGATGGGTACGCTTCACAGACTCTCACCAGTAATCTGCCTCGCCACGGAACATAAAGGTGGCGAATGGAACCTTCTGTTCCTCCGTGCATCCCAAGACATCGAATATCTTGGTAATTTGCTTGACCCACGTTTTCGCCATGATCGGATCCGACTTTCCCTTAAATTCTGGTGGTCCCAATTCTTTGAACTGTTTGGCTGTGACAAACCGTGAATTGCTATCATTTCCTCCTGTATTTTGAACACGAGTCTCCCTCGTCTGGTTTTGCATGAATTGCAAAAAACTTCTAAATATTCCATCATTCATCATCTGCTCATTGGTGTTGTTCACAGGAGGAACATTGCCAGCCTGTTGCACGTTCTCCTCGTTGGTAAGCACCGGTGTCTCCACGGTCTCATTTACTCCACTGTTAATATTCTCAGTCGACATTCTCAAATACTGCCATAAAACAAGGGTTAATTAAATAAATTAACAAATCACATAATACCCCTATATTATGACTGACCAATAAATAAGCTTAGGTAGGACACACTAGCGAAGGATTTATTCGTCTCTCCCCTCCTAGTTCTATTCTCCGATCTCCGCCTGAGATCATATCCCTAAGCTCTGATACCAACTGTGACGCCCCCAAAATAGGTATACAACACCCATTCTGAGTCGCCAAAATACATGGTACAGAAACAACTACATCTTTATTATTACAACACAAGAACTGTGAGTTTAAATACAAATATTGTCATTTAGACAATATCCACACTCAAATAAGTCCTCATTACAATTATTGATACATTATTTCACAAAAATGGTGAGGACTACTAAAGTAACTTCTAGAACCATCATTCCATACCCCGACTAGTACTCGCTACATTCTCGCCTTCTGAGAAAAATGGAACAAAAAGGAAAAGGGTGAGCTCAACTAGCCCAGTAAAGAACATTATGACTAAGATAATACAGAACAAATTATCGTTAGTCTTCAACAGGGAAAAATCTAATAGAATACAATAGACAACAAGTTTTAAATCAATAACTGCAGCGAAAACAGCAAACCATTAGAAGTTCTACTATCTTCTAAGATTTAAAAGTCCATCATCAATATTTTATCCCTGTAACAACAATCAATAACCATCTTTAATCAAATATTCATCTTTGCACTATAGGCCAAAGATATTCATTTGTATCACCAGTCGGTCATGTTCATCTCAACACCTGTTCATCTTTGCACTACGGGCCAAAGATATTCATCAGTTAATCATTCACCTTTGCACTACGGGCCAAAGATATTCAGTAATATCATCATTTAGGACTGAGGATGATGAAAAATATCTTAAAGAAAACGAATCCAGTGAAATAAAATAACAAATATTAAGGATTCGTATTTCGATTTATCCATGTCCAAAAATACCTTATAATTATTCATAGTGAAGTAGAATTCAAGAATAATCAAAACATGGATAAAATCAAAGCTAGTACCCAGAATAGATATTTTGGACGAAAAAAAGAAAATTTTATTTTTCGGTGAATAGTAACTCGTGAATAGTAACTCGTGAATAGTAACTCATAAATAGTAACCCCGACATAAAAAGTTCCAAATTTGATAAAAATTTCCAACCAATATTTCGGCATAATGATATTGAAGAAATAATATTATTTTTGAATAAAATAACATCCGTTACCTCGTAAAGACAGTACTTCTGGTCGGAATACCGGTATAAGGCTGAAAGACACTTGCTCTGATGAATAGAAACTCTCAAAGTATCTAAATACTCACAAAATACACTCAATAATCTAGAGAGAGAAAGAGAGAAAACTTGTTTCTGGTGTGGTTTTCAATTCTAACTTAGCCTTCTATTTATAGGAAAATGTTAGCACGCCGAAGCAGACTTAACCTGCAACCTGATGGCTTTACCTGCTACTATTCCCACCCACCACATTTGAATAAAAATCTCAGCACATTTTTTCACCAACCAAGAGTGGGGCCCACCAATTCTAGAATTTTCTACCAAAATGATTAACTCTGAAAATTTAACAATTTCTGAACCAGTCATCTCGTAAAATTCATAATAAATCATACGTTCATTTTTAACGGTTCAAAATTTGTGGTCATATACTCAACTTATATATGTATAACATATCCAAAAATTACCACGATCCAACGGTCGGATTAAAAATTATAACCCCCGCAAAATATCTCAAAAACCCTGATTTTTAATACCTCCATTCCAACAAAAATACTGATAAAAACCTCAACATTAACTCCTTCATTTTTAACCACAAAAATATATCCCTCATTTATATCCACAAAAATAAATATTTCCTTATCATATGAATCAATAATTAATTATTCACAAATAATATTACAGAATCACATTTATGACAACCAGGCCGTTCCCAGGAAAGAGGGGGCTTTCCAATAAGGATTTCTCCTTACTGGCGCGCAATTAGATGACCAAACCTCTCCTTAGACAGAACTTTCTAGACATTGCCAATAATGTTATCTAATAATATTATTCAAATAATATGAATTATTGATCTGATAATGGGAAATACTGTGTAGTGACAATTATTGAAACAACAGTAGTATAAAATATCAACACAGCAATTATTGAATCAATAAAATAAAATACTGAACAGTAATTACTGTAACCATTATTGAGTAGTGCCTTCTTACGTAAGAATCAATAATTGGTGCAATACAGTGTGCTACTGTGTAACAACGCGTATTACTGTGTTTTAACCACCGGGTATTCCAACAGTATTAACGGTAACAACTACGCCGTTATTAATAAAAAACATATACTTGTCGTTTTCTTCATCCAATCGCTTTCCGTTATGGGGCCCACAAAAGACTACGCCGTCGTACGAATATTCCCCGACAGGAAGAATATTCCACGACCAAACGAATATTCCCCGATAACAATGAATATTTTATAACCACCTGCTTATTTGAAATATTTGCGCATTTTACCCATAACTAACCTCATTAATCAATTTAACACTTACTATTTCAAAATAATAAATAGAGGGAATTTAAATTTTATTTATTAATAATTTGGGGTCTTACATATCCTCACCTTTTCGAAACACCAGGTACGTACGTCAATTTCGAGAACGAAATTTCATAAGGAGGAGAGGTTGTAAGACCCCAACTTATTAATAAATAAAATTAAATTTCCTCTATTTATTATTTTGAAATAGAAATGGTTGATTTGATTAATGTGGTTAGTTATGGGTAAAATGCGCAAATATTTTAAATAAGCAAGTGGTTATAAAATATTCATTTTTGGTCGGTGAATATTCGTTTGGTCGTGGAATATTTTTACTGTCGGAAAATATTCGTACGACGGCGCAGCCTTATGTGGGCCCGTAACGGAAAGCGATTGGATGAAGAAAACGACAAGTATAAGTTGTTTATAATTAACGGCGTAGTTGTTACCGTTAATACTGTTGGAATACCTGGTGGTTAAAATACAGTAGCACACGGTATTGCACCAATTATTGATTCTTACGAAGGAAGGCACTACTCAATAATTGTTACAGTAGTTACTGTTCAATATTTTATTTTATTGATTCAATAATTGCTGCATTGATATTTTATATTATTGTTGTTTCAAAAATTGTCACTGCACAGTATTTTCCATTATTAGATCAATAATTTATATTATTTGAATAATATTATTAGATAACATTATTGGCAATGCCTAGAAAGTTCTGTCTAATGAGAGGTTTGGTCATCTAATTGCGCGCCAGTAAGGAGAAATTATTATTGGAAAGCCCCCTCTTTCCTAAGAATGGTCTGATTGTCATAAATGTGATTCTATAATATTATTTGTGAATAATTAATTATTGATTCATATGATAAGGAAATATTTATTTTACGTGGATATAAATGAGGGATATATTTTTGTGGTTAAAAATGAAGGAGTTAATGTTAAGGTTTTTATCAGTATTTTTGTCGGAATGGAGGTATTAAAAATTAGGATTTTTGAGATATTTTGCGGGGGTTATAATTTTTAATCCGACCGTTGGATCGTGGTAATTTTTGGATATGTTATACATATATAAGTTGAGTATATATTCACAAATTTTGAACCGTTAAAAATGAACGTATGATTTATTATGAATTTTACGAGATGACTGGTTCAGAAATTGTTAAATTTTTGGAGTTTATCATTTTGGTAGAAAATTCTAGAATTGGTGGGCCCCACTCTTGGTTGGTGAAGAAATATGCTGAGATTTTTATTCAAATGTGGTAGGCTTGAATAGTAGCAGGTAAAGCCATCAGGTTGCAGGTTAAGTCTGCTTCAGCGTGCTAACATTTTCCTATAAATAGAGGGCTAAGTTAGAATTAAAAATCACACCAGAAACAAGTTTTCTCTCTTTCTTTCTCTAGATTATTGAGTGTATTTTGTGAGTATTTAGATACTTTGAGAGTTTCTATTTATTAGAGCAAGTTTCTTTCAGCCTTATACCGGTATTCCGACCAGAAGTACTGATATTTTGAGGTAAGGGATATTATTTTCTTCTTAAATGATATTATTTTCTTCAATATCATTATGCTGAAATATTGATATGAGGTTTTTATCAAATTTGAAACTTTTTTTGTCGAGGTTACTATTCACGTATACGGCACTATTCACGTATATGGCACTATTCACGAATACGGCACTATTCACCGAAAAATAAAATTTTCCCTTTTTGTCCAAGATGTCTATTATGGTTACTATCTTTGATTGTATCCATGTTTTGATCTTTATTTTTGAATTCTGCTTCACAATTGATTATTATGAAGTATTATTGATGTTAGATAAACTGTTATACGAATCCTTACTATTTGTCCTTCTGTCTCACTAGATTCGTTTTCTTTAAGATATTTTTCATCATCCTCAGTCCTAAATGATAATATTACTGAATATCTTTGGCCTGTAGTGCAAAGATGTATGATTACCTGATGAATATCTTTGGCCTGTAGTGCAAAGATGAACAGGTGTTGAGATGAATATGACCGACTGGTGATACAAATAAATATCTTTGGCCTGTAGTGCAAAGATGAATATTTGGTTAAAGATGATTATTAATTGATGTTACAGGGATAAAATATTGATGATGGACTTTTAAATCTTAGAAGATAGTAGAATTCATTATCTACTTGACTCTTCTAATGGTTTGATATTTTCGCTGCAGTTGTTGATCTAAAACTTGTTGTCGATTATATTCTATCAGATTTTTCCCTGTTGAATACTAATGATAATTTGTTGTATATTATCTTAGTCATAAAATTTTTTACTGGGCTAGTTGAGCTCACCCTTTTCCTTTTTGTTCCATTTTTCTTCTCAGGAGGTGAGAACATAGCAGGATCTAGTCGGGGTATGGAGTGATGGTTCTAGAAAGATGTTTTAGCAGTCCTCACTATTTCTGTAAAATAGTGTTTGAATAATTGTAATGAGGACTTATTTGAGTGTGGATATTGTCTAGAAGACAATATTTGTATTTAAACTCACAGTATGTGTTGTCGTATTTTGCACGACAATTGTATTATTAAAGTTGTAGTTTGCTTTTTGTACAATGTATTTGGCGACTCAGAATGGGTGTTGTATACCTATTTTGGGGGCGTCACACACGTCCCCAGCGGGGGTATCATGCATTTGCATCCGTTGATGCACATGTCAACGAAGGTAAAGCAACCTTGACATCACTTCAGCCGTTGGCAAGTAAATCCAACGAAACGTCGGAAGCCATCCGATGATTTTAGCCATTGATGCACACGTCAGCAAATATCAAGAAGGTTCCCCGGTGGGGGTGTCTTGCGTTTTCATATGTCGAAGTACATATCCCTGGCGGGGGTATCACGCATCTTCATCTGCCAAAGTATAATTCCTCGACGGGGGTATCACGCATTTCCAGCCGTTGATGCACATGTCAACGAAGGTCAAGCAACCTTGACATTACTTCAGTCGATGGCAAGTAAACCCATCGAAGCATTAGAAGCCATTCGATAATTTCATCCGGTTATGCACGCGTCAACAAAGGTTAAGCATCCTTGACATTTTCCTAGCAAGGATTTCATCCGTTGATATACATTTCAGTGAAGGTCAGGAAATCCTGACAACATAGACTGTTGGCAGTAACTCCATCAAAGCATTCTCATCGGGGAGGACCAATGATGGAATATGTTATACACATCCTCAACAGACAGAACGCATCCCCACAGAGTCTCTTGTACATGAGAGATACATCTTCAGTGTAGGTTTGTACCAAGGATTAAGGGCTTTGGTGATAATCCCAATGTCAACATCCTGGAAGTTCGTGGTAACTTTGGATCATACGTCCAAACAGTTTACCAGGGTGATCATGAATAACCCTGATCCCAGTAGAAGTCAAAGGGAACCGACAATCATCCCACCATATTAGAGAACAATCCAATAAACCATATACATTTGCATCATGTTGTTGTACATTGCATCATGATTATCTTGCTGCATTTCAAGTGTCTAGTATTCTTTATCCTATCCATGCCATTACATTGCATGAATATGATAAAGAGGGGCATCTGTAGACACTCGAAATTTTCTGCATACCTGTTACTAACATTGCAGGAGGGCAGAATCGTCTTTCAGAGATAACCCTGGAAGATAGCTCAGTTCAATCCCGGAGACAACCCTGGGATATTCAGTACTACCATCTCGAAGATAACCCTGAGACATCCAGCTCAGTCCCGAAAATACCACCGAAAGTTTCAACCTCAACCCCAAAAATAACACAGGGAGTTTCAGTTTCAACCTCGGAGATAACCCCGAGGAATGCAGGTCAAATACCAAAAATCACACCGAAGAAGACCATGTCATCTCGGAGATAACCCCGAGATACTCAGTCTCAGTCCCGAAAATAACACCGGGAAAGACAGCATCAACCTCGGAGACAACCCCGAGGCATGCAGTTGTAGTTGCAGTTCCGGAGATAACCCCGAAAATGCTTATTTTAAACCCATGTGATCAGCTTCAAACACTCGGCAATGGCCCCGAGGCACTCATTTCCCAAGTCTAGAGATAACCCCGGGAAGTCAGGCACATCTCAGAAATAACACTGAGGATGATCAACACCTGCAGTAGTCCAATCTCAGAGATAACCCTGAGCAACGACCGCTAAAATAGCTCAAACCGGAGATAACCCCGGTGTGGGGCAGAACCATTATTTTGCCATCCCAATCCCACTTTGCGCCGTCTCAACATTCATACATACATACGTAACAATGTCCTACAAGAACCAAAGAGTGCCAATCCCGAGTGACTACTACACAAGACAGCACACCGGATAGAATTTGAAGCTTAAAGACCAAGGGCATGGTCTCGTCTTCCTGACTTCGTACAACCTCTAATCCCATGTCATTGTGTAGCTCTCGACAACAACATGCCGAAAAAGGTCTTATACACCTCGATCGGATGCCCGAATTGAAGTTCTGAAAGTTCGAGCGGATATCACGTTGCACGCGTGCACGTACTTCGAGACGGTGGGACCCGCAAAACCCGAGGCACCCCGGGCTGCCGCAGGTACACCTGCGGCTCCCCCTTCTATAAATAGAGGGCTTGGGGCAGCCATTTTATATAGAGTAAAGGCGAGGAAGCTATGTCCAATTTGCTCTATACACACTATAAACTGAGTGCTTTCTCATTTTAAACACTTGTGAGCTTATTTATTGTTATATTTTTACTGGCACGAGCCGAATGTTCATCCATTTAAAGTCATTGAAGTCTTCTTTGGCAGTCCACTGTAAGCCTTCTTACACACTTTAGAGTCTTTCTCTTCATCTTTGCACACATCGTTCTTCACTTTGAGAGTCGTGTTGCGTGTGTATGCCTAGACTTCGGTCCGTGGCTTTTATTTTCCTTTATATATATATATATATATATATATATATATATATATATATATATATATATATATATATATATATATATGGACTAACATTATCGAGTTATGCCTCGATTGAGCCTGGACTCACGTCCAGAGCGTTTATTTTCTTTTATATACACATATTTATATATAAACTATTGTCGAACTTTGTTCGATGAGTCTGGATTTACATCCGGAGCGTTTACTTCTTATATTTATATATAAAAACTTATATATATTTTGTTACTATCAAACTATGTTTAATTGAGCCTTGATTTCACATCCGGTGCGTTTACTACTTTATATATATATATATATATATATATATATATATATATATATATATATATATATATATATATATATATATTTACATTTCTGTCAGGCCTAGAGTTTACTTCGTGGCCTTTTATCGCTTTATTTACATTTCAGCCTGGCCTAGAGTTTACTTCATGGCCTTTTACTGCTTTATTAACATTTTGTACTGCCTGGAGTTTACTTCAAGGCGGTTGATCGTTTTATTACTTTATTTATATTTTTTAATCCCCCATGGAGGTGCTTCGTGGTAGTTGGTTGGTTTTTTATTGCTTTATTTACATTTGCAATCCTCCATGGAGGTGTTTCGTGGTGGTTGGTTGATTGTTTGCACACACACACACACACACACACACACACACACACACACACACACACACACACACACACACATATATATATATATATATATATATATATATATATATATATATATATATATATATATATACCGCTTTTATATATTTACATTTTCGATCCCCCATGGAGGTGCTTCATGATGGTTGATCATGTCTGTATAAATATATTTACAGCTTTTATATATAATTACTTATAGCTTTCATATAAATTGCTACATCATGTGAGCCTAGGAATCATGTAATCACAAATTCAGTCTACTGAATCTAGATTCGGTTCCCATGATGGACATTTTCAGTTGTAAGCAGCCTGTAAATTATCCACGATGTTTGAATTTCCTTAGATGCCTCTTATGCCCACAAGGAGTTCTGCACTACTTTGTACATTATTTTCTCAAAAATGTTTCGCATCTCGAAAATAAAAGCAACCAAGCCGAACATCTAATAAAATAGAAGTATCAAAGGCCTCAATTACTATTGAGCATAAGGGTTTGAAAAACCTCTTTTTACAAAACATCACTGCTATATCTTGTAAAAACAGAACTTTTATACAAAATTCAAACCCTTTGTATATAGGTGCAAACAAGGCATAGCACTACTTCCAAATAACTGCACATTGACCCACACACACACACATTCATATAACAGTTTCTTGAAAAGTGGCGGTAACCATGGCAACACGGATGTCGGGGGGTGCCTAACACCTTCCCTCCGCATAAGCAAGTCCCCGGACCCTAATGAATCTCGGCTTCGCATGTGATAACCCAAGATTTCGAATAATCAAAATTTTACGAATAAATTGTTTTTATTTAATATTGACATTGACTTGTAATATTGTACTGAGTATCTGTGATACGAGTTTCGAGAAGAGGTCAATTTATGTATTGACTAGTAAATCAGAGTAGAGTTGTGCTTAACAGCTTTAGAAACCCTAACCCTAATTTCTGGATAGGGATTCGATAGAAAATATAATTAAAATAATTATATTGATATGTATGTGTTTGTTCTGTATAGAATTTTTGATCAATGATTGATCGGATAAGGTTTAAAATTTATAAACCCTAATAAGAGATTAGAAACCCTAATATCAGGTTTAGAAAACCTAACGTATAGTTAGAAATCCTAATTGAAAGCCGGAAAACCCTAATTTCATATCTGGGATTCCTAAACCCTAATTAGGAAACCCTAATCCTAATTGACAAGCCTATATGCCTTAGATCTTTATGTGTTTATGTTTTGAGTTATTTTAAGCTTTATATTTGTAGCCTGATATGTTGTCTTTGATCTGGAAGTGGTATCACAACCATTGGATGTCTAGATCATGAGTTATTAACGGTCAAAACCCATTGACCGGGCATGACAGGGCCAAATCTGGGTAACCCAGAAAGGCCAAACCAGTGTCTGACAAGTTTTTCTATAGTCTAGATCTGACAGTTGTTATGTGATATGAAAAGGTTATGGTAAACATGTTGTAGCCTATAAAAGGGAATTTATATTCATGTCTTTAGATCCTTTAAACAAGCAATAGAACGACTGGAGTGATCGGTCAATGTAGCCTACTTGACCATGATAGCCGTTTTCTGGAATTTCCAGAAAACCGGATGAACAGCCCTCTGACAGGGTTTGACCGAGTCATATCTTGTTGATCTATTGTTTTTAAACTGATGTGTTGCTTTGTGAATGTTCTATGACATACGGACTTCATATTTGAATCATAATAACACATAAAGAATGACTGGAACCTAGATTAAATGGGGCAGGAAAGTGACTGGTCGACTACCTGGGTTTCTGGAAAACCCAGGAATGCTCTGACAGCATATTTGCACGCCCAGATCTCCTTGTGTGTTTGTTGTTTGACCTAGATATGGGTTGCTAGTTGTAGTATTGTATAATGACTACAAGATTGATGCTTAAGTTTACCTAGAAACGAATTAAACAAAGAATTGCAAGCGGTCAAACGAACAAGCTTGTTAACTGTCTGACAGTGTTCTTGAGGATCAAGAACACCTAAGACGACAGACAAGTGTCGCTATAGGCTTCAGCGACAGTTTCTATTAATTTTATTTTCCTAATTTTCGAAAAATACTTAAAAATAGAAAATAAATTATAAAAATTACAAAAATGGTTTTAAAAATCATTTTAAATTCTGAAAAATAAGTTTTAATTATTTGGGACATTTTTCATAAATAATTATAATTATTTGAATATTAATGCTATTTAATTTATTTAATTAGTGTACTAAATAAATTAGAGAAAAATACTTTTTAATTATATAAAAATCATTTTAAATAAGAATATAGAGTTTAAAAATATTTTGAGTTATAAAATATATTTTTTAATATTTTTGGAGAATTTTCATTAATAATTTAATATTAAAGATATTAGATTTATTTAATTATTAAATTAATAAAATAAGTTAAAAATGATTTTAATGATTTAAAAATCATTTAAATAAGAATAAAGTGTTAGAAAATATTTTGAATTATAAAATATAATTTTCAATATTTTTGGAGAATTCTCATTAATGATATTAGAATTATTTAATTATTATATTAAATAAATGAATTAAAAATGTTTTTATTGATTTAAAAAATCATTTAAAAATGAGAAAAATATTTTAAGTTATAATTAAGGACTTTTAATATTTTGATAATAATTTCATTAATATTTAAATATTAATGGTGATGATTTAAAAATGATTTTAATTATTTTAAAAATTATTTTAGTAGAATATTAATGATTTAAAAATATTTTAAGTTATTAATAATAACTTTAATATTTTGACAAGTATATCATTAATATTTTTATATTATTAAATATTAATGATGATGAGATTATTTGATAATTAAATCATTTAAAAATGATTCTAATGTTTGAAAAATTATTATAAATTATAATAATTGCTTATAAATTATTAAAAGCTTCTAAAAAATATTATAATTGATATTTGACTTATCTAAAAAAATATTGAAGCTTAGAGACCGAGTTTGATTGACAATAAATGTATTAATTATTGGATAGGGTGACCAGAACACCGATATGAGACCGAAGTCCAACCAGACCGAATTTGTTAGACTTGATAAGTGTTTATATAGGTTATAAACACTAATGTGGCTATGTGGTAATGTGCCTAGGCGACAGATTGACTGTGAATTACAGTGTTACGTGTTATAAATTATTGTGCTAATTGTGAGACCGATATTATTGGTTATAGGTCTTACGAATGCAGATAAGTATTTTTGTGTAGCTGTAATCAGCGGAAGAGGCAAGTTTCCTAACTCAACCTTGAGTTATATTCATTCAATTATTATAGTGGTTAATTATTGTTAATTATACCACGTCCAAGAATTTATCGTTGATTATTCGTAGTTAGTGCATGTTTAATAATTCAAATAGAATTACTGATTCAGAAAATACACATTCGTAGAATAACTGTTGTTGGATATTCATATCTGTAGAAGCTAATATTGACAGTACATATAATTCCTATTTTTGTCAAATTATGTTGAGAAATATCTTAGCTAATTATTCTGGCTAGACGAACATTTGTTAGAACTTGGTAGATTCGAGAAGAGAATTCAATTGTTATTGACAGATCGATGCCAATTATTTCGACTACATCGATAAGTAAATAGAAATTGAAATCATTGAATTTCGTTGTTAAATCAAATCTTTATTCTAAGACTGAGAAGAACAACCTTTTATATAAAGGAAATATTTTTAGTCGTATATTCGACCATTGCGCGCGACTTAAGTATTATGCATAATATAAGGTACAAGGAGTTGGTCGGCTCTAAGTACTTATAGAGGGGTATGATTTAATCTTTATGGTTATCTGATACACCTGCGTATATGTCAACGAAAAACTTTGATATATACCCGAGAAGAGAAGTTCAAGATCCAATGGATAGCTCAGTATAAATCTGGAAAACATTCCACTTTGCTATTTTATTGAATTAATTCTTGATTATTCATTAGAATATCGTAGAAAATCTTGAAAGCGTTATTCTCTTTCATTATCAGATTATTGTTGTATAGTGTAAGACCCCGAATTTTATGAAATAAAAGTATTCAATTTTTCTTATAATTACTATTCAGTAAATGGTTAAATTGATAAATGTTAAAGTTAGGGGTGATATATAAATTTTTTTTCAAAATAGACAAGTGGTTATAAAATAATCATTGTTGTCGGGGAATATTCGTTTGGTCGTGAAATATTCTTTCTGTCGGAGAATATTCGTATGACGGCGCAGCTATTTGTGGGCCCCATAACGAATAACTGTCGGATAAAGATAACGACAAAAATTGAGTTTTTATAATTAACGGCGTAGTCGTTACCGTTAACACTGTTGGAATACCCGATGGTTAAAATACAGTAATACGCGTTATTGCACAGTAGCACACGGTATTGCATAGTATTTTTGAAATTATTGATTCTTACGTAAGAAGGCACTACTGAATAATTGTCACAGTAATTACTGTTCAATATTTTATTTTATTGATTCAATAATTGATGCGTTGATATTTTATATTATTGTTGTTTCAATAATTGTTGCTGCATAGTATTTCCCATTATTAGATCAATAATTCATATTATTTGAAGAATATTATTAGATAACATTATTGGCAATGTCTAGAAAGTTCTGTCTAAGGAGAGGTTTGGTCACCTAATTGCGCGCCAGTAAGGAGAAATTCTTATTGAAAAGCCCCCTCTTTCCTGAGAACGGCCTGGTTGTCATAAATGTGATTCTGTAATATTATTTGTGAATAATTAATTATTGATTCATATGATAAGGAAATATTTATTTTATGTGGATATAAATGAGAGATATATTTTTGTGGTTAAAAATGAAGGAGTTAATGTTTAGGTTTTTATCCGTATTTTTGTCGGAATGGAAGTATTAAAAATCAGGGTTTTTGAGATATTTTGCGGGGGTTATAATATTTAATCCGACCGTTGGATCGTGATAATTTTTGGATATGTTATACATATATAAGTTGAGTATATGCCCACAAATTTTGAACCGTTAAAAATGAACGTATGATTTATTATGAATTTTACGAGATGACTGGTTCAGAAATTGTTAAATTTTCAGAGTTAATCATTTTGGTGGAAAATTTTAGAATTGGTGGGCCCCACTCTTGGTTGGTGAAGAAATGTGCTGAGATTTTTATTCAAATATAGTGGGTGGGAATAGTAGCAGGTAAAGCCATCAGGTTGCAGGTTAATTCTGCTTCGGCGTGCTAACATTTTCCTATAAATAGAGGGCTAAGTTAGAATTGAAAATCACACCAGAATTCATAAGTTTTCTCTCTTTCTCTCTCTAGATTATTAAGTGTATTTTATGAGTATTTAGATACTCTATGAGGTTCTATTCATCAGTGCAAGTTTTCTTCAGCCTTATACCGATCAGAAGTACTGCTCTTTTGAGGTAAGGGATATTAAGGGATTTTAAAGGTTGTTATGATTTTCAGTTTCGGAAATTTTTCTGATCTTTAAAAATTCTGAAAAAATTTGAAATGATATTTTGATGAGTTTTCTTGATTGTGTCCAAAAATGGTGATTTTTGGATGTATAGATTGAGAGTTATGAATTTTATGAGAAAAAACTATTTTAAAAGTAACTGCTTATAATTCTTTGTGGTTAACTCTAAAATTGATGAAATTTTTATTGGAAGTACATGTATATGATAGGAGTATACGCTATGAATTTCAGAATTTTTAGATAAAAGTACAATTTTTGATAAATGTCTAAATATTCGGCTGTTTTGGCCATATGAAAAATAGTAAATGGCTTTTAAAAATTCTGAGAAAAATATATGTTCACTGTGGGACTATATTATGCTAAATTCCAGAAAAGAAATATTTTTGAAACTGATTTGATATTTTTTATGAAAATGGTCTAGTTATGAGTAAATGAATTAAATATGTTTTGTGAAGTAAGAAAATTAGAAAATAGGATTTTATGGCTTGAGAATCCTATATGAGGTATATGCAGATTTTTGATGAGGGTTTTTAGTTATTGGTGATGAAATCTTATGAGTTTGGCATTTTATGATGATTAAATGCATTATTTAATAAAGTGTAAACAATTAAAATAAATTGTTTATAAGCTTAAGAAATATCATTTTTTCAATATCATTATACCGAAATATTGGTATGTATTTTATTGTGAAATTTCTACCTTTTTGTGTCGGGGTTACTATTTATGAGTTACTATTCACGAGTTACTATTCATGAGTTACTATTCACGAGTTACTATTATCTTTTTCTGACCAAATTATAGTTGGTTTATGAATATTACTCTTGAGATTAAATCTAGATGTTTTGATTATATTGATTTTACTATTATATATAACATTTTTATAACCTTGATGTTGAAATTTTCTTTCACTAAAGTGTAAAGATGGGTAGATTATTGGTATGATCATGACTAGGGTTCTCTTTGGCCTGTAGTGCACAGTTGAATTGTGACTGGTATGATCATGACCATTGAATTTATAATTGAATATCTTAAGCTTAAGTGCAAAGGTGAATTGATCAACATGGTTATAATTATTGTTTATATAAATTCTGAAATGATTATATATTTCTTTGAGATGTGAATATATTTGGCCTGTAGTGCAAATATGAATTGTTGATGAATACCTTTGGCCCGTAGTGTAAAGATGAACTGTTGTTGAATATCTTTGGCCTGTAGTTCAAAGATGGTCTGTTGATGAATATCTTTGGCCTGTAGTGCAAAGATGAACTGTTGTTGAATATCTTTGGCCATAGTACAAAGATGGATTTATTAGTATGATTATAAACAGGAACTGTGATTTAGTATAACCATGATCTTTGATGTTTCAGGTAAAGACAGGTAATGAAAATTATCTTCGTTCTGGATGTGAAGAGGAATTTAGAATCATAATTATGATTATGAGTTATTTATATGATTGTGGACCAGAACTGTTGATTGATGTTACAGGGATAAAATATTGTTGGTGGATTTTTAACATGGAGAAGATAATAGACTTTATAGTCTATTTGACTCTTCTAATGGATTGCTCGTTCCGCTGCGACTATGGTTGAATTTTTTTTATCATCTACCATATGTTCTAAATCTCTGATTTATTACTGTAGAAGGCTATTGATAATTTATTTATCTTTAGTCATGATATTCTTTACTGGGCTAGTTGTGCTCACCCTTCTGTTTCACAATTCTTTTCAGGTAATAAGAGTGTAGCTGGGTCGAGCGGGGGTAACAGGGGAATAGAACGGTGGTCATCATTTAGTAGTTATATTTGGTGAATCATCTAGGGTGAAGCGAACCCAACGTTGGAAGGGTGTTTTGCCACTATCATACAAGATGTCTAATGACATACAACCTCGTGTCATCATAAGACAGGATTGTGCTCATCCACTTGCTGAGTATATATACGAGCACTACCTATATAATCTTGGTGTTTGTTTGAAGTATAATTCACGATTAAAGACAGTGGAGATAATGATATGTCAAGAGAAGACTCACCATTGGAAGAATATGATAGTAAACTTCTCGTTTTTCTTTGGGGTCTATTGGGTCAACCAAGGATAATTCTGTGGTCATATGATATCTATCATAACCTAGATGCATGGCCTCCCATGTACAAAGGTTTCCTTGAGCACTTTCCAAAGATTCTAATTTCTCAAACAGTTTTTGACTATACCTTTATGTAAGGTGTCATTGTGAGGTGTTGTCCACGGTTGGGACATAAGTCACATTTGGTATATATTTGTATCCAAACTCACAGCATACATGTTGTTGTATTTTGCATAACAATTGTTGTAATAAAGTTGTAGTTGTTTTCTGTACCATGTATTTGGCGACTCAGAATAGGTTGGATGGTATGGACCTATTTTGGGGTTGTCACATATAGAATGCGAAAAGACTTGTTATTTATTCCTATACATTTATTGTATGTCTTAACTTGCGGGGCAAATTTGTTGCTCACCCTTACTAAATAAAATATTTTAGCTAGGGACGAAGTGGCAGGAGGTGTTGTGAAAGACAAGGGCAAAGGCATTGTAATAAATTAGTTATGAATATCATTATTATTATGTTATGTTTGTGAACCCTTTTTGTATATCTAAAGGGTATGTTTGTAATGTTAAGGTTAGAGAACCTGGGACTAATGTATTAACAATCTCTATTAATGATTTATGTATTACTATTTCTATATGAATGGGTAGTTAGATGTTATTATATTGTGGATCGTGAACACCAAACTCGGGAGTCAGGTAACCCGGATTTGAGGGTGTCACAGGTTGGTATCAAATCTGTAGGTTAGAAACCTAAAGTGGGGTGGAGAAAACCCTAGGATTATAACCATAAGCGAGATTTAGAAAACTCATTTAGAGTACTAAGTGAGGGATTGCCGAAGTGCATCAATAATGAGATATGTGGGCACATAGTGTGAGAAGTTTGTACTCATGAAGTACTAATCAAGTTGTTTAAACTGATTGAAGGATGTTCGAAGAAGATGAAATGAGTGCGGAGATGCTAGCGGCTGTTGCACCAATGCCAGAAGCTGAGGTGCCAGCGCAAAGCGAATCAGTTGAGAAGGTGGGAGAAGATGAACCTATGATCAATCTGGGGAGCGATCATGACGATTATCCCTAGATGTATTTGAGTGGTGATGAGGAGGCAGAGTCCGAAGAAGCTAAGGTGGAGAGAAGGAATAAGACTAAAGTTGAAGAACAAGATCAACTATCTGCAGAAGTTCATGAACTCCGGAGTAAGGTATTTCTCTTGGAGGAGTTGTGGAAGACAGAGCGAGCGTTACGCGAAATGACTGAAGAACGGAACAAATTCATGGCGCAGGTGGAAAGGATGAAGACTGAAGGTGGTGGATTGTCTGAAGGAACAATCAAGCAGCAGAAAGACAAGAAAAAGAGGAAGTGGGGCAACGATAGCCCTAATTCTGAAAAGTTAAACTCGAAGAAGAACCAAGCCTGTAGCAAGTGTGGGAAGACTCACGCGGGAGAATGCTTGATATGGAATAACGTGTGCTTCAACTGTAAGTAGGAATTACATATTTCTCTACATTATCCTAAGACAAATATGAGGAAGTGTTATTCATGTGGGAGAACGGGTCACGGATTCAACAAGTGTCCCATCAAGAAGAAGACTAGTGAAGGGAATGGGCGATAGAGAACTTAGAGATATATAGTAGTATCTTTTGGTAGTAGGTTATGATATTAAGTGTCATAATATCGAAAATAATGTGTGAACATATATAAATATGTTTATATCAATGAAATCTTTATTTTCTATATGAATATAAGATTAAGATTAATTTTTGTGTTCTTAAAACTCATACTTATAGTAAGTTAATGACTCATAATTATATGAAATATTTTGAACCCCTCAGCGAATGGACGCCAAAGGTCTAACAAGGATAAGTTCATACACTCATATAATTGTGACAAGTTCCTGAACTCATAAGTGTGGTAAGTTTGATGAACTGGGAATAACTATGTGTGAATGGTGAATTGTAACTTTTTGTGTAAAGTTGTGTTGTTAATCCTGATATGATTTAAAAAGGGATAGTAATATGTGTTAAGTACTAAATATGCTATGAACTATTTGAATAAATATTTGTTTATATATGAGAATTATGTGTTAAATTCTTATTGTGTTAAGAATTTGTGTAGAGAAAGAGAATTAATGTAAGATTTTTTATTTAAATCAGATCATACCGCCTAGACGACAGAATCGAAATCAAAGCGAAGAGCAATCGGTGAATAATGAAGGAGGTCAAGCTGACCCAATGCAAAACTTTGCAAATATGATAGCCAAAGCTATGGGGAATAGAGCTCCAGCAGGAAGAGGAAGAGCGAGAGAACAGTCAGCTGATAGATTGGCTAATTTCAAGGACTTTAAAATGGTAGGACCGCCAGAATTCAAGGGAACCACGGATCCGATTGAAGCCCAAACTTGAGTGAAAGAGATGGAGAAAGCATTCATCATTGCGCGTGTGGCAGAAGAGCAGAAGACAGATTTTGCAACATATCTGATGAAGGGAGAAGCCAATTACTGGTGAGAGACTAATCAAGCGAGAGCGGGTACAGCTGTGGTAACTTGGACAAGATTCAAGGAGTTGTTCTTTGAGAACTACTTTTCGCCGAGTATGCAATCCATGATGGAAGTTAAATTTTTAGAAGAAGCAGGAGAACATGTCTATTTCTGAGTATGCGACTAAATTCAACGAATTAGCAAGATTTGCACCTCATCAGGTAGACACCGAGGCAAGAAAGGAAAGAAGATTTGAGAATGGACTGAAGCCGGGGATATTAAACAAGGTAGCAGTATTACAGATTAATACGTTCGCGGCTTTGATGGAGAAGGCGTTAATTGCTGAAGGAGGGAGCAAAGTTGCGTCTCGATTTCATCAGGAGAAGAAGAAGAAAACAAACGATGGTGGAAGTAGTGGTGGTAGTAACCCGAATAAGAGAAAATGGAGTGGGAATACCCAATCAGGTAATAAGACTGAAGGGAATAAGAAAGGAGGGGAGCCATGTTCGACTTGTGGGAAGAACCATGCTGGAGTTTGCCTGAAGAAGAAGGGAGTCTGTTACAACTGCGGGCAAGAGGGGCACATGTTGCCCAATTGTCCCAATCTGAAGAAGATACAAGGTTGCTTTGCGTGCGGATCGACTAATCATTTGGTTTGGAACTGTCCGAAGAAGAATGGGGAAAAGAAAAGTGTCAACAAGGGACCCGATAGTGGAACCTTGGCGATTCGAGGACCTTCTCAGCCAGGGAGACCAACAGCCCGTACATTCAACATGACGGCGCAAGATGCAGTGGCTACTCAAGAGGTGGCAACAGGTAACGATTTCGTTTGTTACCCGAGTATTATGAGTTAGATATTTCTGTGAACTGTTTTCTTTTATAGATCCAAGTCACAGGTTAGAATTCGAGACATAATTTATTATTGTGTTGATAAAAATGAATTGATGATACAACTTTAAAAGATTGTAGAGAATAAGAAAGTTGTGATTCTGAGCACGGAATCCTTTTAAGGAGGGGTGAATGTGATAACCCAGGATTTCGAATAATCAAAATTTTACGAATAAATTTTTTTTTTTTAATATTGACATTGACTGTTAATATTGTATTGAGTATCTGTGATACGAGTTTCGAGAAGAGGTCAATTTATGTATTGACTGGTAAATCAGAGTAGAGTTGTGCTTAACAGCTTTAGAAACCCTAACCCTAATTTCTGGATAGGGATTCGATAGAAAATATAATTAAAATAATTATATTGATATGTATGTGTTTGTTCTATATAGAATTTTTGATCAATGATTGATCGGATAAGGTTTAAAATTTATAAACCCTAATAAGAGATTAAAAACCCTAATCTCATATTTAGAAAATCTAACGTATAGTTAGAAACCCTAATTAAAAATCGAGAAACCCTAATTTCATATCCGGGATTCCTAAACCCTAATTAGGAAACCCTAATTCTAATTGGCAAGCCTATGTGTTTATTAAACTTAAATATGATTAGAAACCCTAATTATACTTTAGAAATATTAATTTTTATTTAAAACCCTAATTATATTTTTGAAATTCATAATTTTCTATTTTAGAACCCTAATTAGAAAATTCTAGAATTGGAGTTTGTAAAACCTAAGGGTTAAACTCTAAGGGTTAAACCCTAAGGGTTTGAGCAATTACCCATAATGCCATTAAAATTATTATGCTAAAGACCAAAATACCCTTTTTACATATTTTAGTGAGTTTACTTGTAAAAATTGCCAAGACTTTATTAGGTGACCAACTAGTTTGACTTTGTAATTTGTAAATCTCAGCAAATTAGCCTTGTATTGACAGCAACATCATATCATTCATTGCACCATGTAATTATAAGAGATCTAAGAGAGAGAAAATACATATATTTGCTCATTTTGTACACAAGCTCTCAACAACTTTTCTTCTCTTCAAACCTCTGAATTCTTTAAGTCTCTTAGTCATATAATCAGTTACTAAAACACCAAAAACAGTTAAGGAAAGCATAAATCAAAGATCGGAAGCAAGAAGGTATAAACCTAAAACCTATTTTGATCCAAGTTGCTAAGAAAGATTTTGTGTTTATGCGTTTAGAATCTTGCTAATGGATGTTTTATGAAGATCTATGATGATCTATCATTAATCCATAGCATCAAAGTGCCTTAACATAAAGTTTTTCAAAAACTGTTCTTGAGTCTAAAAATGCTCTGACAAGCAAATGTCAGTTGCCTTAGATCTTTATGTGTTTATGTTTGGAGTTGTTTTAAGCTTTATATTTGTAGCCTGATATGTTGTCTTTGATCTGGAAGTGGTATCACAGCCATTAGATGTCTAGATCATGAGTTATTAATGGTCAAAACCCATTGACCGGGCATGACAGGGCCAAATCTGGGTAACCCAGAAAGGCCAAACCAGCGTCTGACAAGTTTTTCTATAGTCTAGATCTGACAGTTGTTATGTGATATGATAAGGTTATGGTAACCATGTTGTAGCCTGTAAAAGGGACTTTATATTCATGTGTTTAGATCCTTTAAACAAGCAATAGAACGAATGGAGTGATAGGTCAAAGTAGCCTACTTGACTATGATAGCCGTTTTCTGGGATTTCCAGAAAACCGGATGAACAGCCCTCTGACAGGGTTTGACCGAGTCATATCTTGTGGATCTATTGTTTTTAAACTGATGTGTTACTTTGTGAATGTTCTATGACATACGGACTTCATATTTGAAACATAATAACACATAAAGAATGACTGGAACCTAGATTAAATGGGGTAAGGAAAGTGACTGGTCGACTACCTGGGTTTCTGGAAAATCCAGGAATGCTCTGACAGCATATCTGCACGCCCAGATCTCCTTGTGTGTTTGTTGTTTGACCTACATATGGGTTGCTAGTTGTAGTATTGTATAATGACTACAAGATTGATGCTTAAGTTTACCTAGAAACGAATTAAACAAAGAATTGCAAGTGGTCAAACGAGCAAGCTTGTTAACTGTCTGACAGTGTTCTTGAGGATCAAGAACACCTAAGACGACAGACAAGTGTCGCTATAGGCTTCAGCGACGGTTTCTATTAATTTTATTTTCCTAATTTTCAGAAAATACTTAAAAATAGAAAATAAATTATAAAAATTACAAAAATGGTTTAAAAAATCATTTTAAATTTTGAAAAATAAGTTTTAATTATTTGGGACATTTTTCATAAATAATTATAATTATTTGAATATTAATGCTATTTAATTTATTTAATTATTGTATTAAATAAATTAGAGAAAAATGATTTTTAATTATATAAAAATCATTTTAAATAAGAATAAAGAGTTCAAAAATATTTTGAATAATAAAATATAATTTTTAATATTTTTGGAGAATTTTCATTAATAATTTAATATTAATGATATTAGATTTATTTAATTATTAAATTAAATAAATAAGTTAAAAATGATTTTATTGATTTAAAAATTATTTTAAATAAGAATAAAGTGTTAGAAAATATTTTGAATTATAAAATATAATTTTCAATATTTTTGGAGAATTCTCATTAATGATATTAGAATTATTTAATTATTATATTAAATAAATGAATTAAATGTTTTTATTGATTTAAAAAATTATTTAAAAATGAGAAAAATATTTTAAAAATATTTTAAGTTATAATTAATGACTTTTAATATTTTGATAATAATTTCATTAATATTTAAATATTAATGGTGAAGATTGAAAAATGATTTTAATTATTTTAAAAATCATTTTAGTAGAATATTAATGATTTAAAAATATTTTAAGTTATTAATAATAACTTTAATATTTTGACAAGTATATCATTAATATTTTTATATTATTAAATATTAATGATGATGAGATTATTTGATAATTAAATCATTTAAAAATGATTCCGATGTTTGAAAAATTATTATAATTTATAATATTTGCTTATAAATTATTAAAAACTTCTAAAAAATATTATAATTGATATTTGACTTATCTAAAATAATATTGAAGCTTAGAGGCCGAGTTTAATTGACAATAAATGTATTAATTGTTGGATAGGGTGACCAGAACACCGATATGAGACCGAAGTCCAACCAGACCGAATTTGTTAGACTTGATAAGTGTTTATATAGGTTATAAACACTAATGTGGCTATGTGGTAATGTGCCTAGGCGACAGATTAACTGTGAATTATAGTGTTACGTGTTATAAATTATTATCCTAATTGTGAGACCGATATTATTGGTTATAGGTCTTACGAATACAGATAAGTATTTTGTGTAGTTGTAATCAGCAGAAGAGGCAAGTTTCCTAACTCAACCTTGAGTTATATTCATTCAATTATTATAGTGGTTAATTATTGTTAATTATACCACGTCCAAGAATTTATCGTTGATTATTCGTAGTTAGTGCATGTTTAATAATTCAAATAGAATTACTGATTCAGAAAATACACATTCGTAGAATAACTGTTGTTGGATATTCATATCTGTAGAAGCTAATATTGACAGTACATATAATTCCTATTTTTGTCAAATTATGTTGAGAAATATCTTAGCTAATTATTCTGGCTAGACGAACATTTGTTAGAACTTGGTAGATTCGAGAAGAGAATTCAATTGTTATTGACAGATCGATGCCAATTATTTCGGCTACATCGATAAGTAAATAGAAATTGAAATCATTGAATTTCGTTGTTAAATCAAATCTTTATTCTGAGACTGAGAAGAACAACCTTTTATATAAAGGGAACATTTTTAGTCGTATATTCGACCATTGCGCGCGACTTAAGTATTATGCATAATATAGAGTACAAGGAGTTGGCCGGCTCTAAGTACTTGCAGAGGGGTATGATTTAATCTTTATGGTTATCTGATACACCTGCGTATATGTCAACGAAAAACTTTGATATATACCCGAGAAGAGAAGTTCAAGATCCAACGGATCGCTCAACATAAATCTGAAAAACATTCCACTTTGCTATTTCGTAGAATTAATTCTTGATTATTCATTAGAATATCGTAGAAAACCTTGAAAGCGTTATACTCTTTCATTATCAAATTATTGTTGTATAAAATGCGAGAAAACTTGTTATTTATTCCTATACATTTATTGTATGTCTTAACTTGCGGGGCAAATTTGTTGATCACCCTTGCTAAATAAAATATTTCAGCTAGGGACGAAGTGGCAGGAGGTGTTGTGAAGGACAAGGGCAAAGGCATTGTAATAAATTAGTTATGAATAGCATTATTATTATGTTATGTTTGTGAACCCTTTTTGTATATATAAAGGGTATGTTTGTAATGTTAAGGTTAGAGAACCTGGGACTAATGTATTAACAATCTCTGTTAATGACTTATGTATTACTATTTCTATATGAATGGGTAGTTAGATGTTATTATATTGTGGATTGTGAATACCAAACTCGGGGGTCAGGTAACCCAGATTTGGGGGTGTGACATCGCAGACCCGTTAAGTAGTGTCACATCACTGGATCAATGTGCAAACTTTTTCTCGATTGTGTTGGTACAACCATTTAAAAAATCAGCTGGTGACTCTTACAGTTAAATCGTCGACATATAAATGTCGGACCTTTTCATAACTTATTTTTTCAAATAAATCTCACCTAACATGTGAACACCAAAGAACAAGAACAGAAAAGGGACAAATAAAATCTCGACGTTGACAAGTATCATGTCCTGGAGCTCCAACATAATAAGCACATTTTCGACTAGCATAGAAACCCTTCCCATTCGGGTTTCCTGGTGGAAGAAGATGGGTAATTTTCTTCTAAGTTGTCAGATGATTGAGAATGTTCTTGAGTGAGTCCCCTAAGGGTGTGAAAACTCGAGTGCGTCTGACTTCTTCATTCTTTGGTAATGGAGGGTTTGAAGACTACGCTTGAAAAGGGGAGTAATTTCTCCTCTGGATAGGCATACTCTAACTGCCTTTCTAACCTTGTAGTATCAAGAAAATATCCTCCTCTTTCTTTATATGGACCCTCCGGGGGTTATTTCCATAATTTCCAGACTTGATGTGTTTAGTAACAGCTTTAAGGGCAGCTAGGTCTTGAATTTTTACTAACTTCAATCCCAATGCAGCCATCTCCTCATGCTTAATCATTTTAGAGAATGGTTTGCCAATAGCAGCTAAGACTCTCTCATAGAAAGGAGCTTCTTGTATGTCTATCAAGGTCATCACCATCTCAGACTCAATCATAGAGGGAACAACTTGAGCAATAAGGCGCCTCCACCTTTGAGCATACTTTCTGAAAGATTCATTGGTTTATTTCCTAACATTAGTAATTTGGTATCGGTCAGGGGCCATTTGAGTTTGAAAACTATATTAGCTAACAAAAGCATGTGCTAATTCTTCCCAGCTATGAATCTTGGAATTGTCCAATCTAGTATACCATACCAGTCAAATTCTTTTGAAATAGCTGCATCCAGAGCTTTTCGTCTTCGGCATAAGATCCAAGTTCTCCAATGAAGACTTTCAAATGTGTGTAAGGATCTCCCAACCCATCGTACTTTTTAAAGTCGGGAGTCTTGAACTTCTCTGAATAATGAACACCAGGGAATATACAAAGGTCTGTATATAAAACACTCCCATGTCCTCCAATCCCTTTGATAGACCAAATGGTCTCTTCCATCTGTAGGACCTTTTTCCTGATATCAACGGTGTCTGGATCTTCTCTAAGATGGGTGTTTTCAGGATTTTTGTTGGTTGTATCCAACTCAGGTGTGGGAACTTCTTTGTCTGTTCCCTGAGTTCCTCCCTGTGTAGAGGATTCTATGTGTATGGGCATTCGAGGACCCTGAGCAGACTGGTGTAGTTCTTTCAGCAGAACAGCCAACTCTGTAATTTGGTGGCTTAATCCTTCGAACTCCTCACGGGAGACAGGAGTAGGATTAGAGTGGCCAGATGACGCCATGCTTGGTTGTAGGCTTGTTGCCTTTTTGAATTTTGATCGGGTAACAAGTCCTATTATTTCCCTACAAAAAAACTTATGTAGTTTAGTCTTAGGGAATGTGAAAATGCTTACATGCTATATAATGTATCCGTTTTAGGAGTATTATCCTGCAAAATTGATGTTAACTATTTGTATGACAATATAACATGTCAGGTTTTGATATAGAAGGGAATGTATGTGCACATGTTCCTTCATATTTTCCATTACATTTAGTTTGACATGGAAATGAAATTACAAGTAATTGAACTTACAAGTAATTGAAATGGAAAGTATGAAGAGACTTTCCTCTGCATTTGCTTAATCAGAAGCTGACCTATCTTAGGCTACTCTCGCGGTTTTTTGGCATGAAGGTTCCAAAATCATCGCAATTTACTCGACGGAAAGTTAATCCTGTTTTTCAACTTGAGCGAATTTGGGTGGTGCAATTCCTAAGCCTCGTTGGAATTAGTCTTCCTTCGAGTCCAGTAATCAAACACCGACAGGATAGCCACCTGGTGGAGGGACCACACAACATACATTCACATACAACACGTCTCACCGTTTATGAAAATGATGACATGTGTGAAGCACTAATATCACAAGTAGATATAGTGTAAAGCATTAAGTACAGTAAGTAAATGCATTCGTACACATCCATCAAATGTAAATGCAACATCCACACACAAGCGTATAACAGTTTTGAAAAGCTTGTAATAGCGGCTTAAGCCCTCTTACTAGATGTCCCTGGCAGAGTCGCCACATGTCGACGTCGGGATTTTTATTTGTCCCTTTTTCGTTCTTGTCTTTTGTTGTTCTCATGTTAGGTGAGATTTGTTTGAAAAAATAAGTTGTGAAAAGGTCCGACATGTATATGTCGACGATTGGACTATAAGAGTCACTAGTTGGTTTTTTAAATGGTTGTACCAACACAACCGAGAAAAGATTTGCACATTGACCTAGTGATGTGACACTACTTAACGGGTCTGTGAAACCGAGATTCGTTAAGGTCCGAGGACTTGGTTATGCGGAGGGAAGGTGTTAGGCACCCCCCGACAACCGTCTTGCCACGGTGACCGCCACTTTTCAATTAAACTATTATATGAATGTATGTGTGTGTGAATCAATGTTCAATTATTTAGAAGTAGTGTTATGCCTCGTTTGCACCTATATACAAAGGGTTTGAATTTTGTATAAAAGTTCAATTTTAACAAGATATATCAATGACGTTTTATAAAAGAGGTTTCTCAAACCCTTATGCTCAATAGTAATTGAGGCCTTTGATACTTCCATTTTATTATGGGTTCGGCTGGATTGCTTTTATTTTTGAGATGCGAGGCATCTTCAAGAAAATAATATATAAAAAAAAGCAGTGTTGAATTCCTTATGGGCATAAAAGCCATCCAAGAAAATTCAAACACTGTAAATAATTTACAAATCATGTACAATTAAAAATGTCCATCACGGAAACCGAATCTAGATTCAGGAGACTGAATCTGTGATCACATGATTCCTAGGCTCACATGATGTAGCAATTTGTATGAAAGCTGTAAACAAATATACATATATATATATAAGCTGTAAATATATATACAAATGATCAACCACCATGAATCACCTCCATGGGGGATTGGAAAAGTAAATATATAAAAGCTATAAATATATATATAAACGATCAATCACCACGAAGCATCTCCATGGGGGATCAGAAATGTAAAGAAAGTAGTAAAAGCAATCAACCGCCATGAAGTGAACTCCAGGCGGGGCAAAGTGTAAATAAAGTTGTAAAAGCGATCAGCTGCCACGAAGTAAACTCTAGGCAGGACAAAATGTAAATAAAGTTGTAAAAGGCCACGAAGTGAACTCTAGGCTTAGATAGAAATATATATATATATATATATATATATATATATAAGCGATAAACGCATCGAATGTGTAATCCAGGCTCGATCAAACAGAGTTTGATGACAACATATATATATATATATATATATATATATATATATAAGTATTTATATATAGAGTCTGGATCTTAAGCTCACCCCTTATCCAACTCACCCGAGCTCACCCCCCTTTAGCGAAGGACCCGGCGACGGTTCGGTCATACAACCGTTATCTATACTTTTAGTGACGGATAACATATAGCGTCGCTAAAAGTATAGACGACGGTTGTATGACCGAATCGTCTTCGGGTCCGTCGCTAAAGGATGGGTGAGCTCGGGTGAGTTGGATAAGGGGTGAGCTTAAGATCCGGACCGTTTATATATATAAAAGCAGTAAATGCTCCGAATATAAATCCAGGCTCATCGAACAGAGTTCGACAACAGTTATATATATATATATATATATATATATATATATATATATATATATATATAAGTAATAAACGCTCCGGATGTAAATCTGGGCTCAATCGAGGCATAACTCGATAATGTTATTACAAAAACATATATATATATATATATATATATATATATATATATATATATATATATATATATATATATATACGAAAGAAATAGAAAGCCACGGACCGAAGTCCGAGCATACGCACACAACACGACTCTCAACGTGAACAACTGTGTGTGCAATAAGTGTGGAAAAGGCTTTAAATGATGTAAGAAGGCTTACAGTAGACTACCAAAGAAGACTTTAATAGTTTTAAATGGATGAACACTCGGCTCCCGCCAGTAAAAGCCAAATATAAGCTCACAAGTGTTTGAAATGAGAAAGCACTCAAGATATGGTGTGTACAGAGCAAATTGGACAGGGCTTCCTCGCTTTTTCTCTTTTTAAAATGGCTCCCCAAGCCCTCAATTTATAGAGGGGGGAGCCGTAGATGCACATGCGGCAGCCGCAAATGCACCTGCGGTTGTTCGGGCTGCCCCGGGCTCCGCGGGTCCAACCATCTCGAAGTACGTGTACGCGTGCAACGTGTTGTCCGTTCGACCTTTCAGAACTTTAATCTGGTCATCCGATCGAGGTGTATAAGACCTTTTACGACATGATGTTGTCGAGAGCTATACAATAACATAGGATTAGAGGTTGTACGATGTCAGGAAGATGGGACCATGCCCTTGGTCTTCAAGCTTCAAATTCTATCCGGTGTGCTGTCTTGTGTAGTAGTCACTCGGGATTGGAGCTCTTTGATTCTTGTAGTACATTACTATGTATGTTTGAATGTTGTTGAGATGGCGTAATGTGGGATCGAGATGGCAAAATGATGATTTTGCCCCTCACCGGGGTTATCTCCGGTTTGTGCTAATTTAGCTGTCATTACTCAGGGTTATCTCTGAGATTGGACTGCTGCAAGTATTGACCGTCCTCAGGGTTGTCTCTGAGGTGTGCCTGACCTCCCAGGGTTATCTCCGGACTTATAGAATGAGTGCCTCGGGGCTAGCGCCGAGTGTTGAAGCTGACTACTGGGAGTGGAAAAGAGCATTTTTGGAGTTATCTCCGGAACTGCAACTGCATTCCTCGGGGTTGTCTTCAAGGTTGGATTGAAGATTCTGGGGTTGTCTCCGGGATAGGGACTGAATATCTCGGGGTTTGTCTTTAAGATGGCAAATTTCTCCGGTGTTGTCTCCGGACCTGTGACTGCAGTCCTCGGGGTTATCTCTGAGGTTGAAACTGAAGATCCCGGTGTTGTCTCCAGGACTGTGATGGAATATCTCGGGGTTGTCTCTGAGATAGCAAAGAGTGGGTATCCCGGGGTTATCTCCGGGACTGAGTTGAGCTGTCTTCTAGGGTTATCTCTGAAAGACAATTCTGCCCTCCTGCAATGTTAGTAACAGGAATGCAAAATTTCGAGTGTCTGTAATAAGTTAAGGAATAAAACTTACTCAACATACGGATGATAGAATTTAGGAATTTGCATAATAAGAAACAAGTTAAAGATAAGAAACCTTCTCAAAGTAAGAGTTAGGTTAAAGAACTTGCATGAACATAATCAAGTTATATAAGTAGGATTCGGAACTTGCCCAATTGTAAACAAGATAGGGTAAAGAAACTTGCTCAATTGTAAACAATAAGGTTTAGGAACTTGCCTCATGCGTAGGTTAAACGACCACTACTCACGTTCACCACAAGTCTTACACATACCATATGTATTGACAATACTCATTAGTTAAACTAATATTAACTTCATAGGTTTAGTTCCCATTTTTGTATAGCTCGTTAACTTAGTACAAATTCAAACCACTAGAACCAAACAATTCTGAAAACAGAAGTCTTAACATTACAAGACTTAATCACCATCTCTAGACTTTTATAAATAACAACGTGAAGTTTTCACAACTTACTAATTTTACAAATTTTGAATTATCAATTACATGCTAACAATCTGTTATAGCATCTTTGTTACATGCTCACCACATTATCATTTTCATTAGATCAGGTTATATTGGGTTTTAAAGATTGAACAATTAACAAGACATTACTGTCTCTGTTCTGGCTAGGGCACAGCTGCGCCGTTTAAAGCTTTAGAACTAGCACAGTTGCGCCGTTTCTGCCTTTCACACCAGCGCAGCTGCGCTGGTGTGCAGACAAAAACTTTGCAGACTGTTTTTAAACTCAAAACACACGAATTTCACCATTTAAGCAGCAAATTAAACACACCTAAATCATATAGGCTTCATATAAACCTTACCCAGCATTTATACACTGATTTAAAACAACTAAAACAATCAAACCAAAAGAATTAAAAGCATGTTCAAGCTTAAAACTCAAATTTTGACGTGTTTAGCGAATTCAATCACTATGACTTCATTTCTCAACCAAAACAGTTCATTCAAACTATTTTCTTTTCGTTTCTTTGTGAATTAACACATTCAAGAATCAATTTCTACTTTAATTCACGAATCAATTATCAATTTTGGACTCCATAAAGCCATGTTTAGACATACGCTCACTGTAACTAATTTCTTTTCTTTTTTAGCTTGATTTCCTGAATTAATATACGAAATCCGTGTCTGGATTTAGTTATCACATTACAATTATATATAAACACAGACCATCAATTTATACATCAAAAGTTGCATTACAGAGAGTTTGAAAACCAATTTTATTTTGCAGTCAAGCTCAAGAATACTATTCCTTCAATTAAATACCATATTCCTGATTTAATTCTACATATAACAATAATCATCTAAATAACAACTTCTATTCTCACAAATCATCAACTAAGAACTTAATTACAGAGAATTTTTATGAAAACTCAAGAACACATAAAACTTTTCATATAATTAAAAACTAAAATTTTAGAAATTAAAATTATACCTTCAATTTGCTTGTTTAACCAACAAGAATGATTAACAAGTTTCTTTGATTTCTCACACTCCTTCCTTCAAACTCATAGACTTCTCTCTTTTTCTTTCTTTCTTTTCTCTCTGCTTTCTATTCTCTGTTTTCTTCTTTCTTTAGTTTTAGGCGTAAACCAATATAACTTAACGTAAAAAGAAAAACAAACAGACGCAAACGTATAAAATAAAAATTGACATAATAATAACTCTACTTAATATATCAATTATTTTTATTTTAAATTCAGAAGTCATAAAGTCTTGTTTGACAAAACACTTTTAAAATAAAGATTTAATATTCTTTAAGCCTTGTTTGGTAAAACTCATTTAAACTATTTTAATTTATTGTAATAACTAATTTATAATATAGTTTATTGTCACACTTTATTTAATTAAATTCTAATATTTAAATTTAATTAAATTAAAGCTAATAACAACTTATTAAATTAATTTGCCACATAATCACATTGCCATAAAATTATAATTTCCTTATAATTTTATTTAATAAATTAGTACATTACTTTCATTACTAAATTAAATTATAGCAATTCATTTAATCATTATCAACTCTCTAATTTAATTATTAAATTAAATTAGAATATTATCACATAATAATTAATTCATCACTCTTTTATTTTAAATAACTTCAAAATACCATATTATCATTTATCAACTTAATTAACATATTACCTTAATTAAGTTAATTCCCCACAACTCATGAATTATTTATTTAACTAATAAATAATCAAATTAAATAAATATTTATTTAACAATATACATCAACTAAAATATTTATTTAATTTAATAAATATTTAAAATTACACATAAAATTCTGAATTGTTGCATCCTTCCCTCCTTACAAGGATTCTGTCCCCAGAATCACAACTCAAACAATTCATTCATCACAGACCCCAACTCAGGCATCGGCTGTGACAACCCGAAAAATTGAATAGTCATGTTAATTATGATGCAAGGAATATTATTTAATAAAATTAATTTTTATTAATAATATTATGTGTTATGTTTTATTAGTCGTTCTATAACCTAGAATTATTATAAAACGAGAGGATTCTGGCTATGTGATAAAATAAATGCGTAAGAATTTTAAAGATGGAAATAAAAATTCTCTGAGGAAATAATTTTTTCTGAGAAAAAGACAAAATAGGCACTATTCGTTCGATGAATAACCTAGGTCGTGTAGAGAGATTGGTATATTGAAATGACATTTTGTTTCAAGATTTGACGGTAATATGTCTTGAAAAGTCATATTAGTCGATAAAAGTTTTTCTCAAAAAACGTGTAAAAATCGGATGAAATAAAATTAACGAAAAATATTATTATGTACTTTTTGAACATTTTGCTATGTTTTGAGAAAATGTCGCGAAAAATACTATTCATCAAAAAATATTTTTCAATTAATCAAATTTTTGAAGAGCACGTTAACGTTAAAATGTCGAAGAAAGACGAAATGTCCAAAACGATTTGGAATCCGATAAACGCAGTTTTTCAACTGTGTAACAATTAAAGAGATTTAATTAATAAAAATACGAAGATAATATGAACTATTATACGAGTATAGCACGAGAAGAATACGCGTATAATACGAATTATTATATGGTAAGGAATACGAGAAGGCAAAAGTCAATAAAAGTCAAGATGGATTATTAAGACATTGGGCTTTGACTTTGGTAAGCCTAATAAGGTAATGTTAGGAGGCCCAATGATAATTAAATGATGGCCCAAAAGAATGTTAAATTCAAGCCCAAAGTTTGGCCCAATTTGAGTTAAAGCTAAGTCCAAACTAAGAGCCCAACTCGTGGATCGAACCATGGGTCGTGGGTGGGTCGTGGGTCACCCAAATGTGTCACCAAGCTTCTTGGAGAAGCTTGGTTGATATTTTGAGTAAGGAGGTGTGAACAGTAGAAATATGTGGTGTTTTATAAGTTTTGCAAACGTAAAGGTTTGGACTATACAAGACCAAAAGTTAAGTGACCAAAATGTAAACTGGTGAAAAATTATATAATGACAAAAGTGCCCTCACTCTTGGTTTTCTATATAGGGAAAGTCATTGTCTGTGTTAGTTGAGTTTGATCAACTAACACATTTTAAAGAGAGAGAAAGAGAGAGAGAGCAATATTGAAAGGAAGAGAGCTAGAGAGCTGGGATTGAAGAAGACGAAGAAAGAGGACAGCTAGCAAATTAAAAGCTTTGTCTAGAGGAAAAAGAATAATGAAGAAGAACAAGAAGAAAGATACCAAAACCTATCCTTAATCAAATTTTTCTTTAAGTTTCTTATGTTAAAATATATAGCTTAATGAAAATAGAAGTAAAAGATGTTAAGAATTGATTTTATTATGGTTTAACCATAAGAAAATGAAGTAATAAGAATTTGAAATTTATTTAATCTTTTTCTTTTAAAAGCTTTCATATGAAGTATGAATTGCTTGATGTTAATGGACGATCCGGATGAATCATACGAACGATCCGGGGTAATAAGGAAGAATTGGTGTTTTATAACAGTAAAATCCATGAAAAAGTGAAATCGTAATTAAAATATCGATTAAAAACGAAGAACGAACGAAGAACACGAAGAACGTTATTGGTGGACAAATTTAAAACCATCTAATTAGAGCTTGTTGTTGATGGACAAGTTTAAAACCATATATATATATATATATATATATATATATATATATATATATATATATATTGGTATATATATATATTGGTATATGTTTATTTAGAAAATGTATAATTCAAAGAAAGGTTCCTTTAAAATAGATTGAAATTAACCTATAACGAAGTTATGGTGAAATTTCGTAAAAGATAAACAAAATTAGAAATTAAGTTAACGAACCCTAATTAGTGAGGTTTCATAAGAATGTTAGAGAACATTGAAAACTTGAGTCGTACAATTAAGAACAAACGAATTTCGAGTTCAGATGATCGAATTATGGACGAAGGAACGAAGAACATTAATAATGTAAAATGAACGAATGATGAAATTTGAACCGAGTGAAAGCCTCGCTAACGAATTCAGAAAAATATTTTGTCCAAAAAAATCGGTGTATGTAATGAAAGTAAGAAATTGAATTTAGAACGAATACGTAGATTGTAAAGTAAGTGATTCGTACGTGTTCCAACACTGAGAAAAATTTGCTGGTAAAAACTAGAAATTAAGCTTGGCGCCGCAGTGTCGACCAATCCTTAAAAGGAGGCGCTACAGCGCCTCCCAGGAGTTCCATACTATTAACTAGCGCTGTAAAAGTCCTGAATTCGGGTCCCAAATCACAACGGATCCGGTACAATCAATCTATCACTATTACAATCATTCTATAAATATTGCGGAAGATATAAACGTAAATTATTTATACAATATATTTTACACACTATTCCCCAAGGTCGAGTAACCTTCACATAAACACAATTCATTATCCTATCTGACATACAACATTATTATCATACTATTCTATTGCAATTAAGCTGCACATAAAAAAATCTCAAGTTGAACTTGGCTTTATCCTTTCTTGAATTCGACGTTTTCGTCTTAATCTACAATGTTAATCATGATATAACAAGGGTGAGCAATAAGTTTGCCCAGCAAGTTTAAGTTCAGAAATTAAAGATATATCATGATAGAAAGAATGAAATAAAATCTGGCTACAGTTCTACAATATAATTGCGAACTAGCATGAACAAACTTTACATAGCTGAACGAACATTGAACATGAACATATATATATATATATATATATATATATATATATATATGGACCGAATTGTAATGAAGGTGATTAGCCTTTCTTACCTGAAGAATACATACATTATGCACAGAGTGCGATTAAATGATTCATAGACATGGCAATCAGTAATGATTAACTACAAGTATATTTGAATGAAACAACTCGAGGTCGAGTTAAAAAAAACTTGCATGTTCCGTTGATTACCGCTATGCAATTTAATAAGCTTTGTCTGAAGACCTAGTATAAATAATACCGATCTACATATTAGAATAATATCATCACAGTGTTTAAATTAACCTAACCACATTATCATATAATCTTATCAGTCTATACAGCACATAAAATCTAACCTCAAGTCAAACTTTTACAGTTTGAGTCGAGTTCGGCATAATTCTAACATCTCGACGGTCTAGTCGGATAATCGTCGAGTTTAAGTTCAATTAAATTCTGCTTAACACTTAAAAATTATCTCAGATAAATTTAATATCAGTCAACATAATTTTCCTAGGCTCGTAATAATTTTCAAGTAATTATTACTATTTATCATAATTTTTTAATCATTAATAACACATTAATATGAATTAAATACTACTTAATTCTATTATCATTAATATTTATTTAATATTAAATATTAATAAAATACGTGTCATAATATTATAATATATTTATAATATCTCAAAGTATTTTTAATACTTTAAAATCACCTTTATAGGATTTTTAAACAATTAAATTCATTATCCGATAATTGCTATTAATATCAAAATATTAATATTTTCATGACAAAATATCAAAAGTTATATTTTATAACTTACAATATTTTTATAACACTTAAATCATTTTTATATGATTTATAAAACATTAATTTTATTTTTTTCATAATTTATTTAATATATTTATTAAATAAATTAACTATCATTAATATTGATTAATTAATGAAATTTCTCACAAAATATTAAGAGTCACCAAAAATAACTTAAAATATTTTCTTATACCATAATATAATTTTTCATGATTTGTCATGAATTAAAAATTATTTTTAAATAATTTATTTAATATTATAATTAAATAAATTAAATACCATTTATATTCCAAAAATATTAAATATTTATGAAATATATTTAAAATTATTAAAAACTCATTTTAAGAATTTAAAATAATTTTTAGGAATTTATTTTGTATTTTTAATAATTAAAAACTATTTATTTCAATTTATTTAATTAAAATAATCATTTTCGGAATTTAATTATTAATAATAGGGCCTTATAGCGACAGAACCGTCGCTATAGGTGTTCTTGAGTCTATTCTTCATCAACCCAGAAACTCATGGCAGACAGCGAGGTGCCTTGTTTGACCATAATTAAATACGTGTTCTTGTTACTTTCTAGGCTGGAATTCATGTTACAATCGTAATACTTATGTAATATTACATGTTTCAACAACTAGATAGGTCATACAACATCACACTTAGAAGATCTGAGCCTTCAAAATATCTGACAACACTATTCTTCATTTCTGGGTTTTCCAGAAAATGAAGAACAGTTATAGGTGCGATATTTAACTCCTTAGATCGTGAGCTCTAAGTCTGTTTTGGGTGATTTACGAGTTCAAGCTTGTAGTCCAGATGTCAGGGTACATATAGAACTCACTAGATCAACTTTACAACATTTCCATCGTAAGATCTGGACCGGTCAAAGTTGTGAAAAGAAACTGCCCCTTTGAAGATCTGGGTTACCCAGAATCTTCATCAGGCGATTTGGTCAACGCTCGTTTGACCCTGATTTAATCCGATTCCGGGTATGATATTGGAGTTCTAGAGGCAGGAATGGTTAGCCTACATGTTAGTCTACAAAAATATTACAACAACATGGCCTAAATCATTACAAGCAGCAAGATCAGAGGCCATCAAAATGCATGTCAGGAATTCTGGGAATTTTCTGGGCTGCCCAGAAACGGTTTTTGTGCTCGGTCAACACACTTTGACCGGTCATATCTTTCAATATAAATATGATATGGGCTTGCTTCAAGTTCCAGATTAAAGCCCTTACTACAAAGAACAGATATATAACATGACATACACCAAACATTAAACACACGCAGATCTAAGGCCTCTGACATTTGACTGTCAGGCTATTTTTATAAAATTTTCCAGATTTCTTAAAATGCTAATTTCGCACATCTAAGTGTTGTGGATCCATGATCCAATAATCCAGATCATTAATTGACACCCTATAACACATAACTAACCCATCATTAACTACATCTAACATCAGATCATAAAATTTTCAAGTTTAGGGCTTTATACCTTTTATGCTTTTGATTCTTGATTCTGATTCTTGTTCTGTTCTTGGCAAGCTAGGAAGTGATCATGGCTTCACTTCTCACACCCATTCACTCTCCATCCGAAATTTTAAGAGAGAGAAAGTTTAGGAGAAAAATGAGAAAATAAAGTAACTTTTCTTACTTTAAATCTCTTATGATTAGATTCAATGTATGCAAATCATGCTAAGGGACAAGTAATATCTGATCTTGGATGTTTTAATATACATGGGCTAAATATTAGACTTGATGACTCACAAGATTGCACAATCTTTTGCTTAAGGGTTAAGAAAAGGGCATTTTAGTCTTTTTTCTTTTAATTTAATGGCATACTAGTAATTTGTCCAAACCCTTAGGGTTTAGGGTTTAACCCTAAAATATTTGAAATTTAATTTCTAGGATTTCCAAATTTCGGTTTTCAAAAAAGAAAATTAATATTTCAAAATTATAATTAGGATTTTCTAATTATATTAAAATTTACTAATCATTATTCAAGTTTGTTAATTAGGATTTAATATTTCCTAATTAACATTACTAATTTAACAATTAGGTTTCATAATCATGCATTAGGGTTTATAACCCAAGAATTAGGGTTTCTAATTTATTAAAAATCTAATTAATCATTAGGGTTATCCCTAATTAGGTTTGTAATTAAAATACATAAACCTTATACATAGCATTTAAATTTCCAAATTAGGATTTTAATATTCGAATTAGGGTTTTAAATTCTCGGAACCGAAATTAGGGTTTTTAGAAGCAGTTTCTAGGGTTTCTTATCAAACGTTAGGGTTTTCTAACTGAACATTGATGTTCTAAATATATACTTAGGGGTTGGACACTGATATAGTTTATCTGTTCAACCCTTGATCATTAACCACATACTGTACTCATATACACCCATATACACAGAACATATACACTTATATACTTAATCTTGAATAATTCACCACAAAGATTTTTAAATCCAAAAATTTCATTTCAGAAATGTCAAATCCATACACTTATTTTATGTCTAGGTTTATTATTTAACCGTTATTCAATAATTTAAGATTTAAATAATTTTCTAAATTCTTGGGTCGTCATAGGCGCTGTAGCGCCAGTTTAACGAAGGGGAACTAGCGTCGCAATGCCGGTGCAGGGTGATGCCCAGAAATGAGCTTTTAACTACTCAATTCTTGGGGGATGTGTACGGAGTGATAATGAACGTAAAGTTCACGTAATGTAACACTTAAATAAGTGATTTAAGCCTTAAGTAAAGGTTGAATGGAAGTTTAAAATATGAACAATGTGAACGAAAAACACGTAAACCGACAAAGGAGATTTGTATAAGCATAAATTAAACGTACTTAGTATACACACTCGTGTATGGTTTGAACATAAGGTAATAAAGAGCTATAAATGACGTGTAAACGTAATGAAGCCGAGTTAATAATAATAACTTGAATAATGTTCCGACTTAAATAAACCAGACATCATAAGAGATGAGATGAAGGTAATGTAAAATGCTTAATAACTATGAATGTATAACATTAACATTAAATGATCGCTCTTAGCATACCAAAGATTGTATGACTTATACGATAAAGAATAATCCTGAGTTATGACATTTATTTGTTAGAAAGCCATAAGGAATGATAGTTTACGTAATGAACATTACAATTGTAATACTTCAGATAAGTTAAGAAATGAGTAAGGAAAAAGTAATGTAAATCTATCGTAAAAAAAGATGGTAAAACTAAAGACATCTCTGTATGTTGTAACGTTGAAAGAAAGTTTAAGCTTCAATTGCTTGAACTTAGGTTATAAAATATAAAACGCTAACCATAAGAAATAAAGTTAATGTAAACTAATGTGTAATTCACATATATGACAAATTGGTATGTGTTATCCTTATGCGATATATAGGGATTTCAAAGAGCCGTACAACGTAAACTATAATTTATATGCAGCGCTTAAGGCAATTTTCCTAACTTCATTCATATTTGAAATGAATGTTAGTTTCTTTAAACTTACTCAAATGTTGTAAATGAGTAAGTTTGATCTATGTGCAAATGTCTTATATTTGTACAAGATGTTTATGATATATAAGGTTATGTGCCTATTCAATGCACCTATGTGCTTTCGGAAGATGAATTGTTTTTTGTTAGAACTGTTTAAATGTGAAAGAGTTCTGTTTATTTATGAACTATTAATGTTAAGTCTGTGCTAATGATTTTTGCTAGACAAAATGTAAGAAAAAGAGTGTAGGATGTGAGGTTATGTCAAAGCGAATGTATTGATGTTTTAAAATGATAGGAATCAGAATTTATTCCTATTACTCAAACTGCTTCATAACTATTATTTAGTTATTGAAGTTTAATATGTAAATAATATTTGATTCTTGATTTTGTTGTTATACAACTGCTAGAATTTGTTGAGCAATTAAATGCTTACATTTGCTTAGAATAAAAATATTTTCAGCGACTGACGATAGAATGCACTAAAGGACCCTGTGAAGATCAAGTTGACTGGTATCCTGATGAAGTGTCATTCATTATATGAATGAGCGTCAAGATCAATCCAGGACTTGTAATGTAGAATAGTTAATTAAACTATAGAGTAATTTAGTAAACTGTTATGTATCTATTGTGGCAGATGAAAGTCACAGGTGTAAAGAAGTAAAGAATAATGTAATTACCATTATTTGTATGTATGATGATTTTAAGGTAATAGAATCTGGGATTTGGAAGGTTTAAATATATCTTTAAGATATATGAATGTATGGAATGAATGGTAAGTACTCGTGATGATCCAAATTCAGGTTTGAAGATAGACCGAAATTTGGGGGCGTTACAAGTTGGTATCGGAGCTGATAAATTATAAACCTTAAGTGGAAGTACCTTAGGCTATAATCTGAGAAAAGTAATAAGATCGTAAGAATAAAGTGATCATAGAGTAAGAAAATCATATCGTAAAATGATTATGAAGTAAGATTACCAAGTGATCGTAATGAATCATGAAATAAAAGATATTATATTAAATGATGCAAAATTATAGCTAAACGCTATAAAGAATGGTACTATGAAGTAGTACGAGAGGAAAACTCAGAAGAGTTATAAAGGATGAAATATGAATTAAAGAAAATTTATATTAAGTAAAAAGTATAATATTTTAATTGAGGACTCGTGTGATAGCGAAGTTGTATAAACCTGTGTGGGCAAAGATTTGTGCTTGGTTTGACGACTACTTAGTCTATTATAATGATAATCATTGAAATCATAATGTCGCGCTGTCAATATATATATGATGAGTAGGTGAATATTTTCTCATGTGTATATTAGATAGTTAAGAAGTGTTAAGATAGGTGTGGGTTCTTGAAACTCGTTCTTATGGAAAGTTTATGACTCATAGTTATATGTTATGTTTTTGAGCCTCTAAGCGTATGGAAAGTCCTTGATTTGTTCTTAGATTACATATTTCTGATATAAGTTCATAAACACATTATTGTGGAATGTTCCTAAACACATAAAGTGTGGTAAGTTGATGAACTATACTAAGGTATAGGAATGTGTAGACTGAAAACAAATTTATTTTTAGTATACTTAGCATTGAAGGTGCTAGAGGAAGATAGAATTGTCGCAAGTAAGACAATGAAGGAAGATGAAATTAATGAAGAAAAATGATATTCCAAATTGCCTAGCTATGTTAGATTTCAAAATTTATTGACATCGTGCTAATGTGTATGTTTTTGGAAAGAAAATATTGGGTTAGATTGTTGAACCAATGGATTTTAAATGAACTATTCTTTGTATGACTATGCTAATTGTTTCGGCTAGACAGAAATTGATTTTGGAAATATCTAAATGTATTTTATATTATCAACACATTTGATGCAAAGATGATAAAAAGATGGAGTTATCAATGCATGTTAACCTAGTGTTGGATGTGATCGCAAGATCATTAACCCGCTATGGTATGATGTTGTATGACAAAGTCATAAACTGACGAAGTCCTTAACGAACTGTGAAGTAGTGCAGTATCATGACATCATAAAAATGTTTTGATGTAATTTAAAAGAATTAATGAGTAGTCGACGCCAATGATTTGGTTAGACGAATTTTTTGATTGATGTCCAATTTATTAGTATGGTATAATCTATTTGATTTAGCTAGACGAATGTGATGTCATGTTTAAAGAAAATTGAGCTTTCTTTGAGAAGTTATGCCAAACCAAATTATTTTGGTGCGGAATCTGATGAATAAGTATGAGGTGAACAAACCTCGGGATTTGGGGTTGTACAATAGGTTGATTACCTAACATACGGGAATAGGTAAATTGTTTTCTTTGTGATTGTGTATATACAATAATTAAATGTGTAAAACTGGTTTGCAATTAAATACCGTTAAATCTAGTTGGGAGTTCATGGCATGTATGACCCCTCAGTAAAATATGAAATGTTTTAAAGGAAATCTTTATATTTCCTAGTTATTCATTCTACTTCATAATTATTTTATAAGTTATGAAGATTCTTGAATGTTTGGAAGGTGAGAACTTCTTTGAAGAGAAGTTGTAGTAAAATGTTATTCTCATACGAGAAGAAGTAAAAAACTCAATTAATTGAGAAACTTTGTATGTTAAAATTTTGAGGACGAAATTTCTAGAAGAAATGGTGAATGTGATATCCCAAATGATTGGAAGAATAGATAAGCATGATGTTTAGCTAATGACGACTATGTCAGAAGATAATCCTTAGCAAAAGGAATTGAATGAGTTAAGGAAATGAATAATTAAGTAATACCTGATTGAAATAGTATGTTGAGGTTATTCAACAAGAAAGAGAAGTATGAAGAAGTACAAGTAAGGATAATGCATCTATATATGGATGTAATTATGTAATAGTGATTCCGAGGACGGAATCCTTATAAGGGAGAAGAATGTGACAAACCAGAAAATCGGATAGTCATGTTAATTATGATGTAAGGATTATTATTTAATAAAAATTAATAATATTTTATGTTATGTGTTTATTAGTCGTTCTATAACCTAGGATGATTGTAAAACGGGAGGATTCTGGCTATGTGTTAGAATAAATGCGTAAGAATTTTAAAGGCGGAAATAAAATTTTTCTAAGGAAATAAATTTTTCCGAGAAAAATACAAAATATGCATTATTCATCAGATGAATAACCTAGGTCATGTAAAGAGATTGGTATGTCGAAATGACATTCCGTTTCAACATTTGATGGTAATATGTCGTGAAAAGTCATATTAGCCGATAAAAGTTTTTCTCAAAAAACGTGCAAAAATCGAACGAAATAAAATTAATGAAAAATATTGTTATTTACTTTTCGATCGTTTAGCTATGTTTTGGGAAAACGTCGCAGAAAATACTATTCATCAAAAAATGTTTTTCAATTTTTCAAAATTTTAAATTTTTGAAGAACGCGTTAACGTTAAAATGACGAAGAAAGACGGAATGTCCAAAAAGATTTGGAATCCAATAAACGTAGCTTTTTAACTGTGTAATAATTAAAGAGATTTAATTAATAAGAATATGAAGATAATATGAATTATTATACGAGTATAGTACGAGAAGAATACGCGTATAATACGAATTATTATACAGTAAGAATATGAGAAGGCAAAAGTCAATAAAAGTCAAGATGGATTATTAAGCCATTGGGCTTTAACTTTGGTAAGCTTAATAAGGTAATGTTAGGAGGCCCAATGATAATTAAATTAAGGCCCAAAAGAATGTTAAATTCAAACCCAAAGTTTGGCCCAATTTGAATTAAAGCTAAGCCCAAACTAAGAATCCAACCCGTGGCTCAAACCAAAGGTCGTGGGTGGGTCGTGGGTCACCCAAATGGGTCACCAAGCTTCTTGGAGAACTTTGGTTGATATTTTGAGTAAGGAGGTGTGAATAGTAAAAATAGGGAGTGTTTTGTAAGTTTTGAAAACGTAAAGGTTTGGACTATACAAGACCAAAAGTTAAGTGACCAAAATATAAGCTGGTGAAAAGTTATATAATGACCAAAGTTCCCTCACTCTTGGTTTTCTATACAAGGAAAGTCATTGTGTGTGTTATTGATTTTGATCAACTAACATATTTCAAATAGAGAGATAGCAATATTGAAAGGAAGAGAGCTAGAGAGCTCGGATTGGAGAAGAAGAAGAAAGAGGAAAGCTAACAAATTGCAAACTTTGTCTAGAGGAAGAAGAATAATGAAAAAAAATAAGAAGAAAGGTAACAAAACTTATCCTTAATCTAATTTCTCTTTAAGTTTCTTATGTTAAAATACATAGCTTAATGAAAATGGAAGTAAAAGATGTTGAGAATTGATTTTGTTATGGTTTAACCATAAGAAAATGAAGCAGTAAGAATTTGAAATTTATTTCATCTTTTTCTTTTAAAAGATTTCATATGAAGTATGAATTGCTTAATGTTAATGGACGATCTAGATGAATCATATGAACGATCCGGGGTAATAAGGAAGAATTGGGGTTTTATAAAACTAAAATCCTTGAAAAAGTGAAATTGTAATCAAAATATAGATTAAAAACGAGGAACGAACAAAGACCACGAACAACAAACTTAGAACACGAAGAACGTTGTAGGTGAAAAAATTTAACACCGTCTAATTAAAGCATATTGTTGATGGATAAGTTTAAAACCATCATATATATATACATATTTGTTGATACATGTTTGGTTAGAAAATGTAGAATTGAAAGAAATGTTCCTTTGGAACGGATTGAAATTAGCCTATAACGAAGTTATGGGTAAATTTCGTAAAAGACGAACAAAATTAGAAAGTAAGTTAATGAACCCTAATTAGTGAGGTTTCATAAGACTTTTAGAAAATATTGAAAACGTAAGTCGTAGGCTAAAGAACGAATGAATTTTGAGTTTGAATGATTGAATTACGGATAAACGAACGAAGAACGTTAATAACGTAAAGTAAACGAACGATGAAATTTGAACTGAGTGAAAGCCTTATTAACAGATTCAAAAAAATATTTTGTCTGGGGAAATCGATGTATGTAATGAAAGTAAGAAAATGGCTTTGGAATGAATCCATTCCGAGTTACAACGAAGACGTTACGAGATTGCAAAGTAAGTGATTCGTACGTGTTCCAACACTTAAAAAATTTTGCTGGGAAAACTGGAAATTAGGTTTGGCACTGCAGCACCGGCGAAGCCTTAAAAGGAGGCATTGCAGCGCCTCCTCGGGAGTTCTATACTGTTAATTGGCGTTGTTGTGCCAGTTTAACAAAGGGGAACCGGCGTCGCAGCGCCGGTCCAGGGTGATGCCCAGAAATGAGCTTTTAACTGCTCAATTCGTGGGGAATGTGTACGGAGTGATAATGAACATAAAGTTCATGTAACACTTAAATAAGTGATTTAAACCTTAAGTAAAGGTTGAACGAAAGTTTAAAAGATGAACAATGTGAATGTAAAACACGTAAAATGACGAAGGTGGTTGTGTACGCGTAAATTAAACATATACTTAACATACAGACTCGTGTATGGTTTGAACATATGGTAATGAAGAGATATGAATGACGTGTAAATGTAGTGAAGCCGAGTTAATGATAATAACTTGAATAATTTTTCAAGTTAAATAAACCGGACATCATAAGAGATGAGTTGGAGGTAATGTAAAATGCCTAATAGCTATGAAGGTATAGCATTAATATTGAATGATCGCTCTTAGCATACCAAAGATTGTATGACTTAGACGATAAAGAATAATCCTGAGGTATGACATTTATTTGTCAGAAAGCCATAAGGAATGATAATTGAAGTAATGAACATTACAGTTGTAATGTTTTGGACAAGTTAAGAAATGAAGAAGGAAAAAGAAATGTAAATCTATCGTACAAGACGATAGTAAAACTTAAGACATCTCCGTATGTCGTAACTTTGAAAGAAAGTTTAAAGTACGGTTGCGTGAACTTAGGTTACAAAACGCTAACCTTAAGAAGTAAAGTTAATTTAAACCAATGTGTAAGTCAAATATATGACTAATTGGTATGTGTTATCCTTATGTGATATATAGGGATTTTGAAGAGCCGTATAACGTAAACTATAAGTTATATACAGCGCTTAAGGCAAGTTTTCTTACTTCATTCATATTTGAAATGAATGCTAGTTTCTTTAAACTTACTCAAATGTTATAAATGAGTAAGTTTGATCTATGTGCAAATATGTTATATTTGTACAAGATGTTTATGATATATGAGACTATGTGCCTATTCTATGCACATATGTGCTTTCGGAAGATGAACTGTTCTTTGATATAATTATTTAAATGTGAAATAGTTTTGTTTATTCACGAACTTTTAATGTTAAGTATGTGCTAATGATTTTAGCTATACATAATGTAAGGAAAAGAATATATGAATTGAGGTTATGTCAAAGCAAATGTATTAATGTTTTAAAATGATAGGAATCAAAATTTATTCCTATTATTCAAGTTGCTTCATAACTATTGTTTGTAATTCTGTGTATGTGCACACCTAGAGGGGGGTGAATAGGTGTTTAAGTTAAAAGTGACAAACGGTGAAAACTTTTTGAATTTTCTGCAACATGTATAATTCAGACAGCTACGTCTGTCTGCTTTAGTGTCTACTTTACATTATGTTCTTCGTTTCTTATTATCAGACAGCTAGACATGTCTGCTTTAGTGTCTGGATAGTGGCGTGAATAACAAAAAATTATAGAACGTGAATGACAGTTAAAGAAATAAACAGAAGTAAAAATCACACCAAGATTTTTACGTGGTTCAGCCCCTATCCTCTAATCTAGTGGTCTAATCCACGTCTAATCCTAACTAGGATTGGAGACTCTTTTTATTACTATTTAAAACTCAATACAAAAATTACTCCCTATTACAAAGAAGCCTCAAATCTGATGTTGGACACTTATGCCCCCTTTTTGCACCTCTGCAACTTGTACACCTCTGCACCTCTTCTTACCTCTGAAACCTTTGAGCCTTCTATGAACAGGCTAACTAAACTCTAGAAACTCTAGACCACCAAAGCTAACAGTTGCTTGTTTTTTAGATTACAATGATGGTGATTTCAATGGAATATCAACTTTCTAGCCTAACGATAACAGGACATTGATTACTAGAAAGACTATTAGAAAGCTATAAGAATTAAGAAGAATGAATTGCTGATTTCCAATTGTTGGGCTCCCTTCATAATCGAGCATGATGAAGCTATATATAACATGAAGGCCAACGGCTATATTTGTTAGCAAGAAATCAGATAATTTAAATCATATAATTAAAGCTATTAATGTTGACCAACGGATATAAACAGAAGCTAGAATAGGAACCACATATCACAATTGATCTACCCCATGATTTTAGCATTTAAAGAGACCAACATATTTGGTAAATCAAGGATATAATAAGAGTCCAAATAATATAAGTTGTCATACAAGATTAGTCCAGTTGGATATACATGATTCCAACAAACTGTTTTATCCAAGATATATATTCCTTGACAATAAAGAATCCCACAATATCAGGAATCATAAATCTATATCAAACTTGAGTAAAGGAGATTGATAGGATTTGTTAAAGATTTATTAATACCTGTTTCCTTAATAGATGGACATTTTAAAACCAAAACAGATTCCTTAAAATACCAACCTTCCTTAATAAACTCCAATTCAAATCTTCCTTAATAAACTCCAATTCAAATTTTCCTTAATAAACTCCAATTCAAATTTTCCTTAATAATCTCCAAACCATGTAATAACCATAACCCATGCATATTAGATATAATATTATAAACCATAATCCATGCATATTAATTATAATGTTATAAAACATTTATAAACCATAATCCATGCATATTTAATAATATTATAACAAACCATGAACCATGCACACGTCTAATTTACTTAAATTAGTAATCATTCAAAAGATCATAAAATCAAAAACTAGCATTCTCCCCCTTTTTGATGATGACAATTTATTCACCAACATACTCCCCCTAAGTATATGGCTCCCCCTAAATTTATGCATATTAAGGAGCAAAAGAAAATGACTTTATCCAAATAACCATCATTACATATTCCAGCATAATATAACATCTCAATATCAACATGAATACCAATTCAAGCCAATTTAAATATACCCAAATATCTCTCCCCCTTTGTCATTATCAAAAAGAAATAAATCATCAAGTTATATCTCTCCCCCTTTGTCATCAACAAAAAATAATTCATATCACATATAGCAAAGTTATAAGCATAAAGAATGACATTGGAGTAAGGTTATAACAAAATCACATATAGCAAGTAAATAATATAATCATACCTTTGTGATTTTTTACCTATATAGCAACATTTTGTTACCAGTGGAAAGCTTGATAGTTGTGCTCCTTAGTGTAGATTTGGATTTTGTATATTCAGAATCAAAAATCTATTCAATAGCACTTTTTTTGGTCATCCCAATGTTAGGGTCTTTAATGCTCAGGTTAGGAGGATAATTTTTCACTATTCTGGTTGTTCTTGAAAGACTGCCATTGGTCATTTGTTCATCTGATTCACTTTCTAGAATATCAGATTTTGCATCAGAATATTCATCTGATTTGCCTTCTAAAATAGACGGGTCGAGCTGTCTGGATTTAGGTGTCTGCATATTTTCCTGGTTCATCTGTTTTTCCTTCTGATGCAGACGACTTAGGTTGTCATGATTGAGCTATTTTCTTTCCAAATTGTAGATCCCTTAATTGTATTCCTGCAAAGTCTCCATGCTCTTCTTTTGACAGATCAAGGTCAAAATTATCAAATAAAATATAAACATATTCATCAACCTTATATCAAGATTATCATGTGTATTAAATATGGAACATTTGACATGATGTTATGAACCCTTGTAGCACGAAATCCATAGAGTTTTTATAATAATATATCTAATTAAAACTCTATTTAAAAAATAACATGAGGTACTTACAGATTCCGCCAAAATAATCTATAGGTAACTTACTCTCTCAAGGTAAAGAATCATTCATCTCCTTTTTGATCTTGAGACACCTACAAACAAATAGTCTCTATCTTTTTGGTACCCAAATCTTCTTTGGTCCTTTCGGGTTAGTAGCATATAAATCACGTTTCTTTACCCAAATTTGTTTTATTCTAATTTTATTGCAATTGGAATCAAAATGACCTTTAAACCCACATTTTTTACAAGTAACAAATGGTGAACAATAAAGTGGTTTATGCCTTGACTTACTATTAATCATTCTAATATTATTATTAGTAGGATTATACCCAATTCCTTGTTTATCAAGACTAGACCTTTGTGTCCCTAACATAACATTTAGGTTCTCTTCTCCTTGCACAAATTTAGCAAGATCATTTTTTAAATATGCTATTTTTGCATTTGTTATATTATCATCATGTTGAACATTCATCATTTTTCCATCAATAAAAGCATCTATGCATACATCTCTCATTTTCAATTTTTTTTTAAAGTTTGATTTTTATTTGTAAGATATTCATTTTCTTTCTTTTCTTCAATAAGTAATTCAATTTCATTCATTAGCTCATTTACGCAGTTCTTAAAATAAGCAGTTTTCTTTTTAAGCTTTTGATTTTCATTTAGCAAAGCAAGATAATCAGATGTAGATATTTCAAAATTTTCATGAAAATTCGTTACCTCAAGTTGATCATCGTCTTCTAGTCCCATGAAACATAATTGGCCAATTTCTTCATCTTGTTCTGTTTTGGACTTGCTCATTGGAGTTGAGCTACCTTTTTTATTCTTCCTTTGTTTCTTTCTTTGAAGTAGTCTCTCTAGTTTTCTTGAGAGCATTTCAATTTTTTCATCAAAATCTTCATCATTGCCTTCTATATAGTTTTCAGCTTGTAGAGCCAAGGTCTTCTTCTGAGGTGTCTCATCTTCTTCATCATACAATTTTAGTTAGTTTTCAAACTCTTAAAGTTCTCCAAATAAGGTAGGAGTTTCCATGGTACTAAATGTTGGTGAGTCTTGGAGAGTTGTGACTTTCGGAGCAAACCGTTTGGGCATGACTCTTAGCAGCTTTCTATTAATTTCCCTCTGATCAATTTTTCGTCCTAGCATACTTAGAGAGTTCATTAGAGTAAGAAATCTCCCTTGAGCTTCATTAACTGTTTCATCTTTTTCTAATTTGAAGAGTTCATATTCTTGCATCAACATACTTAGCTTGACTTCCTTCACCTTAGTAGTTCCCTCGTGGCTCATGAAGATTGTATCCCACATTTCTTTTGCTGTGTTGCACGATGATACTTTATCAATTTCAACTTGGACCATTCCGCTTAGCAAGGTGTTCATGGCTCTTGAGTTGCAGGAAAACATATAGCTTTCGTTTGCATCCATCTCCATGAGAGCCTTTGGTTTGCCATCATCATGTCTAGGAATGATAGGTCCATTTTCAACAACCCACCATTCCCATGGGTCTCTTTTAAGAAAAATCTTCATTCTGAACTTCCAAAAGTTGAAGTTTTCACTTCCGAACAACAGCAGTGGCCTACTTGTGGACTGACCTTCTTGAAAGTTTAGGTGTGCCATAGGATCTTCCCCTACGACCTGCAACGATCAATATTAGTAGAGCCAAGATTTGATACAAAACGTAATTCTGTGTATGTGCACACCTAGAGGGGGGCGTGAATAGGTGTTTAAGCTAAAAGTGACAAACGGTGAAAACTTTTTGAATTTTCTGCAACAGGTATAATTCAGACAGCTACGCATGTCTGCTTTAGTGTCTGCTTTAGATTATGTTCTTCGTTTCTTATTATCAGATAGCTAGACATGTCTGCTTTAGTGTCTAGATAGTGGTGTGAATAACAAAAAATTACAGAACGTGAATGACAGTTAAAGAGATAAACAGAAGTAAAAATCACACCAAGATTTTTACATGGTTCAGCCCCTATCCTCTAATCTAGTGGCCTAATCCACGTCCAATCCCAACTAGGATTGGAGACTCTTTTTATTACTATTTAAAACTCAATACAAAAATTACTCCCGGTTACAAAGAAGCCTCAAATCTGATATTGGACACTTATGCCCCCTTTTTGCACCTCTGCAACTTGTACACCACTGCACCTCTTCTCACCTCTGAGACCTTTGAGCCTTCTATGAATAGACTAACTAAACTCTAGAAACTCTAGACCACCAAAGCTAACAGTTGCTTGTTTTTTAGATTACAATGATGGTGATTCCAATGGAATATCAACTTTCTAGCCTAACGATAACAGGACATTGTTTACTAGAAAGACTATTAGAAAGCTATAAGAATTAAGAAGAATGAATTGTTGCTTTCCAATTGTTGGGCTCCCTTCATAATCGAGCATGATGAAGCTATATATAACATGAAGGCCAACGGCTATATTTGTTAGCAAGAAATCAGATAATTTAAATCCCATAATTAAAGCTATTAATATTGACCAACGGATATAAACAAAAGCTAGAATAGGAACCATATATCACAATTCATCTACCCCATGATTTTAGCATTTAAAGAGGCCTACAGATTTGGTAAATCAAGGATATAATAAGAGTCCAAATAAAATAAGTTATCATACAAGATTAGTCCAGTTAGATATGCATGATTCCAACAAACTGTTTTATCCAAGATATATATATTCCTTGACAATAAAGAATCCCACAATATCAGGAATCATAAATCTATATCAAACTTGATTAAAGGAGATTGATAGGATTTGTTAAAGATTTGTTAATACATGTTTCCTTAATAGATGGACATTTTAAAACCAAAACAGATTCCTTAAAATACCAACCTTCCTTAATAAACTCCAATTCAAATCTTCCTTAATAAACTTCAATTCAAATTTTCCTTAATAAACTCCAATTCAAATTTTCCTTAATAATCTCCAAACCATGTAATAACTATAACCCATGCATATTAGATATAATATTATAAACCATAATCCATGCATATTAATTATAATGTTATAAAATATTTATAAACCATAATCCATGCATATTTAATAATATTATAACAAACCATGAACCATGCACACGTCTAATATAATTAAATTAGTTATCATTCAAAACATCATAAAATCAAAAACTAATATTGTTCAGTTATTGAAGTTTAATATGTAAAGAATATTTGATTCTTGATTTTGTTGTTATACAACTGCTAGAACTTGTTGAGCAATTGAATGCTCACACTTGCTTAAAATAAAAACATTTTTAGCGAACGGCGGTAGAATGAACTAAAGGATGCTGTGAAGATCAAGCTGACCGGTATCCTGATGAAGTGGCATTCATTATATGAATGAGCCTGAAGATTAAGCCAAGACTTGTAATGTAGAATAGTTAATTAAACTATAGAGTAGTTTAATAAACTGTTATGTATCTGTCGTGGCAAATGAAAGTCACACGTGTAAAGAAGTAAAGAATAATGTAATTACCATTATTTGTATGTATGAAGATTTTAAGGTAATAAAATCTTGGATTTGGAAGTTTTAAATATGTATTAAGATATATGAATGTATGGAATGAATGGTAAATACTCGTGATGCACCAAATTCAGGTTTGAAGATAAACCGAGATTTGGAGGCGTTACATCGACAGTACTCGATGATGTAATTCATTGGCATTGACCGTAAAGCATGTATATGCACTACCAAATTATGTAATCTGTTAGAATTTCAGAAGTACCCGATAATGTAATCCGTTGGCATTGACCCCAACGCAAGCATCGACAATACCCGATGATATAATCTGGTTGGATTGACCCCAGTGAAGGTATCGCTAGTACCCGATGATTTAATCCAATGGCATTGATTCCAATGAAGGCATCGATTGTACCTGATGGTTTAATTCATTAGCATTGACCCCAACACATGCATCGACAGTACCCGATGATGTAATCCATTAGCATTGATCCCGATGCAGGCATTGGCAGTACTTGAGGATATAATATGTTGACTTTGAGCCCAACGAAGGTATCAGCAGGATCCGGTGGTAGCGATATGATTTGTGATTTGCGCTGAGATTTGAAAATAATTTAATATGTGATTTGCGATGCGATTTGATAAGAATTTGGGATGCAATTTACTATATGCTAAGTTCAATTTGCGAAGTGTGATTTGTGAAGTGCGATGTGCTATGATGTGCAATTTATGATGCGATAAGCGAAGACATCGGTAGTACCCAATGGTGTAATCTACTGGCATTGACCGTAGTGAAGGCATCGGTAGTACCCCATCGTTCAATCCGTTGGCATTTACCCAAGTACCTGATGATAGCAGTATAACAATAATCCTTCCCAGTAGTTGGGATCGAGCATTTTAAAATCTAACATTTATATATCATTGTATACATTTCACATAACATTGTATCATTAGATATACTTTGTCATGCATCGAGAGTCTAGTAATCCTTGTCGTGTTCATTCCATTACATTTCATAAACATGCAAAAAGGGATATATGTAGACACTCAAAAATTTGCTTTCCTTGGACTAACCTTGCAGGAAGGTAAAAATGTAATTTCACTTCGGGGACAACCCCGAGGGAGGGAAAAAGCATCATTTTAACCCGGAGACAACACCGTGGGGAAATCAAAGTGCAACGACGCCCAGACATGACATGGTCCGAACAAGGATCGCAAAGCTGAAAATGTGGTCATAAGAAGTTACCACATCAATCATTGAACTGCGAGCCGTCCAAGACGAGTCAATTGACAACTATGATGCCCCCAAATATGGGTACTTGTGTAATAATCCGAACCTTAATCAGGATTATTAATAGAGATTAGGAATATTAATACATGGGTTAATAAAATTATACTTGGAAGGATGTGTATATATGATGGATAGTAGGTATTGTTGGTCAAGATTCTTAAAATACATGTACTCTTAATTGTATTTAGAAATCATGGAATACAACATTTAATTATAAAACCCTAATTGGAAAACCCTAATTAAGAAATCCTAATTGGAAATTAGGGAAAACCTTAACCTTAATTATGGAACCCTAAACCTAATTAATAAGCCCTAATTATAGTCCTAAGGGTCAAGATTTAAGGGAGACATGTGAAATGACTAAATTACCCTTAAAATTTATGTGTGGAATTACCAAATTACCCTTACTAGGTGTGAAATGACTAAAATACCCTTAATCTTATCTTTTAACAAAGGATAGAACCAAATCTTGGTGAATCATCACCAAAAGATTGTCCATGTGCTTAAAATCAACTAACACCAACCACAAATTGACACATAGCTAAGCCACATTCATTGAATCAAAGATTAGCTTGCAAATAATGGATTAAAGGTTGGAAAACACTAATCTTACCTTTCATACATAGCAAAGCCATTCCTTCATTTAGTCTTCAAAATTTACATCAAAAATCATCTACAAGTTCATCTATATCCAACCTATAACCATCAAGAATCAGAATCAAAGTGAAGGATTAGAAAGTTTATCCAAAAAGGAAAGAAACCCTAAACCATGTTAGATCTTTCAGGCTACTATAAATTTTATATTTTGATGTTTAAATATGTTATATGGTATGTTATTTAGTGACCTGGGTTGATAAAACAAGATTTAATAACATCTAAATGCATAAAAGTGAAGATTTAAGCAAACTATCAAAACCCTAAAAAAATGGTCTAACAACCTAATGTCAGGCCTTGTAGATCTTAATCTGTTAGTTGTTTGAGTTGTTAAGTGTGGCGAATGAATTGTTTGAGTGGAGATTCTAGGGACAGAATCCTTGTAAGGAGGGAAAGATGTAACAATCCAGAATTTTATGTGTAATTTTAAATATTTATTGAATTAAATAATATTTTAGTTGATGTGTTTATTGTTAAATAAATATTTGTTTAATTGGATTATTTATTAGTGAAATAAATAATTCATGAGTTGTGGAAAATTAACTTAATTAAGGTAATATGTTAATTAAGTCGATAATTGGTAATTTGGTATTTTGAAGTTAATTAAAATAAAAGAATGATGAATTGGTTATTATGTGGTAATATTCTAATTTCATGTAACGATTAAATTAGAAAGTTGATTATGATTAAATAAATTATTAAAATTTCATTTTAATTTAATTTAGTAAGTAAAAGTGATGTATTAATTTATTAAATAAAATTATAATGAAAATTATAATTTTGTGGTAATTTGATAATGTAGTATGTTAATATAATAAGTTGTTGTTAGTTTTAATTTGATTAAATTGAATATGGAAATTTAATTAAATAAAGTGTGACAATAAACTATATAATAAATGAGTTATTAAAATAAATTAAAAGAGTTTTAATTCAGTTTGCCAAACAAGGCTTAAGAATTTTAAATCTTTAATTTTAATTTAGTTTTTGCCAAATAAGCCTTAGTAGATTTTGAATTTAAAAAAGAAAAAGTAACTGACATCAGTTATATTATATATTAATATGTATTATATGTTATACGTTTATATTTTATATATCAATTTTTTTAAGTTACGTGAAGCTAAAAGAGAGAAAAGAAGAAATAGAGAGAAAAGAGAGAGTGCTAAAGAGGATTTCTTTGTGAGCTTGAGAATTTGAAAGAAGGAGGAAGATTAGCGGGCCTCTATTATTTTCTAGCAAAGCTAAATAGGCAATTAAAGGTATAAATTCTTATTCTCTTTCATATTCTTGAGTTTTCATTCTCTATAATTGATTTTGAAGAAAATTGTTGAAGATATGGTTATATGTATGTTAATTTCTGTATAAACACTGTTTTATGTGAATTGTATATGATTTAGAGTTGATTTATCTATGAAAACATGATAAATATGAAGAGATTATATTTACAGTGAGTTTACAGTTTAAAATACATGAATATGGCTTATTGGATACTAAAATTAGTGTTCAATTCATGTTGTAATGTATTAATTGTATGTTGATTGTGAAAATACATAAAGAAACGAAAACAATATGATTTAAACAATCTGTTTTGGTTGTAAAACGAATTTACAGTAAATTATTTCGCTAAGAATGTCTAAAAGTGAAGAAATAGTAAAAACAGTGAATTTAAAAGTTGTAATTTTGAATTTTTATGTTGTTTATATGGTTAGAAACATGTTAGAAATATTAGTTTATGTTTCTGTAAACTTATTACAACTTGGATAAGTTGGAATGGTTGTTAGAAAGGAGCTTTTAGGCCTAATTTTGCTTTCTATTGTTTTCGTTCGCAAACTGCAAAAACTGATACTGGGTACCCCCGCCCCGACGGGCGTTACCAGTGTATTTTTGCCACCCCGGAAGGCATGCTCACCCCGACGGGCCTTTCCTCAGTATAAAACCCCGCCCCGGCGGGGGTAGTAGAGATGGGGCAGTTTTGGTTTTAGTTATGTATAGTCCATTGTATGTTAGTCTAACCTAATCTAAATAGCATGATAACATGTTGAACATGTAATAAGATGTTATATCAGGTTTTTAATGTGTATATGGCGAAATGGCATGATAAAATTATAAGTTGTAAAAAGGGCTAAAATGTGATGCTCGTGAGAAGATGTGATGTTGTTTAAACTTAAGATTCGAGAATTCAGTCTTGTAATATATGATTTGTCGTAGTAAGCAAAAACTTAAACTAAGTTAACGAGCTATACTAAAAGTGGGAACTAAACTCATGAAGTTAATATTAGTGTAACTAATGAGTGTTGTCAATAATTATGGTATGTGTAGGACTTGTGGTGAACGTGAGTAGTGATCATTTAACATACGCACGAGGCAAGTTCCCTAACTCAAACTCGAGTTATTATTTTTCAAACATGTTAGTGGATAATTATCGTTGATTATTCCACATCTATGATTATTATTGAATATTCACATTTATTGCAAGCCCTAATCTTTATTTGGGCTTATCCTACCTTGTTCATGAATATGCGAGTTTGTTATTCTGTTTTATTTATAAATCATGCAGATTATTGAATTCTATTGGGTAAAGTTCTTATTTTTCTGTTTCCTTATTGGAAATGGTAACCTTAGCTTACCACTTTTGTTCAAGCAAAGTTGATTATATCTTTTCAATGCTTTGAACTTTATTCTTAAAGCATGACCTTAATACAGTACAATATTTATTTATGGTTCATAACTACCTTGTATTATGTCGTTATCGAACTTTTGCATTGTCATTATACTTTTGATTCAACTAATCCTTAGTTGATGTTCGTTGAAGTCCAAATTACCCATGAAACTTATCAAAACCAAACTTACTTTGGTGCGGACTTGTATATTAAAACTGAGATGATCAACCCTATTATAGGGGATTATTTACGCTGAAGCATTTAGATGTTTTTGCACAATACATGGTACGAAGGGTTGATTACCCTAAGTACGGGAGTCCCTATAGTCTAATGATTGTTTAGGTTTACGTTGAAAGAAATACTTATAACCTTGGACGTAGTTCATGGTCTTGTGACCCTCATATAATATCCAGTATCAGTTATTGATTATCGATATTAAGATGTAATATTCAGTTCAATTGAGTTTATTCATTGCCAGTTATCGTGTTCTTTCAAGTGAGCATTTGTTGTGCTCACTCTTGCATATATATAACCATTGCAACTAAAGTTGAGAAGGTTGACTAGCCAACCACTAGTAAAGGGAAATGCAAGATGAACAAGTGTTGAAGACTTGTTAATTTGTTGAGATTTATGTATTCAGACTTAGTTTTAATTATTGTGATGTAATTATTTAATTTTCCGCATTTGATGAATGTTTTAAGGTTAGATAAACTGAGATTTATTGGTTTAAGTTTTGTAACCCTTTAATGGGAAGATTTATTGTTTAAATTTTATTGAATTGGGATAGTTAAAAATGAATGTTTGGACAGTAAACACCAAATCCTGTGGGATTGAAGCACCCAGATTTGGGAGTGTCACATTAAGTGTATTAGGGTTATACTATTCCATGAGGTTAATAATCTGGAAGTGGAATCATGACCATAGCATGTGTGGATTGAAAGTTATTCATGGTCAAAACCCATTTATCGACCATGGAAACTTGGTTCTGAAAAACCCAGAAACCTTATCAAGCCTCTGACAAGATTTTTATGGGCTTTGATCTTCAATCTGTTGTATTGTTAAGTCATATAGGTGTATCACTTTTGTACTTTGTAACATGTACTAAAAGTCCATTATCGACGTCGGGTTTTTATTCGTCCCTTTTTCGTTACCTGTTCTTTTGTGTTCTCATTTTATGTGAGATTTGTTTGAAAAAACACGTGAAAAAGGTTCGATATGTGTAATGTCGACGATTGGACTATAAGAGTCGCCAGTTGATTTTTTAACTGGTTATACCAACACAACCGAGAAAAGGTTTGTACATTGACCCAGTGATGTGACACTGCTAAATGGGTCGGTGAAACCGAGATTCATTAGGGTCCGGGGACTTGCTTATGTGGAGGGAAGGTTTTAGGCACCCCCCGACATCCGTGTTGCCACGGTGACCGCCACTTTTCAAGAAACTGCTATATGAATATGTGTGTGTGTGTGTGTGTGTATGTATGTGTGTGTGTGCGTCAATGTACTTTTATTTGGAAGTAGTGCGATGCCTCTTTCGCACCTATATACACAGGGTTTGAATTTATGTAAAAATTCAATTTTTAGCAAGATATGGCAGTGATGTTTTTAAAAGAGGTTTTTCAAACCCTTGTGCTCAATAGTAATTGAGACCTTTTACACTTCCATTTTATTCAATATTCGGCTAGATTGATTTTATTTTACAGATGCGAGGCATCTGTATGAAAATAATGTACAAAAAGGTGTTGAATTCCTCGTGGGTATGAAAACCATCTGAGGACATCTAAACATCACAGATAAATTTACAAGCTGCTTACAGCTGAAAAGGTCTATCACGGGAACCGAATCTAGATTCAGTGGACTGAATCTGTCATCACATGATTCCTAGGCTCACATGATGTCATAATTGATAAAAATGCAGTAAGCAGCTATATATATAAAAGTTGTAAATATATATATATATAGACATGATCACCAACCACGAAGCACCTCCATAGGGGATCAGAAATGTAAATAAAGATGTAAAAGCTATCAACCGCCACGGAGGAAACTCCAGGCGGGACGAAATGTACAGAAAGTTGTAAAAACGGTCAACCACCACGAAGTAAACTCCAGGTGGGACGAAATTTAAATATATATATATAAGCGATAAACGCACCTGATATAAAATCCAGGCTCATCGGACAAAGTCCAATAACAGTATATATATATATATATATATATATATATATATATATATATATATATATATATATATATATTAACTGTTGTCAGACTTTGTTCGATGAGCCTGAATTTTATATCCGGAGCGTTTATTTGCTTTCGTGTATATAAATATATATATATATATATATATATATATATATATATATATATATATATATATATATATATATATATATATACAAAAGCAAGTAAACGCTCCAGACCGACCAGACCGAAGTCTAGGCTCAATCGAGGCATAACTCGATAATGTTAATCCATATATATAAATATATATATATATATATATATGTATATACAAACTGAAATAAAACCACAGACCGAAGTCCGGGAAAACACACGCAACACGACTCTCAACGTGAAGAACAGTGTGTGCAAAGATGAAGAGAAAGGCTTTAACGTGTGTAAGAAGGCTTACAATGGGCTGTCAAAAAAGACTTCCATATCTTTAAAGTAGATGAACACTGGCTTCTGCCGGTATAAAAGTAGCTATATATGAGCTCACAAGTGTTTAAAATGAGAAAGCACTCAGTATAGGGTAAATACAGAGCAAATTGGGCAGGGCTTCCTTGCCGTTTTCTCTTACAAAATGGCCACCCCAAGCCCTCTATTTATAGAGGGTGGACCTGTGGCTGGGCCGCAGGTGTACCAGAGGCTACACGGGGTGCCCCGGGCTTCGCGGGTCCTGTCGTCTTGAAGTACGTGCACGTAGGCAACGTGATGTCCGTTCGAACTTTCAGAATTGTAATCCGGGCATTCGATTGAGATATATAGGACCTATTTCGGACCACCATTGTCGAGAGTTACGCAATGACATGGGATTAGAGGTTGTACGAATTTATGAAGATGGGACGATGCCCTCCGGTCTTCAGCTTCAAATTCTATCCGTTATCCTGCGTAATAGTCACTCGGGATTGATTTTCCTTGGCTTTTATGGGACATTGTTGTGTAAAAATGTATGTCTGAAATGTTGAGACGGCGTGATGTGGCGTCAAGTTGGCGAGATGACGACTTTGCCCCTCATCGGGGTTATCTCCAGTTTGGGCTGATAAAGCAAACGTTGCTCAGGGTTATCGCTGAGATTGGACTGCTGCAATGGTGGAAGGTCCTCAGTGTCATCTCTAAGGTGTGCCTGTCCTCCTGGTGTTATCTCCGGGTTGGTACTAAGTATCTCGTTGTGAGCGCCGAGATTGAAGCTGATTGCATACATTTGGAACAGGCATTTCCGGGGTTATCTCTGGAATTGCCACTGCCTTCCTTGGGGTTATATCCAAGGTTGGAATCTGCTATTCCCAGTGTTGGGACTGAGACGGAACATCTTAGGTTTATCTTCGGGATGAAACGATCTTCTCCGGTTTGTGTTCCGGTATTATAACTACAGGCCTCGGGGTTATCTCCAAGGTTGGAATTGTTACTCCCGGTGTGTGTTCTAGGGTTGAGGCTGTTACTCCCAGTGGTATCCGAGGTCGAGCTGTTCCTCCCGGTGGTATCCGAAATGGATATGAACCGTCTTCTAGGGTTTCCTCTTGAAAGACGAATAGTGCTCCTGTGATGTCAGATATGCAGAAAATTTTGAGTGTCTACTAATGCCCCTCTTTATCATATTCATGCAATGTAATGCATGGATAGGATAAAGAATCCTAGACGCTTGAAATATAACATGAAGCATATGGGTGATGCAAGTGTATGGGGTTGTCGCCTAACATACTGAGGATGATTTCTATCTCCCTGTAGCATCTACTGGGGATTTGGCAATGATGACCAAATTGGATGTGCGATCCAACTCTTTGAGGAGGTTGATGTTGGGGTTATCACCAAAGTCCTGAATCCTTGATACAGACTTGATTCCAAAGAAGTGTCTCTTATGTGTAAGATATCTGTGGGGATAAAGCTTTGTCTGTTTGAGGATGTGTATAACATATTCCATCATCAATCCTCCTTGATGACGTTGACCTTTCCTGGTTTGTATCGCCAGAGTATGTCAATGTTCTGCTGGTTTTACTGCCAATAGCAAATGTTGTCAAGGCTGCTTGACCTTCGTTGGCGTGTGAACCAATGGTTTACCACGCGTTGTAACCCCCACCGGGGATACATTTGATCTTCTGTTGATATGTAGATCAACGAATAAACTCCCTGCTGGGGATAAATGCCAAGGCTACTTGGACTTTGTTGATGTGTGTATCAACTGATGAAATCACCGGATGGTTTCTGATGCGACGTTGGGTTTACTTGCCAATGGCTGAACTGATGTCAAGGTTGCCTGACCTTTATTGATACGTACATCAATGGATGATAATACGTTGTGATCCCCATCGAGGTTGTTGTATCATCGTTGATGTGTGTGTCAACGGAACATGTGTTGTAACCCCCACCGGGGATACGTGTTGGATCATCGTTGATGTGTGTTTCAACGAAACATGCGTTGTAACCCCCACGGGGGATACGTGTTGGATAATCATTGATGTGTGTGTCAATGGAACATGCGTTGTAACCCCCGCCGGGGATACGTTGGGGAATATGAATACCCGAGTATGAAATCCTCGAATAGCTCTTGATGCTTCGATGGGTTTACTTGCCATCGGCTGAAATAATGTCAAGGCTGCTTGACCTTCATTGATACGTACATCAATGGATGACAATGCGTTGTGACCCCCACCGGGGTTATGTACTTCGACATATGTACCGCGTTGTGACCCCCGCCAGGGTTGTTGTGGCAAAGTAGGATGACGATCCTGAATGAGAGAAATTGGACCTGTGTGAGGTATTGTTGAGCATGACTTGTATCGTCTGAGATCACCGGCATAGTGTACACTGTGGTTAGGCGAATACCAATGAATGATGTGAAGACCCACGGTTCAACCAGGATTGTAAGCTATTCTGCTCAATTGTGTAGCGTTTTTATTCCTGATTTGGCCTTTTCAGCTTGCGAGAACTCCTTTGCAACTCGAACTAGACCGAGCCGGAGGGGTGGGACCCACATAGGGGTGCCGCAAGTACACCTGCTGCAACCGCAGATGGACCTGCGGCCAACCGTAGATCATAAAAACCAGCAGGTTGCTTTCATAAGTCATTTTCAACTTGCGCCGTGAAGAAAATCTGAGAGCTCTTCTTCAGATCTGCTGAGTTCGGACGTCTTTCTGCAAATTATGTCACCGTACACGTGTTTTACACTGTCCTGGTAACGTATGTATGTACTTTTTTCCAGTTTTTATCCGTTGGAAAATGACTTATCACATGAAATGCATCTAAACACATAGTAGTGATTATGTATGCACAAATGATTTGATAAAAAATATTCAACATAGTAAACGTTAGTATTAAACCATGATGAACATAATGATGTGAAAAAATTTAACTTTTGAGACAGTCAGATTGGCTCCTTTTTCAGCTATTTTTATCCTATCTGAGGACATTTGAGCACGAGGTAAGAAGACAAAGTACTCCTAGCATTGAGGTTAACCTTATGTGTTGATTATTTTGCACATAGTATGTATATGACTGTGGGCAGGTGTGCTACTGAATGGCCACCTAGTCATGCCTATGTGCATATGGATAGTCCTATTTTTAAAGAGGACTATGGCAAAATTTTCCTAAAAATGTAGGAATTGTGTAGTCATGCATTTTTAACTCTACTGTAGATGTATGTTAAAATGATGCATACAAGCATATAGTCATTAAATGCATTTTGAAAAGCTCTAGGTTAGAAGATACCACACCCTTTCTGAGGTGATTTGGAGACTTGTTGTCCAGATATTATGGATTCGGATCAGCCGAGTAGTTCCCATAGGACCACTTCTGGTGTACAGAGGAGGGCTTCTGAAGTGCCTCGACCCCGTTCCGTTAGACAGCCTCATCGGTTGGTAGAGGCGGTGATACATCCAGTCCAGGTTGATGTGCCGGACGTCGAGGACGAGGAGGAGGATGTTCCGGTTGCGGACCCCGTACCTGCTGGTCATGTTCCCCGTAGGGAGCTCTCGAGTATTCAGGTAGCAAACCCAAAGCTTTTGGGTGACTTGAATAGACATCCCTCGATGTATTTGCATGCTAACGAGGTATGACGTTAGAACTTGATCTTCCTTCTTTCCTATTTGTGAGGAGTAAAGGATTCTGACATTGATCTGCATCTTGCAGGTTCCTGGCTTTACACAGCTTCGAGGGAACTGGTTCAGCATTCACTCCATGTACCAGGCTCTTCATCCTGACTATAGAGCGATTATACATGATTGGGGTTTTGGAGCATTCTTTTCCATCCTTCCCTGTCGTTGTCCCTGGGGTTACCTCAGGGCATTGTCTAAGCGGTGGTTTCACCAGACTCAGCCACTCCATTTACTGGACTGTGAGGTGATGATGACGCCGATGAATTGGCGGTTTATCACAGGTATGGAGTTTGGAGGGGCGCCAGTGCCTTGCACGGCAGATATTACCCCGACTACCGTCAGATCCTTGTTAGGAGTTCCGGCGAGGTACTCAAAGGCTGAACTGTCCGTGCAGGTTCTTTGAGCGTAGATGCTATGAGTGGGCTGTTAAGTGAGCCCATGCCAGATGATGTCAGAGTCAGGGATCGTATTCTTCGGCGATTGTTCCTGATGATCATTAGGGGCTGCTTCATAGCAGATAACTCCTCTACGGTGTCGTTCGCTTTGATCAGTGTCACACGTCATGTGGACCGTATTGGAAAGTATGATTGGGGTTCCTACACCTTTGCGTATGCGCTCACAGGGCTTGACCGAGGCTTGGCTAGGATATTACCCATTTCTACTGGTAAGTATTTCTCTTGTCATTTACTATGTATAGGTTAAGAGTGTTAACTGACAGCAGATGCTTGCCTTTGTTGGTAGTTTTGGGCCTATGAGAGGCTCCCATGTTTACGTACGGTGAGTGTGCTAGGATTGGATTCCTACCCACGAGGACGGCGATGGCATCATTCCATACTGGCGGAGGTCCCTGTAGCTGAGGGTTTTACTCATTGCCATTTGCAGCTAGAGTTGTTGACAGCTGACATTATCACATGAATTCCCTATTCTAGGGAGCATTTGACCATCGAATTTGAGGATGGATACCCGACTGGTGTCGAGTACATGATTTCCTCCCTGAGAGTTCCTCTTTTCACGGATGCAGGATGTGAGCTCTATCTAGGAGAGCGTGCTATTAGGAGCACCACAGGAGAGATCCGTATACCGATCTTGCCTCCTGCCAGGTGTTATTGGCCTGTATCACAGTCACCCGTCATTGATATCCCGTTGTTGGGTGTTGATGGTTTTGCATTATCAGAGGGTCCTTGCACTGAGGATGTATTCCAGCGCTGGTGGATCCCTCGTACTATTGGAGCCCAGACCCGCACCACTCAGTTCATGGGGGATATGGTTCCAAGATCCGTGATGATGACGGATTGGTTAGCCTATGTCCGAGATCTGACTTATGTAACACAGATTGACAGTTTGACCCAGCAGTTGGACCAGGCACATATCTTTATCCGGTATTTAGGCAGAGGCAGATTCGTTTGATCCTTCCAGCGCAGGAGCTGGCCCCTCGGGTGACCCATTTGATTTTACCGACGCAGATCCTCCTTTGTATAGGCCTGATATCCCTGTTGATAGAGATCTAGTGACTCAAGAGGAGTTACATCAGGTGGACAGGATTGATGATATGGATATCGACACCATTGTCTTCTTCTGATGTGTATTCTTGTTATCTCTTTTGATAGGCCTCTGTTAGCTATTGGGTGGCTGTGCCCCATTCTCGCTATATCTTTTGATAGGCCTCTGTTAGTAGTAGGGCATCTGTGCCCCATCTCCCTGTATTTGTAGCTATACAGAGATGATGTATTAGATGATGATATACTTAGGAATGTATGCACATTTTTCTATTCCCTATATCATATTGCCATCTATTATCTGTTACGCATGTATCATGTTATGCATATGTATGTATGTCCAGAGATATTCCGCATTGACCCCTGGATGGTCTTATGACACGGCCCGTGCAGATGTCTTCTTCGACAGTTAGCCGTATTGATCATACCCCACCATTATTGGTGGTATCTGGTATGCGATCGTGGTATGATAGCATGTCACCATCAGACAAGGTGACCGTAGATCATTTATTGCAGCATACTATGACCCTGTTGATGTTTTAGGTTCCCACAGGATTCGTGGATGGCATGCTAGAGCACTGGGTATCGAAGAGGCAGGTTTTTCGATTTGGGACCCAAGAGTTGACTCCCACTTTGGAGGAGTATGCACGATTGACGATGCTACCACTGGACAGACCTTGCGTGCATATGGCTTTAGGGGACATGAGTCGACGGTTCATGACCCTCACTGGATTGAGGTGTAGAGTGGTGTAGGATGAGCTTACATCTGGCCACGTTATATCCCAGCATTTTCTGTTTGACAGATTTGGCTCTGAGGATAGTTATAGACGATATTCCGGGGATTTCACCACACCGGAGGATCATTGGCATCTAGCCAGGGTGGATGTACTGCTATTGTGCGTACTGTCATATGTCTACATGCCACTGTATATGGACGAGTTGGACATAAGAGTTATCATGGCGGTGAGAGCTCTCAGGGAGGGTCGTACCATCATACCTATGATTATAGCCGAGACATTGAGGTCAGCTACATACTGCTGCACTTATCCGACATGAGTATTTACGGGCAGTTCGGTCATGCTATACGTGTGGTTTATGTCACACCTGATACCGATTATCACTTTCAGACGGCATGGGTATTGCTTCACCCATGATATAGCCATGACATATTCATTTCAGCCTGCGGAGTGTACAGATACTGCATCTTGGTCCACTTTCTTAGCTGGGATCGAAGACCCGTTTAGTATATTACCGTGCTCCGGGGTCAGCTCACCTTATAGCTCTATTACTCATGCTTAGGGCATGGATTATCTCCCTCTGGCTGGTTTGAGGGGCATGACTACTTACCATCCACTGGCCGTGATGTCGCAGTTTGACTAGTTTCAGGATTTTCATCCTTTTGAGGGGGTGCTGGGACAGCGTTTAGCTTCTCGCTATCTTTCAGCAGAGGACCAATCCCGTGTGTATGCATGTTGGGATCAGCGTGAGATAGCCACTTTCTCCATTAGTTATCTAGGTTATTCTGCAAAGTATTCCGCATGGATGGAGACAGTGACTGCATCGGTTGCGGTTGTATCCACATTGTTGAGTATTGACTTAGATGGTGGAGAGCCCATGGAGGACATTGATTCTCATACCGAGGAGGAGCCATCTACTGGGTTGCCAGTATTTCCTTTAGATTCTCCCAGTACTAGCACTGTCGTGATTCAGTATTCAGCATAGTACCTTGAGCAGAGTCTTCATCTGATGACCTTTGAGAGAGATCAGGCTAGATCCCTGATGTTGACAGCTCTTGATGGGAGATACGCAGCCCTATTAGAGAGGGACGAGGAATTGGCTTGTAGAGATGCTGCTGTTGTTGAGCGGGATGAGTCCAGATCAGCCAGAGATACAGTGATAGTTGAGCGGGATAGCGCCATATCTGCCCGGGATGTAGTCGTCACAGATAGTACTGCAGTGAGGTCCCTTACCACTGGCATGATCTCAGAGATGAGCACATGGTCACCATGCAGATGGTTGCAGATTTGTTGGGTCGTGTGGATATCCTTGTACAGGAGACCACATCTTTGCCTCATTCTTCGGAGAGGGATGCCATGTTAGGCTTGTTAGCTCGCTTATACACCGATTTGTAGATGGACTTGTACTTTCTTGCACAGACTAGCTTAGCCATTTTGTCATGTACAGTTTACATTATGTATATCAAATAGCATTATATATAGCAGGGAAATATATTTTTGATCACTTCCCTTTTAGATATGCTTGAATACTTGCTTGATATTTGCCTGCTGCTTCAGGACTTGTGATCTTGATGTATTCTGAATTCCTCCTTGCTGGATGGACATTGAGTTGTTTCTGGATAGTTCAGAATAGATCATGGATCTGTGTGTATCCCTACCATTTTTTGGTGTCTTGGGACTGGTTTCTGTATGGAAATGTGGAGAGGATTATGGCTTTCCTCTCTAAGATTGACCGCACCACAGATGGTCGCCAGTACTCCTATTTAGGAGGAGCCTAGATAATTCTATCTCTTATGGATTGGTGTTGCTCTTTAAGATACAACTGCAGCTTAGATGGTCGCCGAATCTTCTATTTGCGAGGAGAGGTTGGGTAATTCCATCCCTTTGGTTTGAAGCCAATGAAATGTGGTGAATTGAAGTTTGATCCCAGTACCAGTTGACAAGTGTTTATGTTTTGGTAGGGGATTAGACCGAACATTAAATGGCTGCCTACGTACTCCTATTGAAGAGGAGATCAGGTCTGCGTAGTTCGAACCTAGTGTAAGAGGTTCAACGCTGTTTATGAAAATCAGATGGGTGTAGAAGCTTCATTGATGAAGAAGGTTGTAGAAATATTTTTGTGGTTTTTGTTTTTTTATAGAAAAGGGTAGAAATGTTTTTGTTGTTTTTTGTTTATTGCGACCGAGCCATATAGAATATGGTTGCCTACGTACTCCCGTGTATCAAGGAGATCAGGTCGACGTAGTTCACCCCTCAGGGTGAGATGAAAAGCGTGATCCCATGTGCAGGATAAACTGCGAGGAAGAAAGATTAATCCCATGTACAGGTCAAACTGTGGGGAAGAAAGTTTAATCCCATGTGCAAGATAGACTGCGGGGAAGAGAAAGTTTGATCCTTAGTTGAGGACAAACTGCAGGTATGAAAAGTTTGATCCCATGTTTGGGTAGCCAAACTGCAAATGCTAAAGGTTCAATCCGTAGTGGGATGACCTAAGTTGGATGAGCGCAGTAAAGCCAGGTTGCTGGCGTTAAGAGTGTGTTTCCCTGAGGGGCAAAGTGTGGAAAAGAGTTATATATGGTAAAGGGTTAAAGAACCGGAATGACTGGTGATCTGATGATCCAACACCAGGATGTTTGCTTGATGGTAACTTCAGACGTAGTACCGTTTCACGGTGTTCGAGTTAATGAGCTGTGGAAATTCATTGTCATCCATTTCCTGCAATCTGAGAGCGCCTCCTGTCAATACTTCCTTGACAACAAATGGGTCTTCCCAATTAGGAGCGAATTTTCCCTTAGACTGATCTTGGTTGTCAATGATCTTCTTCAAAACCAAGTCATGTTGTTTAAACTGCAGTAGCCGGACTTTTCTGTTGTAGGATCTGGCGATCCTTTGTTGATATAATTGACCATGGAAGATAGCCGCGGTTCGCCTTTCATCTATTAGAGATAATTGGTGATACCTGTCTTGTACCCATTGATCTTCATCCAGCTGAGCGTCCATCAACACTCTGAGGGATTCCATTTCTACTTCTATGGGGAGTACTGCTTCCATCCCATAGGTTAATGCGTAAGGGGTTGCCCCAGTTGAAGTGCGCATTGATGTTCTGTAGGCTAACAGAGTAAGAGGCAATAGGTCAGGCCATCCTTTGTGATTGGCGGACATCTTTTGCACAATCTTCTTGATGTTCTTGTTAGCCGCTTTAACAGCACCATTCATCTTTGGACGGTAGATGACGGAGTTAAGGTGTTTGATGTGGAATTTACTGCATAGTTTCTCCATCATTTTGTTGTTGAGGTTCTTAGCATTGTCTGATACAATTACCTCTGGTTGTCTGTATCGACAAATGACATTGTTTCTGATGAAAACAATGATGACTTCTTTGGTAACCCTGGGGAAGGAGGCTGCTTCTACCCACTTGGTAAAGTAGTCGATCATGGTGAAGATGAATCGATGTCCAATTGTCCATTACTGGCTTTGGGCTCGATGGGCCCGATCACGTCCATTCCCCACATTGAGAAGGGCGAAGGTGAACTCATGTTGTGGAGCTCCCGTGGAGGGGCGTGGATAACATTCCCATGAATTTGGCATTAATAACATCTCCTGACGTGGTCATTGCAGTCAGCCTTGAGAGATAGCCAATAATGTCCTGTCCGAATGATCTTTTAACAAGGAGGGGGCCGCTCATGTGTGGGCCACAGACTCCACCATGGGTCTCATCCATGAGTCTCTGAGCTTGGTCTTTATCTAAACATCTGAGAAGACCTAGTCCTGCATCTCTCTTGTAGAGTGCATCTTCGCTCAAGTAGAATTTCATAGCAAGTCGATGAATCCGCTTTTGTTCAGTCAGGCTCGCCTCAACGGGTGTAGATCCATCTCGTAGGTACTCCTTGATATGTTGATACCAAGGTTATTGGATGGGAGGTAGTTCATCTGATACTTCTCCAACGTAGTTCCCATAAGCTGGTGCCTTTTGCAAGGCTAATGTGACGCTTGGCATGTGTTCCTTGTTAGGTATGTGAATCAAGGAGGCCAAAGTTGCTAATGCATCCGCAAAGTCATTCCTGTTACGAGGAATGTGTATAAAGGAGATTTCTTCGAACTCCGAAGCCATCTGTAAAACTTGCCGATGGTAAGGCAGCAAGCGTAGCTCTTTGGTTTGATAGATTCTCGTGGATTATTTGATTACCAACTCTGAATCCCCAAAGACAGTTAACCGTCTGATACCCATTGAACGGGCCAGTTTTAGTCCCATGATACAGCCTTCATACTCAGCTGTGTTGTTGGTGCTAATAAACTACAATTTGACGGCGACGAGATACTGCTCCCCCGTATCGGATACTAGAACTGCTCCAGCTCCAGAACCTTCCGTATTAATAGCTCCATCAAAATACATCTTCCATGCTTGGCGTGTATTGTACTGATGTTGTGGCTGAATTGCCATTACCCCTTCATCGGGGAAGTATGTTTCCAAGGGTTCGAAATCCCCTGAAGGTGTGGCGGCCAATTGATCTGCAATTCCTTAACCTTTAATGGACTTTTGAGTCACATAGACGATATCAAATTTTTGTAGGATCAACTGCCATCTGGATAGCCGACAATTCAGTATGGGTTTGCTGAACACATATTTGAGAGGATCCACGTGGGATATGAGATGTGTTGTGTGCCCATGGAGGTAATGTTGTAACCTCATGGCAGCCCATGCTAAAGCACAACTAGTCCTCTCAATCAGAGTGTGCTTGTGTTCACTGCTGCTGAATCTTTTGCTGAGGTAATAGATAGCTCGTTCTCGGCCTCTATCGTCTTTTTGTCCCAGCATGCAGCCCATGGTATTGTCACTGATGGACAGGTACATGAACAGGGGAACATCATCCCTAGGTGGTACCAAAATAGGAGCTTTGACTAACTGCTCTTTAATTGTAAGGAAGGCATTCTGGCACTCATCATTCCATTTCATGGAGGAGTTCTTCCTTAACAGCTTGAAGATAGGCTCACAAGTTGCTGTGAGTTGAGAAAAAAATCGGTTAATGAAGTTGATTCTTCCCAAAAAAAATCCTCGTATTTCCTTCTCTGTCTGAGGAATGGGTATTTTCGTAATAGCCTAGATTTTGGTAGGATCCAGCTCAATTCCTTTGTGGCTGACTAGAAATCCTAGCAACTTGCCTGATTTAACGCCAAAAGCGCACTTGGCTGGATTCAACATCAAGTTGTACTTTCGCAACCTGTTGAATAGCTTTCTGAGATGGTCAAAGTGGTCCTCCTCCTTTCGGGACTTGATAATGATGTCATCCACATAGATCTCAATCTCTTTGTGCATCATGTCGTGGAAAAGAGCCATCATAGCTCTCTGATAGGTAGCTCCGGCATTGATGAGGCCGAATGACCACCGTCTGTAGCAAAGGTTCCACAAGGAGTGATGAAAGCAGTTATCTCACGATCTTCCCCAGCAACCATGATCTGATGGTACCCCGCAAAGCAATCAGCAAAGGAGTACATGTCGTATTGCGCAATATTGTCAATGAGAATGTGGATAAAGGGCACGGGAAAGCTATCTTTAAGGCAAGCTTTATTCAGATCCCGATAATCCACGCAGACTCGTACCTTTCCTCTAGGCTTAGGCACGGGAACGATGTTAGATATCCATTCAGGATATGTGGACACCATAATAATGCCAGCTTGAAATTGTTTCACAATTTCTTCTTTCACCTTTAAACTCCATTTAGGTTTTAATCGCCTGAGTTTCTGCTTGACTAGCTTGAATCCCTCTTTAATGGGAAGGCGATGAAGAACAATGTCAGTGGACAAACCCACCATGTCTTCATGAGACCATGCAAACACATCTTGGAATTGGGTTAGTAACGTAACCATGTCATTCCGTTGGTTTGGGGTAAGGTCTAAACCAATCTGGATTAACTTAGGGTTTTCTAAGGTTCCAAGATTGAAGGAGGTGGTTTGATCAAGGTTGGGTTTAGACTTGTCTTCGACCCATTCTTTGATCTCCGAAGGCACCTCAATGTCCTCTTGTATTTCCAGCAAGTCTGAGTCCAACTTTTCATGAAAGTTACAATCCTTGTGGAGAAGAGGCAACTTATCAGCAAGTACAGGCACCTCTAAGTTCAGAGTCCTGAAACAAAATATGCTTTCACTTAATATATATGAAATTATTTAATCATACATAATGTTAGCATATACGGACAAAATAACTGCTAATATTGTACAGAAAAGTAAGCAGTTATTGTATCTACAGGGCAGAAAGAAGTCCTGCCCATTTTACCCTTGTCGATCAATGCAAGGAGTGCTGCTCCAATTGGCAAGGATAAAGTCCTGGTGGACTGCATTGATGGAGGGGCTGTCATCGTCCTCCTTTTCCCGAATGATGACCATGACGTCTGGGCAATCATCGTCTAGGGTATATCTGTTTGTATGTTCATCATGAACAATGATGCGCATGCCCGACATTATTCGGACGACGTTTTGTTTGATTCTTTGTTTTTCTTCCTCCACTCTGGGATCTGGAACAAAGACTTCTTTTGCTTTGAATGGCACTGGCTTGGGAAATAGCATAGCCATCACGTTGGTTGGCACCTTTACAGGAGGTTGTGCGGACTCAGCGTTTGAAGGCGAAGATAAACGCCGCGTGGTTGAAGTTGAAGGAATCTGCTGATGCTTATGAGGATTCCTCCGACTAGAACTGGCAGAATAGCCTAGTCCAGTTGTCCCAGTTTGACTGGCTATTTGGATAGGGTACTTGATACCTTGGTGATCTTTACCCAACCCTTATCCTGGCTGATGACCCAAAGACATCATTTCTTGAGTAGCCGACATTACTTCGGCAGAGATCTTGGGTACGGGCAATGGCGTTCCCAAGGCATAAAATTGAGGGTTGCTTACTTCCAAAATGTGGAAACTGACCGGCTCAATATCAGAATTAAAATTGATGAACGGTATGTCACCTTGTTGAGGGCATTCCGATTCAGCGTTGACTGTAACTAGGCTATTGTTGATAATGTATTTCAGTTACTGATGAAGGGTGGAGGGGACTGCCCCAGCCATATGAATCCACGGTCTTCCCAAGAGCAGGTTGTATCCCGAATCTATCTTGGGTACGTGGAAAGACACGCAGAATGTAAGGGGACAAATCTCAATTGGCAGCTCAATCTCTCTAACTGAATTGCGGCCCATCAAAAGCTTTGATGATCGTATGGCTAACTCGGATTCGATTGAGATTGATGTTCATCTTCAACAATGTAGCGTATGGACAGATATTCAAAGATGAGCCTCCGTCTACTAAGACTCCAACTAGCATATATCCAGAGGACAAGACCGCGATGTGTAACAGTTTGCAATGACAGGTCCCTTCGGGCGGTATGTCATCAACAGTGAAGGATATCACATTGTTGTTGAAAATGTGATCAACCAAATGTTGAAACTTTTCCACATCCACTGATGCTGGTAAATAGGCTTCTTCCAAAACCTTCAGTAGAATCTTCCTGTGATCTTCAGAAGTTAAAACCAAGTCCAAGATTGAAATTTGGTGTGGAGCTTCCCTTAAGCTTAAAACCACCTTGGCTTCATTATGACCCATAGCACGGAGGAATTTTTCAATCTTCTCCATAGGAATCTTCCCCTTTGATTTGATGGTGGACTTTATCACCCCGTTGGGGAAGATATAGTGGATTCTCCTTCATCACTGCAGCCGTTGTATGCGAAGTGGATCCTTCAGCTTCTCCATAATTCCAAGGAACTTTCTGTAAGCTGACAACAGGATATTATGGTCGAAAGGGTAAGTTGATTGGCTCTGGAGTAGCCACTTTCAAAGGATTATTGCTTCCTCAGAGTTAAATGGTAGATATAGGGCGTGGCTTGACAATGCCACCAGCCTCAGTAGAGATAACTGCTACCAATCCTTTCCATTTAGTAGGACATGTATTCTCACTTCCCCGTAGCACAGTATCATCGTTTGCTAGTTGCAGGACACCGCTATCAATGAGATTCTGGATAAGGTGGCGGAGTGCCCATCATTCTTCTGTGCTGTGACCGCGAGAATGGGAGTGATATTGACATACTCCATCTGCATTAAACCGTCCTGAACGGGGATTGATTGGAGGTAGGAGGGAAGCAATCCTTCCTTCATTGATTAGCATTTGAAGGATTTCCTCCATAGGTTAGCCCAGATATGTAAATTCTCTTCTGTTGACAAAATCTCGACGAGCTTTGGCATTCGATCTCTTTGCCACTTTGTCCTCTATTGTTCCACTTTCTGGGGGTAAAAAGGGAATATTCATGACAAGAGGAAGGATACTAGCATGCTCCTGGCTGATTAATTGGCGTGTGACTTGATGTTGGTATGTCAATAGTTCTGCCAATTGCTCAATTTGTTTGCAAAGAGCTTTTATCTTTTGTTCTATTGAGAACTGGAACTTGGCATAATCCCACTTGTCAGCACCGTCTTTGGTGATCTGGGATGCTTCACCATTAGAATTGGAAATTTGTCCAGTGCTCCAATTAATCATGTTGACTTCTTCCTTTTTGTGTGGAGGAAGAGGGTTGTCTTAAACGTGAGGTTGATCGGGTTTGGTGACCACTATCTCACCGTTGTCTATCAGGTCTTGAATCTCATGTTTCAATGCCCAACAATCTTGAGTATCATGTCCAGGTGCCCCGGCATGATAAGCACATTTTCGAGCAGCATTAAAACCCCTACCATTAGGGCTGGCTGGTGGAAAGAGATGCGTGATTTTCTTCTGCGTGGTCAGAAGAATGAGAATATTCTCGAGAGAGTCCCCTAAGGGTGTGAACACTCGAGGGCGTTTGACTTCTCCACCTTTTGGTACTGGAGGGTTTGAAGACTGTGCTTGAAAGGGAGTGTAATTTCTTCTCTGGATAGGCATATTCTGATTTCCTTTTTGACCCTGTAGTATCAGGGAAACATCTTTCTTTTTATGGGCCCTCCGAGGGTTGTTTCCATAATTTTCGGATTGGATATGTTCAGCAACAGCTTTAAGAGCAGCTAGGTCTTGAATCTTTCCTGACTTCAATCCCATCTCAGCCATTTCCCCATGTTTGATCATTTCAGAAAATAGTTTACCGATGCCAGCTAAGACTCTCTCATAGAAAGGAGCTTCTTGTATGTCGATAAAAGTCATAACCATCTCTAACTCTGTCATAGAAGGAATAACTTGAGCAGCAAGGCGCCTCCACCTTTGAGCATACTCTCTGAAAGACTCGTTAGACTGTTTCTTGACCTTGGTAATTTGGTACCGATCAGGAGCCATTTGAGACTGGAAGATGTATTGTGTGCGGAAGCCGTGAGCTAGCTCTTCCCAGTTATGGATCTTTGAGTTGTCTAATCTGGTATACCATGAACGGGCTTCTCCAGTCAGACTTTTTTGGAATAGCTGCATTCTGAGCTTCTCATCCTCTGCATAGGATCCGAGTTCTCCAATGAACACCTTCAATGTGTGTAAGGATCTCCTAACCCATCATACTTTTCAAAGTCTGGAGTTGTAAATTTTTCTGGAAAGTGAACACCAGGGAATATACAAAGGTCAGCATATGAAACACTCCCGTGTGCTCCAATTCCTTTGATAGAACGCAGGGTTTCTTCCATTTGAAAAACTTTCTTTCTGATGTCACCGGTGTCTAGATCTTTTGTAAGATGGGCGGCATCATGACTTTTGTTGGTTGTATCCAACTGTAGTTCAGGTATTGTAATGACTTTATCAGGACCTTGGGTTCCCCCTTGTGTGGAGGATTCAGCATGTACGGGTATTTTTGGACCCTGCGTAGATTGATGTAGTTCTTTAAGCAAAACAGCCAAGTCTGTAATTTGTTTAGGTAATCCGTCGAATTCTTCGCGAGAAACTAGATTAGACTGGTCAGATGAAGACATGATTAGCTGTAGGCCTGTGGCCTTTTTGGACTTTGACCGGGTAACAGGTCCGAATGCTTCCTTGTAACAAATCTGGCATAGTTTAGTTTTAGGGATGGTGTAAATGTTAACATGCTATGTGATGTGTCCGTTTTAGGAATCTTGTCCTGCAAAACGGATGTTAGTTGTTCGAAGTATAGGATAACATGTTAATGTAAATATGTAAATGCACATATTTCTTCATATTTCTCTTTATATGGAGATGAATAAGGAATGTAAATTACAAGTAATTGGCTTTACAAGTAATTTGAAATGAGAAAGCATGAAGAGACTTTCCTCCGCGTTTGGTTTATTAGAGGCTGACCTATCTTAGGTTACTCTCGCGGCTTTTAGGTATGAAGGTTCCAAAATCATCGCAATTTACTCAACGGGAAGTTAATCCGGTCTTTCAACTAGAGCGAATTTGGGTGGTGCCTTTCTTGAGCCTCGGGGAATTAGTCTTCCCACGAGTCCAGTAATCAAACACCGACAGGATAGCCTCCTGGTGGAGGGACCACACAACATACATTCACATACATCGCGTCTCACCGTATATGAAAATGATGACATGTACGAAGCACTAATATCACAGGCAGATATAGTGTAAAGCATTAATCGCAGTAAAGATATGCATTCGTACACATTCAGCATAAATGTAAATGCAACATCCACACACAAGCATACAAAAGTTTTGAAAAGCTTGTAATAGTGGCTTAAGTCCTCTTACTGGAGTCCCCAGCAGAGTCGCCACCTGTCGACGTAGGGTTTTTATTTGTCCCTTTTTCGTTACCTGTTCTTTTGTGTTCTCATTTTATGTGAGATTTGTTTGAAAAAACACGTGATAAAGGTCCGACATGTGTAATGTCGACGATTGGACTATAAGAGTCGCCAGTTGGTTTTTTAACTGGTTGTACCAACACAACTGAGAAAAGGTTTCCACATTGACCCAGTGATGTGACACTGCTAAATGGGTCGGTGAAACTGAGATTCATTAGGGTCCGGGGACTTGCTTATGCGGAGGGAAGGTGTTAGGCAACCCCCGACATCCGCGTTGCCACGGTGACCGCCACTTTTCAAGAAACTGCTATATAAATGTATGTGTGTGTGTGTGTGTGTGGGTTAATGTGCTTTTATTTGGAAATAGTGCGAGGCCTCGTTCGCACCTATATACACAGGGTTTGAATTTATGTAAAAATTCAATTTTTAGCAAGATATGGCAGTGATGTTTTTAAAAGAGGTTTTTTAAACCCTTGTGCTCAATAGTAATTGAGACCTTTTACACTCCCATTTTATTCAATATTCAGCTGGATTGATTTTATTTTACAGATGCAAGGCATCTGTATGAAAATAATGTACAAAAAGGTGCTGAATTTCTCGTGGGTATGAAACCATCTGAGGACACCCAAACATCACAGATAAATTTACAAGCTGCTTATTGCTGAAAAGGTCCGTCACGGGAACCGAATCTAGATTTAGTGGACTGAATCTGTGATCACATGATTCCTAAGCTCACATGATGCCGCAATTGATAAAAACACAGTAAACAAGTATATATATATAAAAGCTGTAAATATATATATACAGACATGATCACCAACCACGAAGCACATCCATGGGGGATTAGAAATGTAAATAAAGCTGAAAAAGCTATCAACCGCTACGGAGGAAACTCCAGGCGGGACGAAATGTACAGAAAGCTGTAAAAACGGTCAACCACCACGATGTAAACTCCAAGTGGGACGAAATTTATATATATATATATATATATATATATATATATATATATATATATAAGCGATAAACGTACCGGATATAAAATCCAGGCTCATCGGACAAAGTCCAATAACAGTTAATATATATAAGTATAGAGTCCGGATCCAGTCCGGGATCCCGGACTTTATAAAATACGGACCTTTTTTTTTTTGCTTTTTTTTTTGAAACAACTAAAAAAAATAAATTATGGAATTGAAATTTTTTCATAATACAGTGTTTTGGGTGTGATTTGGGTACGTATAACAAAACATGTATGTACAGTCTGTGCAGACTGTACCACCACTTTTTGGTATAGGTATTCAAAACACGTCCAAAACATTGTATTATGGAAAAATTTAAGTTCCATAAAATATTAAATATTTTTTTTAGTTGTTTTAAAAAAAAGCAAAAAAAAATAAAAAAAATAGGGTCCGTATTTTAGGACCTATCCGGGAGTCCGGACAGGATCCTGTGTGTATAAGTATATATATATATATATATATACACACGAAAACAAATAAACGCTCCAGATATAAAATTCAGGCTCATCGAACAAAGTCCGACAACAGTTAATATATATAAATATATATATTAAAGCAGTAAACGCTCCAGACCGAAGTCTAGGCTCATCAAACAGAGTTCGACATGCAGTTCATATATATATATATATATATATATATATATATATATACAAAAGCAAGTAAACGCTCCAGACCGAAGTCTAGGCTCAATCGAGGCATAGATCGATAATGTTAGTCCATATATATAAATATATATATATATATATATATATATATATATATAAATAAATATATATGTATATACAAACTAAAATAAACCACGGACCGAAGTCCGGGCAAACACACGCAACACGACTCTCAACGTGAAGAACAGTGTGTGCAAAGATGAAGAGAAAGACTTTAAAGTGTGTGAGAAGGCTTACAGTGGGCTGCCAAAGAAAACTTCTATATCTTTAAAGTAGATGAACACTGGCTTCTCCCGGTACAAAAGTAGCTATATATGAGCTCACAAGTGTTTAAAATGAGAAAGCACTCAGTATAGGCTAATTACAGAGCAAATTGGGAAGGGCTTCCTCGCTGTTTTCTCTTACAAAATGGCCACCCCAAGCCCTCTATTTATAGAGGGTGGAGCCGTAGGTGTGGGCCGCAGGTGTACCAGAGGCTGCCCGGGGTGCCCCAGGCATCGCAGGTCTCGCCGTCTCGAAGTACGTGCACATAGGCAACGTGATGTCCGCTCAAACTTTCAAAATTATATTCCGGGCATCCGATTGAGGTATATAGGACCTATTTCGGACCGCCGTTGTCGAGAGTCATGAAGATGGGACGATGCCCTCCGGTCTTCAGCTTCAAATTCTATCTGTTATCCTGTGCAATAGTCACTCGGGATTGGTTTTCCTTGGCTTTTGTGAGACATTGTTGTGTAGAAATATATGTCTGAAATGTTGAGACGGCATGATGTGGCGTCAAGTTAGCGAGATGACGACTTTGCCCCTCACCGGTGTTATCTTCGGTTTGGGCTGATAAAGCAGACGTTGCCAGGGTTATCGCTGAGATTGGAATGCTGCAATGGTGGAAGGTCCTCAGTGTTATCTTTGAGGTGTGCCTGTCCTCCCGGTGTTATCTCCGGGTTGGTACTGAGTATCTCGTTGTGAGCGCCGAGATTGAAGCTGATTGCATGCATTTGAAACAAGCATTTCCGGGGTTATCTCCGGAACTGCCACTGCCTTCCTTGGGGTTATATCCAAGGTTGGAATCTGCTATTCCCAGTGTTGGGACTGAGACGGAACATCTCGGGGTTATCTCCGGGATGAAACTGTCTTCTCCGATTTGTATTCCGGTATTATAACTGCAGGCCTCGGGGTTATCTCCGAGGTTGGAATTGTTACTCCCGATGTGTGTTACGGGGTTGAGGCTGTTACTCCCAGTAGTATTCGGGGTCGAGCTGTTCCTCCCGGTGGTATCCGAAATAGATATGAACCGTCGTCCAGGGTTTCCTCTTGAAAGACGAATAGTGCTCCTGTGATGTCAGATATACAGAAAAATTCGAGTGTCTACATCCATGACAACCGATTACACATTATATCAACTGGTTGATTGACATTCTTGGTCAAAACGGGTTGACCGAACCGGAATTCCAGTTTTTTAGAAATTCCAGAAAACTGCAGAACATAGTCTGACAGGTACTTTGACCATTTAGATCTCCCATATGTGATGTGTTTAGAGAAATATATTATCATACTTTTGTAGTCTGATATACATACTCCAAGAAGGTGAAACTGGATTGCTAATAAAAAACACATGATACAAGTTATTAATAGTCAAACTAGGTTGACCAGCATTGACTGAGATTCTGGAAATTCCAAAAACTCAAGAACAGGCCTAGATGGTTACTTTGATTGTTAATAACTCTCTGATAGCATAGGATTAAACCCTGAAATTTGTATTGAGTTATAGTACTACATCAGTACTACAATTCCTATACACTTACAAACCTAGAAGGTTAATAGGTTGCAAGATAATTGTGGTCAAAGTAGGGGGGTCAGTGTTGTTCTTCAAAGCTCAAGAACATATTTAGCCACACTTTTTGTCACTAAAGCCTTTAGCGACGGTTTCTAAATAAAATTAATAATAGTAATTAAAATAAATGGAAATAAATAATAATAATTACTAAATAAATTTTAAAATACATTTTAAATTATAATAAATAAATTTTAATATTTTGATATAAAAATTTATTAATATTTAATTTATTTAAATATTAATGATAATAAAATTATTTAATAATTTTATTAAATAAATTAGTTAAAAATAATATTAATGATTTAAAAATCATTATAAATGATAATTAATTGTTTAAAAATAATACTAATGATTTAAAAATCATTATAAATGACTATTAATTATTTAAAAATAATATTAATGATTTAAAAATCATTATAAGTGATGCTTAATAATTTTAAAATCATTATTAATGATAATAAATTACTTAAAAATAATATTGATAATTTAAAAATCATTATGAATAATAATAAATCGTTTGAAAATGATATTAATCATTTAAAAGTTATTATGAGCTTATATAAATTATGTTAAATAACAAATTGAAGCTTTTAAATATAGTTTATTGAAAAACTAACTCAATAATTTTTTGATAAAGCCATAAGACACCGAATGTACATCGAAATCAACCTAGACTCAAATAATTTGATTAGATATTAGTTCTTATAAGTTCTAACTACTGTTGTAAATATGTGATAACATATTTAGGTTGCGTAAATAACATCAAATAACGATAAATAGTTGATCGAAGATCAAGGAAATTTTCTAACTTCATTTAATGTTCATATTAAATGAATGTCTTCTATTTTGATTATACGAACTTGTTATATACTTTATTTGTGTTATCTATTGTTGAGAGGTTATGACTTATTGTTTAAACATAACTGAATGCAATGAACTGTTATTTTGTGTAACTTAGTTTTGATTTGATATCAAAGCATAAACTGTGATAAAACCAATATTGTATATATATATATATATATATATATATATATATATATATATATATATATATATATATATATATATATATATATATATATATAGGGTCAGGATCGGGTAAGGGATCCCTTACTTTCTTAAAATGAGGGACTTTTTTTTTTGCTTTTTTTTTAAAACAACTAAAAAAAAGTTTAATATTTTATGGAACTGAAATGTTTTCATAATACAGTGTTTTGGGTGTGATTTGGGTACGTATAACAAAACATGTATGTACAGTCTGGGCAGACTGTACCACCACTTTTTGGTATAGGTATTCAAAACACGCCCAAAACATTGTATTATGGAAAATTTTCAGTTCCATAAAATATTAAACTTTTTTTTAGTTGTTTTAAAAAAAACAAAAAAAAATAAAAAAAAAGTCCCTCATTTTAAGAAAGTAAGGGATCCTTACTTGATCATTTCTGTATATATATATATATATATATATATATACTGAGTTAGAAATTTTAATCACTCCTTTTCTTTTTTCAAAAAATTATTTCTTTTCATTGTTCTGAAGTCACCTAACTTACTGTAGTCCACCTTGTTCGTGTCTAACCTTTGTAAGTCTCAGAGGTGAGCAGTGTCAGGTTATAGAACATAAGTATGCGTCTGCTTAAGGTTAGAGGGTATGCATGAACGAACCATGAGTGAGAATTATTTTTGAAATTATTAAAGATGAGTCGATTATTTAGATCCAACTCCTCAGCTAGTAACCTGTCAATTTTGCCCCCTGTTCCAGACATAGTTAACTAGGAAGAACACAGTTATGAAAACATCAGTCAAGTTTTAAGTAATTGGAACATCCCTAAAGTTTCTCCTAGAGAAATTTACCAATCAACCTTTTTAGATAACTTTAAAACAAATTATAATGTCAAGACAGTTGAAAAAGTTTATGCTATTAACAAAAAATATGAAAATTGTAGTTTTTTATTTCCTGATGTCATTAAAAAACATAGGAAAAAGGGTTATAATTTTATTTATATAGGTCTAATTCAGGTTGCAGTCAAGCCATTGAATATCAAAGGAATTAATTCAAGTATCTACCTCTGTCTTAGAGATGTTAGGTTCCTTAATTACTTCCCGAGTATCATTGGCATTATGGAATCAAGTTTGCATAATGGACCGATACATTTCAATTGCTTTCTTGATTTCACTTGAGCCTTAGTGATCATAATTTATTAAAAGCTTTAACACTAAACATTAAAACTGCAGGAGAGATTACCCATATGATAGAGGGATCTCAGCCTTTAGCCTTGATCTACAAAATATATTATAAGACCATGAAAATAAACTTAAATGTTTATGCTCTTAATAAAAGTCCTAAAGATCAAACCGTTTTAATTCAAAGTTCAACTAGTGATGCTAATGTTCAAATCCCAAATACCATCATTTGGAAAGACATTACCTTACCTAGTCAATGGACTTTACCTAGTAAAATACCTCAACAACCAGTTAAAAACAGTCTTTTAAATGTTGAAAACGTTAGACAATTCTCTGACAGTACGGTTAAAATAAGTTTTGAACGTACTAGAAGACCTATAATCATAGAAGATTTTACAAGCTCTTTAGCACTTTCTATTCATACTAGAAAAGATACTGAAGTACTTAGCAATCCTTCTATTCGTGATTTAAAAATGAAAGGTATCTTAAATCAAGATCAAGCTAGTCATCCTTGTTATACAACTAATGAAAATGAAGAAGAGGATGATTCTACTACACCTTCAGAATTTCCTACTCAGTCAGATTTTGAAGCCCCTATTAATAATCAGTTAAGAGTTATTAAAAAAGAATTCAATTTAGATTGGAATAATCTTGTTGAAGACTTTAATTCCAAATCTAATAAAGAAAAAAGACATTCATTTCGTTCGAAGCACTCAACCAATAAAGAACGGGATAAAATAGTTAATAAATGGAAAAGATTTATTAATAATGAACAGATAAACATTACTTTCTATGATTGGTATGAAAAATATCATGCTAAATGTAATGTTATAACTAAAACACAGTGGATCAAAGAAGATAGGTCAAAGGTTTCTAATTGTCATCCCCCTCTCGAAACTATCCTCCTTCCGGTTAAAAATACTACACCAAAATAGGAATGTAACGAAAAAAATTTTGTGAAGGAATTGTTTTCTTCTCAAATAAGTCTTTTTTTTGTGAGGAATTAGTGAAGGAAAAAGATTGTATGACAAAAAATAATTAGCCAAAGAAATTTCTTTCACAAATTAAGTTTTTTCTTTCGCAAATTTAAGATAGTAAAATAATAGTCGGTGTCTATTTTTTGTTGAAAAATTGTGAAGAAAATTTTATTCACAATATATAATTAACGACAATTATTTTGTGAGAGAAAAATTTTCTTTACTTTACTTGAAATAAATCTCTAATCAACAGCCAACGATATTTCCTTCACAAATCCAAAAAAAAAATCGTTAGTTAATTTCTTTGTCCCTCTCAGATTTCCTCCCCCATTTCTTTTTTTCCTCTCAAATTTCTTTCCTCTCACATTTCTTTGCTGCGACATCTTCATCTCCCCCATTTCTTTTGTTTGTGACATCTAGACACCTATATTTTCCTCCTCCCGTTTCCCCCACCCCATTTCGATTTTACCCATTTTGGCGGCTGCAACACGGCAGCGTGTGGTGGCACACGCGGCTGCCCAGGGCGACGACACGGGCGAGCTTTGGGAGTGGAGACGAGGGGTGCGACTGCACGGCGAGCGGTACGGTTGTTGCTGTCAACGGACAAATCCCTCTTCTTCTTTATATACTTCTCTTCTTCCTCTCTCCTCCCTCTCTGACTTCAATCTCTCATCCATCCTCCCATTATTTCTGATTTCCTCAAATTGTAAGGTTAGGGTTTGGTTTTTACCCCCAAATTTTATTTTTTCAGTTTCATAATTTTTTGTAAAACTTATTTTTGTTTATAATGTGGCTGCCCTGATCTCTAGCTTCTTGCGTGGCTGCCCTGATTTTCCCAAATTGCAGCTCTTGTGTGGTTAGCCTCTTCCTTGTGCGGGAATGTTTTCCCAAATCTACTTCTAGTTCTACTTCCAGACTTTATTCCGCTACTTCTTCCTCTGCTCCTCCTACTGCTGCTAGACCCAAGTTTCCTCAGTCCTCCAAAAAGGTATTCTCTTCATCTCTCCCTCGTATATTTTGTACTAGTTATACATACAAATATATTTATATATATGTTTTCTATATAGTATGTGGGTGTGGTCATAACATTGCTCAAATTACTTTTCAAAGCTGAACAATTAAAGGTAAATTAGACATATGAAGGAAATGGAGACTTGACCCCACCCAAATGATAAGCTTTATGTTTAAAATTGAATAGAACAGTTGTGGGATTAGTTCTGTACCTGTACGGTAATTTTTTTTTTTTGCAGTTAAGTTAGTTACTTGAGAATAAGGTGCCAACAAATATCTTTGTAGGATTTCCAGTATCTGTTTGTACACAGAGCTGACATTTGCAATAGGATTCCCAACAAACAACTTTTTCATGAGAATTTGAGTATATATGTAACCAATCTTAATTAAGATAATTTCAAGCGAAGGTCTCTTTAAAATTTCATGTTTTTTTTATGATTCTGAAGTATCTGGTATTTACAACTTTAGAGGAGATTATTGACAGCCGCCACCCTTAGCTTGTTTATAGGTGGAGGAGCTTATGCAAGTACTGTGGACGAAGCAACTTTCTAGTATGATTTTTCTCTCAATCTTTGGCAATTGAAAAGAACAAAAAGGTATGCATTCTCGCATGGATATGTATTTGAAGCACAAAGAATTTTTTTTCAAAACTGAAGATACTACCATTGTGAAATGTGAACTTCCTCTTAAATCAACTTATTGTGTTATGCACCTAGAAATTAGAATTTCATCTCATTATCTTCATTTCACTTACCTGAAAAAAACAGAGAAAAGACGGACATCTTTAATTTATCCGCTCACATGAGCTGTTGCGAAAGCATTCTATGATCAACTAGCATGTTCATGTTGGCGTGGACAGAGGGTGGGGTAAGACAAAAAATGATATGAGTTTGGGTGGTAACAAAATATAGTAATGTCAAGTGAGGTGAATATTAACATTTGGAAAATGTCATCAGCATGGATACATGTCAGTCCCTTATGTGTGGACAAGTGCCAAATACAGTCATAGCTTGCTAACTGAAAAGTTGAGTGTGACAAATTTGTCGATCTAGCAAGTCAAATCCGTAATATATCTGGTTAAGTTAGAAAGTCGCAACAACTAATTTCAGATAACCACATCGCAAGTACACAAATATTGTTAGTGCACTATATTCAATCACACTTTGTATGGATTATAAATCTCATCTATTCCAGACTTGAACCTTCAGCCCTTCAGATGGGTTGCTATCTGACAACTGAGCACTTATATTATTCATTCCTATATATGATAATTTAAGTTGAAGGAAATAAAACTTTATGAAAAGGTTTGAAAATATAATATAAGCAAAACATGATTAAAATTATATGCATCTATATGTAAAAGATAGTAAATAAATGCAAAGATGTATGCGTTAGATATGCAGTTATTCATTCATAAATATGTTTGTTAGATGTTCTCACTGTGCTTTAGACTATGTTAATTTTAAAGCATGATGCTCTCGACCTCTTTATCTCTATCAATATTGATCCACGAATACGGCTCTTAGATATCCTTTCAGCTGATCCAGAAAGTCGGCTTATGAATGGGTGTTTATGTCAATATGAGCAGTTTTAAGGTCTTGAAGGTGCAAATGTTCTTGTAGCTCATGATATTTTTGAAGAAGTATACTTATTCAAATCAAATGATGTCTGCAAGCTGAGAAGGTTTACAATCAAGATCTATATTTTAAAAGGACTGTCAAATATGTTGGAGAACCAATGACACATTTGGAATCTATTGCTTCTCATGCGGTATTTTGACCAATTAATCTGATTGAAATGGTTATGATGTCTCTTTGCAATTTTATATTTTATATTAAATTGCCTTATTTAATGTCAATTTGTTCATTTTGACGATCTTAAATTTGTTTATTCACCAATATATGCATCTTTGATCAGACTAACTTTTTCTATAGATCTGATTAAAAGGGTTATGACGCCTTATTGCAATTTTATATTACATTGACTTATTTAATGCTAAGTATTTCAATTTGCTCTTGTTTGTTTGTCACAATCTATCTTTAGAGATTTTGATTATGAAAAATTACTAAGCCGTACTACATAAATGTGAAAGAATCTTTATGGGTCTAAAGAAGGAAAGGAAAGAGTCAATGTCAATAATTGGGTAAAGTATATAGAATCTCACTCTATATATACTTTTTATTGTATATCTTGTGGCACTTAGTTTTGTGTGAATGCACAAAAATTATGAATGCATCTTTATGTTGCTATATATCAGTAAATTATGAAACATAGACAACTTTGATAATAGCTTTTAATTTTGTCAGTTATTAGAAATTATGAATAAGTCTTTTTATATTGATCTTGGTTGTTTGTCACAACCTATCTTCACTGATCTTGATTATGAAAAAATTAACAGAAATGTACTTACATGTCATAAACCTTGTAAATGTGAAAGAATCTTTATGGTTCTGAAAAAGGAAAGGAAACAGTCAATGTCAGTAATTGGAGAATTAAGAATATAGAGTCTCTATATATGTATATATATATATATACATATATATATATATATGTGTGTGTGTGTGTGTGTGTGTGTGTGTTTGTGTGGATGTGTGTATTTGTTATTGTATATCTTGTGGCACGTATTGTTTGAATTCACATCAATTATGAATGTGTCTTTCTATTGCTATGTAACAGAAATTTTAATGGTACAGAACATAAACAACTTGATTATTGCTTTAAATTTTTTTAACTGAAAAACTGATGGTTCTTGCTATTCGACAGAGACTGAGGACCCTCCATGGCATCAACTAATGAATGATATGATTCCCTGGTCGTTGTTCATAGCATTTCACGATTTGGTACATAGTTTATCTACTTGAGACGCAAGATGTATATATTTTCTTATATGAAGTTTACATAGTACTGATTTTTCTAATATCTTTTTGTACTAATTTTATTACTTCTAATAATATAACATGCTCTTATTTTCCTTACTTTTTAATACTCATATCGTAAGTTGAGGTGGTAACTGTAACCTACTCTGATTTTACTTTTATACTGCTTCCATATGTTTTCCATATGTTGACTAAATCTAAGTCTATATATAGTTCAGTGATTGTTTCTACTAGATAACCTTTTTTAAAAACTTTGGTTAAATTGTATGTGTGCGCGCGTGTATAGGAAAAACCAATATGATGTCTACAATGGGAGATAATCATGTTTTTTTCAGAACTCGTTATGCTATCCTTAGTCTAGTTGTGAGTGTTACTTAATGCTAGAAGTTAGCCTTATCTGTTATGGTTCTGCATAACATTTTTTTTTTTGTTTATTAACACTAATGCAATAGATGTATAGAGTGATTAAGACAATTGACTTCCACGTTGTCATTTTATTTTATGGATATAGAAATGGCTTCCAGAAGCTGGATAAGATTAAAGACTCCAATAGACAAAGCAAGCAACTGGAAGAACTTACAGGAAAGATGAGGGAGTGTAAAAGGTAAGCACTTCTCTGTTTTCTGATTTCTTTTGTATGTTTTCAAGGGCCTTTAAGCTTTGAAGCCATAATGGTAGTTTCTTGTGAAAACAAAGCTTTTCTCCTCGTAGGAGGAAAGCAAGGAAAACCTAGGATTATTGTGGTTTGTCTGCACTTCTGTATTCTCAATGACTGATTTCTTATGTTTATCAGGCAATATGCCAATATCAACCTTTTGCATTGGCAATTTTGAATACAATATTAATATCAACTAGATAGCTTGTGATTTAGCAGATAGCGTAAAATATAAATTGCAAAAATGTACGAGCATGCTATTCTTTGGGGGCATAAATATCTTGCATGCAATAGAGAAACTTTAATTCTGCTGCCCACATCTATTTGATAGATATAAAGGTAGGATTACATACAAGGACTAATATCGTCGAGGGAAATGAATTACTGGACATCTGTTGTAGCTGGTCATCTTTAAGGAGATTTGGAGTTGTACGGTATGCTGATATTTATTTTTCGGACATGCATTTGAATGGTATGCTGATATTTTTCTTGTTATCAACAGGAAGGAGCAACTAAAGATGATATTGATCGCTTGCCCAAATACAAGTTCAAGAGAATCGGTTATTTTGAGAAACAAAATGGGGAGATTCAAGAATCTTTTAGTGGAATAATGACAGAATGTAACACTGATACGCCCACCGAAACGGTCCTTCCCCAGAGGATGCTGTAAGTGTCTATACAATTAGATGTATTCTCTTAACAATTCCTTTATACCCTGTACTATTCCATCAACCAATATACCAGCTCTATAATACAAATTAAGCACCCACAAAAATAAGGAAAATGGTTCATATTACTTTCTTAATAACCTATTAAAATAGACTTCTCTACGCTCTTTGATACTTCTTGAAATCAAGAACGACCTGTTTTCCTATTGCTGGTCATAGGAATGTTGCATTTGCCTTTGTGCCTATGAAGATGGAACTGAGCTTCATGAACTCCCTTGCCGTCATCATTTTCATTGCACCTGCATAGACAAGTGGTTGTACATCAATGCCACATGTCCCCTCTGCAAGTTTAATATACTGAAGAACGGTAATCAAAGTGGTAGTGAAGAAGTATAAGAAAGCAAGCACTCTTCCACGGATTGCTGATTGGTTTTGTGCATCATCCTGCATATCGAGTTTTCTGTTGGTGTTCCATTTTTCCTTGCTCGAACCTTCTCCAGTACAGGTGACAGTTGACGCCTACGTTCTAACGTTGCAATAATTGTATTGAGGTATTTATTAATAATTATATTTTTGTCTTTGTCTTTCATTAATCTCTCTCTACCTATTAATTTAAATTCTTATTTATCGTGACTTGAGTATTATCTATTTATATATGGAGTATTAGTTTTAATTTTTGGCTCTTTATGCAGTTTATTAATTAGTTTGAAACAAGTATGACATTTATATTAATTTGAAATATTAAATTTAATATTTATTATAGCAATTAATAAAAATAATGGTAATAATAATAAATATGAAATCATTGATTTGAAAATTAATTATAATTTGCATAAATTTTGATTATTTGTCAATTAATTTTTTATTTATAAATTTATGATTTGTGAATGATTTTACTTGAGAAATTGACATTAATGAAGGATTATTTTTCTCACTAATTTGAAGATACATTTCTAATTTATAATTAGTGAAGGACAATTTTCTCTTGTTAAATAAATTTGTTCTTCATAATATATTATTTGTGAGGGAATAAAGTTATTCATTAATTTCAAATAGTCCTTAAAATATTATTTGTGAAGGAAACCATTCTTTCACTAAATAATAATATTCCATTACTAAATACAATTTGTGAATAAAAAAGTTATTCACAATATATCATTTACAAAAAATATTGTCACTACTTAGCGAAGGATATCCAATTGCGAGGAGGTATAATGCGAGCACTCGTGTGAAGGATATATTTCTTCGCAATAAATCAATTGTGAGTGATATAGGGCCTCTAGGGAAGGACATCACTAGAGGCCATATTTGGTGTAGTGAAATACATCTGTAGTTGTCAGTCCTTTCAAAATTTCAGATAATAATAAAGATGAAAAGAAAATAATTGAACATAATAATTTCACAAATCAATATCTAGCTACAATAGGAAAACAGCTAGATAAGATTGAAGAGAAATTTGATGATATAATTATTAAAAAACTAGACTCAAAAATTGAACAACCTTTGTTAAAATTACCTGAAAATAGAAGCAAGTTAGCAAACTTGCAACAGCAAGTTCATAACGATAGTGAAATTGTTCATGTTATTGATAAGATTATTAAAAAATTAAAAACAGAAAATTTAGCTGGAACAAGTGGTACTATTGCTATCATCAATCATGTAGAATCTGACGAAGAGAGCGGTACCCATTCAGATCAGTATGATACTGTTTCAATCCCTGATCTTAATGATCAGTTAAAAAAACTAACAGTTAATAGCACTAGTAGTACAAGAAATTGGTACTCTAGACCAACTCCTCCGGATCTACAATTCGAAGAGAGAAATCTAGATAAACAATTTTCTGTTTCTTCTAATAAAATTTATGAATGGAATATTGATGGTTTTAGTGAGCAAGAAATCCTTAATAAGCTAAATCATATGTCCATGGTAGCCAATAGCTTTATTATTAAATTAAACAATCTGTCTCAACCAGATATTGTTGAATTAATAGCTAGTGAATTTACTGGTATTCTTAGATCTTGGTGGGAAAAACATCTCACTGAAGATTTTAGAGTGTCCATTATCCATGCCGTCCAAATGGATGATGACGGCAACCCCATCTTTGATGAAGATGTTGGTGTTGGTCCGCCTGATGGTGGCAACACATTAATTTTTACCATAATCAAACATTTTGTTGGTACGCCCAGTAATATCACTGAGAGAATTCATGATCAATTAAGTAACCTCACCTGTCCCACCCTAAGTGATTTTATGTGGTACAAAGATGTCTTTACTTCTAGAGTTATGATGCGTAATGATAGCAATAAACCATTTTGAAAAGAAAAATTCGTTAATGGTTTACCTTCATTATTTGCTCATAAGGTTCGTGAAGAATTAAGTAAAAATTTAGGTTATATTGATTATGACAACTTAACCTATGGTGATATTATTAGTTACATCCAGAAATTGGTTTAAAAATGTGCATTGATTTTAAACTTGCTAAGCAAGCTGTTAAAGATAAAAATAAAGCTAAGTATGAGTTAGGGACTTTCTGTGAACAATATGGTTTACCCCATGTTGCTCCCTCTAGAAGAAAGCACAAACATAAACATATTGAGTCTTGCAAGAGTCACAAACGCCATAAGAAAAAATATAATCAAGACAAAGTTAAAAGCCAATATAGTTATTACACCAAACCTAAATCATCAAGTAAAAAATCCACTAAAAAACTTAAAAAATTTGACAAAAGTAAAATTGTGTGCCACAATTGTGGATAAAAAGGGCACTATAAGAATGAATGCAAAATAAAACAGAAATTATCTCGGTTAAATATTTCTAGCGAAGATACTGAACAACTATTCGAGTTAATGAGGATTGAGAACAACATTAGTAATGATGATGGTTTTGATATTCCTTATTCCTCTACTAGCAGTACTAATGATACAGGTAGTGATAACGAAGAAGTCACTATTTGTGCTGATAATTGCAATGAAAATTGTTGCAATAAAAGGTTGAATGTTATAACCCAAGAGGAAGAAGAAACTTGTCTGTTAATTGATTTAATTAGTAAAATTTTGGATCCTGAGTTGAAAGTTCGATACACAAAACAGTTAAAAGATTTATTAATGAAAGATAATAAAGTAAACTATAAGATTATTAAAGCCAAAGAAAAACCTATATTTAGCCTTAATAAAACTCTTGAAAGTTTTAAAACTCCTGTTAAAGAAATCACCCTCCTTGAGTTAAATCAGGAAGTTAACAAATTAAAAAGAGAAATCTCTAACCTAAAATTAGATATTTCTAATTTAAGAAAAGAAATTAAAGACAAAAACACTGACCTTCATGTTCATGATTCATCATCTAGTAATGGAAGTCATGATTTTCCTGAAGCGTGTAATGTCAGAGATGAAGATGGCCTTTTTATTCAGGGTCTCTCCCTCAAACTTATTAAAGATATCACCATTCAAAAATGGTATATCTCTGTTAACTTAGTTATCGATAAAACCTTCTCAGTACAACTCCCTGTCTTAGTTGATACTGGTGCAGATCTGAATTGTATTCAGGAAGGTCTTATCCCTACTAAGTATTATAGGAAAATCAGTGAAAAATTAAATTCTGCTAACGGTAGTCAGATGGAAATAAAATATAAATTACCTAAAGTTCATATTTGTCAAGATAATATGTGTTTTAAAACTTTATTTATTTTAATTCTCAATCTTACAGATAAGATCATCTTACGATTACCATTTATATATTTATTATATCCTTTCACTACTAGTAATAAAGGATTAAACTGTGAACATCTAGGTAAGAAAATAACATTTAAATTTCTTATTAAACCTAAAGAAAGAGATTTAAGATTTATCCAAGATGAATCTATTTCCAATTTTTTGAATTTATTAAAATGTAAATCCACCCATTTAAACTTCTTAAAAGAAGAAATTAAATATAAGCATGTTGAAGAACAACTTGTGAATAAAAGAGTGCAAAAAAAAAAATTTGCAGATTTAAAAACTTATTTGAGTGAAAATCTATGTTCTGATTCTCCTAATGCTTTCTGGCATCGAAAGAAATATGTTGTAAGGCTCCCTTATGCTAAAGAATTTAAAGAACATCTGATCCCTACTAAAGCCAAACCAATACAAATGAGCCATGATCAAATGGAGTTATGTAAGAAAGAAATTAATGATCTCCTTAATAAAGGATTAATTAGACATAGTAAATCCCATTGGTCATGTCCTGCCTTTTATGTTAACAATGAAGCAGAAAAGGAAAGAGGTGTTCCTCGTCTAGTCATTAATTACAAACCATTAAACAAAGTGCTAGAATGGATTAGGTATCCCTTACCCAATAAGGAAGACCTCCTTAATAAGTTAAGTTATGCCACCATCTTCAATAAATTTGACCTAAAGTCAGGATTATGGCAAGTCGCCGTTCACTCAGATGATAGGTACAAAACATCATTCACTACCCCATTCGATCATTATGAATGGAACGTTCAGTCATTTGGTTTGAAAAATGCCCATAGTGAATTCCAGAACATCCTCAATGATATTCTGAATCCCTTCAGTCATTTCATGATTGTTTATATCGATGATATCCTTGTTTTTTTCTAGAACCATTGAAGAACATATTAAACATTTGAATTCATTCTTCAAAATAGTTAAAACCAATGGTCTTGTTCTGTCCCCTTCCAAATGCAGTTTGTTTCAGACTAAAGTTCGATTTCTTGGTCTTAATATTTATCATGGACTTATTTGGCCTATTAATAGAGCTATTCAATTTGGCGACAGATTTCCTGATAAGATTACCAACAAAACCCAACTGCAGAGATTTTTGGGCTCGCTCAATTATATTGGCAAGTTCTACAAAAATCTCAGGAAAATCTGTAAACCTCTCTTTCAGCGTTTGCAGGACAATCCTCCTCCGTGGACTGACATTCATAGTTCTGTCGTCCAGCAAGTTAAAATATATGTTAAGGTTTTGCCTTGCCTTGGCATTTCCAATGATTCAGCTTTAAAGATTGTTGAAACTGATGCCTCAGACATTGGATTCGGAGGTATCCTCAAGCAAAAGCTAACTCCTACTTCTATAGAACAAATTATCTGATTTCATTCCGGTACATGGAATCCTACACAGTTAAATTACAGTACTATTAAAAAAGAAATTCTTTCTTTAGTCTTATGTATTAATAAATTTCAAAGTGACTTGCTAAATCAAAAGTTCCTAGTCAGGATAGATTGAAAATCTGCAAAATTTATTTTAGAAAAAGACGTTGAGAATATTGCCTCTAAGCAGTCTTTTGCTCAGTGGCAAGCTCTATTAAGCAACTTTGATTTCGAGATTGAATATATTAAAGGAAGTAACAATTCGATTCCAGATTTTCTTACTCGAGAATTTATTAATGCAGGTACCCTACTTTCATTATGATTGTGCGAGGAGGTTCATCTTCTTGTGGTTCGGACCGCCCTTCTGGCCCGAGTAATCACCCCAAAGGAACTTTGGTTCCTTACCCTGTTAACCCAGTCCCTTCTATTAACCCAGTTAATAAATTTCAAGTTCTTGGAACTGTTCCTAGGCCTTTTAGCTAAGTTCTTGCCAGTAACCCTAAACCTATTGATCCTTTCAGTGACCCTTCTAGGGCCACATCCTCTAAATCTAGTCAATCTTCTTCTCAGTTCAAGCTTAATTGGGAAAATCATTTATTTCATATTGAGCCGCACATGAAACCAAGAAATGATCCAATTAAGCTGGCTTCCCAGTATTTTCCTACTGGATGGCATTTTATTCCTATTGCTCCTTATAAATCCCTCGTGTATTATAAGCATATTCTTTTAGAAACCGAGTCAATTTTCATCAAACATATTTATGCTAGGGATGATGAATCTAAAGTCCTTTATCATTCACTCTACATTAAACAAATCATTCAAACCACTGACTGGGGAAATCATCCCTCTGATCTTAGATAGCTCTCCAATCAGAATAACTCGTTCTGTTATTTCGATTATATGGAAGCTTGGAATAAGATCTTCCTTCACCAAAATGAATCACACAGTCACTCATGGTTCTTACAATTTGACCACAAATTCAAAAGTCAAATTCCTTTCTATTTTCTTCTGTGGTGGTCGAGATTTGGTTCGTCATTCGACCTCCTTCTTGATCCTTTAAAGGCTCAACCTAAAAATTTTTGTAATCACAATAAATATCAGCAGAAATATGAAGGTATTTCTGTGACGGCCCAAGAATTTAGAAAATTATTTAAATTTTAAATTATTGAATAAAGGTTAAATAATAAACCTAGACAGAAAATAAGTGTATGGATTTGACATTTCTGAAAAAAAAAAATTTGGATTTAAAAATCTTTGTGGTAAATTATTCAGGATTAAGTATATAAGTGTATATGTTCTGTGTATATGGTTGTATATGAGTACAATATGTGGTTAAGGGTCAAGGGTTGACCAGATAACTATATCAGAGTCCAACCCCTAAGTATATATTTAGAACAACAACGTTCAGTTAAAAAACCCTAACGTCTGATAAGAAACCCTAGAAACCGGTTCTGAAAACCCTAATTTCAGTTCTTGGAAATTGAAACCCTAATTCAGATATTAAAATCCTAATTTGGGGAAATTAAATGCTATGTATAAGGTTTATGTATTTTAATTACAAACCTAATTAGGGATAACCCTAATGATTAATTAGATTTTTAATAATTTAGAAACCCTAATTCTTCGGTTATAAACCCTAATGCATGCTATGAAACCTAATTGTTAAATTAGTAATTTTAATTAGGAAATATTAATCCTAATTAGCAATCTTGAATAATGATTAGTAAATTTTAATATAATTGAAAAATCCTAAATATAATTTTGAAATATTAATTTTTTATTTCGAAAATCGAAATTTGGAAATCCTAGAAATTAAATTTCTAATATTTTAGGGTTAAACCCTAAATTCTAAGGGTCAGACCCTAAACTCTAAGGATTAAACCCTAAACTCTAATAGTTTGGACAATTTACTAATATGCCATTAAATTAGAAAAAAACAAATGACCAATTTGCCCTTTGTGCATTATTAGAGGAGACATGAGAATCTTGCCAAGATATTGGGTGATTGACCAAATCTAGCTACCCTATATATGACTGAATTTAGCAAATATTAGCCCCCATACCAGCCATTTCATTTGCATTCAAGTTTATAAAATAATTGAAGAGAGAGAAAGTTCACAAACTTTGCTAAATTGCTATCAAACTCTCAATCAACCCTTTCTCTCTCTAGACCCATGAAATTCTGAAGTGATTCAGTCCCTTATTTGATCTATAGCTTTCATAAACAGATTCAAAAGTCAGAATCATGGATCAAAACTTAGAAAAGGTATAAATCCTAAATTCTGTAAACCATGTTGTTTGATGTTATTTGTTGTTTAAAGTTATGTTAGAGGGTGTCTTTTAATGATATGGGTTGTTAGATCATGGATCCATAACACTTAGATGCACGAAATAGAAGTTTTGAAAAATATGGAAAAAGGTTGAAAAGTAGCCTGACAACCGAAAGTCAGAGCCTCTAGATTCTTCTCTGTTAATATTTTTAGTGTTATAAAGTTTTGTATTTGTAGTATGTTGTAAGTTCTTGGATCTGGAACTTACATCATGGTCAGATCATGTCTAGAACTCAAGTTATGAGTGGTCAAAGTGAGTTGACCGATCAGAAATTCTGAGTTTCTGGGCAACCCAGAAACCTAGAATTTCTGATAGTCACTTTTGACGGTTTAGATCTCACTGATTTTATGTGTTTTTGTTATGTTGTTGGTTTACGATTGTAGTCTGACCTGTAAGCTACATACTCAACCCTTTAGATCACTCAGATCTTGTGACGCCCCCAAATTCAGGTACTCAAAACCCGAACTCAGTGCTTCACGATACCATTTTTATGAGCGGAATAATACTAATAATAATAACAATAATATAGATTATAAAATTTAATTTATATATTATCAGAGTTTTCAATCCCAAGTACGAAACCTTCAAACCTTCGTTACATTACATGATAATTAATATATAACATCATTAACCTAATAAAGTCTAGTTATTACAAAAGATAGCATTATCATTCATTCAACGACCTTCCCTTTCCCTTTGTTCTTGGCAGAGCCTTCAGGCTGATCACACTTAGCTGAAAATATTTAAATTAAGCAAGGATGAGCATTTGAGTGCCCAATAAGTAATAACAATAATAACATTTAACTGAACGAATTAAATGTTTTCTTTGAACGATACTTCTACAACGAATCAACAGTTGCGAAGTAAGTTGATCCAATAATAAACAACATATCATTTTGATTTCAAATTTTTGAAACTACGTACTGACTATAAATGAGTATCGGTTGACAAACTATGAACATTGTTTTCTATTTTCGAAAAGGTTAAGCAGAACTTCATCTGTAAATCGTCATTACTTACGGGCACGGGGGTGATCAGCCCGTTATGCCCTGTATTGATCAATACTACATTTAAAGGACGATACATTCGTCTAGCATTCCCGCCTTAGGCGCATAAAAGTTTTCCCATATTTGGGATGTTCATACCAGTTTTGAATCCAAACCAAAACAATTTAGTTGGATAGAATTTTATCTTGTTCAACAACAGCTTTAACTATATGTCTAGCTGGATCAAATAGCTTAGACGACTTTTAATTCAACTTATACATACTGGCCACCGATAAGTATGTATCAACATGTGATAAAATATAATGATTATCCAAGTGGAGACACTTGTATAACCATGTTTTAGAAATTAACGAACATAATATATAATTTAATCAACAATAACAGAATAAAGGAACTTGTACAACAATTATAATTTAATATCTTACTTATACAGAATCATTGCATAAGTATATACAAAGGTTGAAATATTTGAATAATTAAAAAGAATAGTTCATATATTATCTTACGCATGTCCATTGCATAAAGTAAATGCAAAGGGTTAGATACTTGCCTTGTCCGCTGCTTACACAACTTAGATATATCTTTTATATCAAGCCCTATCATTAAATAGATCATTTTACTGATTAGAATAACATATCATAACACATAATACTAGTTATTACAGTCAGCACATAACCTAATCACATTGGCACATAGGTTTAACAACCATTGAATCACAAATAATCACTTATTTAATCACATTATCTAAGTCCAGATCAATTTTTAAAATGTGTCGGTGTACCGACAGCTTATTCGGGTATTTATCGAGTCTAAGACTCTATCTTGTAACTTAGTATCAGTCATATAATTTTAAAACATTTATTATAATTCATCATGAATTTTCAAACATCGAAATCATTATTAAATGATTTAAATATTAATCAATTCTATTATCATTAATATTTAATTAATATTAAACTATTAATGAAATCATTTCTAAAATATCAAAGTTATTTATAATAACTTGAAATACTTTTAAAGTATTAATATTATCATTAAATGATTTTTAAAACATTTAAAATAATTTTTAAATAATTACCATTAATATTTAAATATTAATGTACTATTTATCAAAATATTAAAAGTCATTAATCATTACTTAAAATATTTTTAATTCATTTATATCCTTTTTAAATAATTTTTAAATTAATAAAACCATTTTTAAACTATCTATTTAATATAATTATTAAATAAATTTAATATCCTTAATAATAAATTAATAATTATTAAAACTAATTTATTATTGAAATTATCCTTTAAATATTAAAAGTTATAATTTATCACTTAAAATATCTTTAAACACTTTATTTTAATTTAAAATGATTTTTATAATAATAAAATAATTTTTAAATTAATTTATTTAATATAATTATTTCATAACCTTAATATCATTAATAATAATTAATTAATAAAATTTATCTTTAAATATTAAAAGTTATATTTATAACTTAAAATATCTTTAAACACTTTATTTTAATTTAAAATGATTTTTATAATAACAAAATCATTTTTAAATTAATTTATTTAATATAATTATTACATAACCTTAATATCATTAATAATAATTAATTAATAAAATTTATCTTTAAATATTAAAAGTTATAATTTATAACTTAAAAATTTTTAAATACCTTATTATTATTTTAAATGATTTTTAATATAATAAAATCATTTTTAATTAATTTATTTAATTCATTTAGTAAATAACTTAATTATCATTAATATTAATTTATTAATGAAAATTATCACCAAATATTTAAAAGTCCTTAAAAATAACTTAAAATATTTTCTTATATCATAATATAATTTTAAATGATTTTTTAATTATTAAAATTATTTTTAACTAATTTATTTAATATTATAATTAAATAAATTAAATATTTTTTAGTATTTCAAAAATATTAAATATTTATGAAATATACTAAAAATAATTAAAAACTAATTTTTGGAATTTAAAATAATTTTTAATAATTTATTTTGTATTTTTAATAATTAAAAACTATTTTTTTTCTATTTATTTATTAATTTCCGAAAAATAATATATTATCTGTCGCTAAAGACCACCTATAGCGACAGAACCGTCGCTATAGATGTTCTTGGTGTTTTTCAAGCAAAACCCAGAAATCAAGTCAGTAACCGAGTTGATATGTTTGACCACGAATCTTTCATCACACAAAGTGTTTCTGGACTAACTATGAACTAGATCTTGTAGTACTAGTGCACGTATACATGACACAACAACAAAAATAATTATAACACCTATAACCAAGGATATCTGAGCCTCCAAAAGTGTTGTTAGAGGCTGTTCTTCATTTCTGGGTTACCCAGAAATGAAGAACAGTTCGAGCATACACTTTTGGGCTTCCACAACTTGAAATCCGTGCAATATTTTAGTGCTTTAAGAGTCCTAGATTGTAGCTAGCATGCAAGAGAGTAGATCTATTACATAAAATCATAACAACAACATCAAAACCGCGAGATCAAATCTGGTCAAACTATGTCAGTCGTCATGTTCTTACGTTTTCTGGTTTACCCAGAAAACAGAAAACATGATCGGCTTCACTAGTTTGACCGGCCAGAAATTTCAACCTATTTACTATATATGTGATCTTAAGGCATGAGAATATAGTACAAGCAACATAGTATAACTTAGATACATCCATAAACACAGATCAACAATAACATGACAGATCTGAACGCTTGAAAAACTTGTCAGAGGCGGTTCTTGGCTTTCTGGGCTGCCCAGAAAATGCCCGGTCAATGCCGGTCAACGGCCTTTGACCGTTAATAACAACAAATCTAGACATCAAATAACTTCTATTCTTTTTGTAAATTAAAGACCACATTACAGGCTACCAGTATAAACCATCAAAACACAAAAAGCATAAACATGCTGAGATTTAAAGTAAATCTTCAAATCCGAGCCTCTAGATGTTATGGATCTAACATCTAGCAACCCAGATCATCATTAGACACCTTATATAACATATTCTAACACTCAAACATAACATCTAACAACCGAAAATTGGACAGAAATTATGGCTAGGGTTTATACCTTTATGATCAAATCTTGATTTCTAGACCACTGATTTGTTGTAGCTGTTAGTGGGGCTCGATTTTTTTACTGATCTAGCACAATATTTCGTAGGTTAGAGAGAGAGAGTCTTGGACGAGTGTTGTGCAAAAATGAGCTAATGAACTAACATTTTCTCTCTTCAATCTATTTATACTTCTTAAATTCAATGCATCTAGGCTTGCAAGGTGGCAATAAGGATAAGTATTGGCTGATATATAGGCATGTGCTATAATCTTAGGGTGATGACTTGCAAGATATGGAAAGATTTGCAAGAAATCTAATAAAAATAAATCCAAAAAAAGGTATTTTAGTAAACTAATATAATAATTTAAGGGTATTCTTGTCCATAACACTTGAATCTAGGTTTTAATCAATAGATTTTAAACCTTAAGGTATCCCAAATAATTTCTAGGGTTTGAACAATTATATTTAGAGTTTAATAAAAATTTAATTATAACTAAATAATTAAAATTATGGTTTTTTTAGAAAATTAGGGTTTTAAAAATATATTTAGGGTTTTCTTGATATTATTAGGGTTCCCCAAATTATAAATTAGGGTTTTCAAATTAACATAATTATTTACTAAAATAATAATTAGAGTTACCATTTTAGCAATTAGGGTTTACAATTAGTAATTAGGTTTTTAAAATTTCTAATTAGGGTTACTAATTTAGAAATTAGGGTTTCTAGAACTGTAATTAGGGTTTACCTAATTAATCACTTAATACACGACATAAAACATATAACACAGTTATATCACAGTCTTAAGCTCACACTTGATCTTCAAATTAGGGTTTTCCTCAGTAATATTAGGGTTTAACCAATTAATATTAGGATTTTGAAATTAAATACCATAATTGACCAATCATCAACAATACGTGCATACAGTACATATTTATAGCACTGAAAAATCAAAATATAATATTATATTATTATCCTTATACCTTGACAATAATCCAAAATTAGGGTTTGGATTTCATATCTGATTTATTCTTCATATTTAACCTTAATAATTAAGGTAAAATAATTAACTTAATAATCTGTACTAAACTCATATAATAAAATAATTATTATAATTATTCTAAAAATCACTTCATATATTATTTAAATAATATATGAATATATTTTCATGAAAAATAATTAATAAAAGTATTTCTACTATAAATTAATTATTATAAGAATATACTTTATAATAATCAATAATTCTAAAATAAAATTATTTGTAAACATTCATGTAATAAATATATTTTTATTTACCACATAAATACATAAACACCTAATCTTGTACAAATCCTCATCCTTAAAATAAAATAAAATAAAAATTATATGCAAAATTTCTTATTTATTTATATAGAAAATATCGGGTTGTTACATTCACCCTCCCTTATATAGATTCCGTCCACGGAATCACCCTTTTAAAACTTACACCTATAAGAGTACATAGCATACACAGACATTTCAAGTAGACCTCGATCATAATTGATCGAACTGATCTTTAACTTTTCACATAAAGCTTGTCTTTCTGATTAAACGGAAATTTGATTTTTAAAGAACTCAAATTCCTCCCTCAAAATTTCTTTATAAAATAATTTACTATATATATGAAAATCATGTATATAAGAAAATAAAAGTTATACGAATAATACCTGAAGTTGCATTGCCAGCTGCTGCCGAATCCTGGACTGTCATGTTGAAGACCCTTGCAGTAGATTTTGTCGGCTTGCTAGATGATGTTGGTCCTATGATCGCCAAAGTTCCGCTGCTTTTCCCCATGTTCACGCTTTCTGCTTTCGTCCTCCTTTTCGGACAGTCCTTCACCTTATGCTCCTTTGATCCGCACAGAAAACACCCATTAATAGTTCTAGGGTTGGGACAGTTGGGAGAGATATGGCCCTCCTGCCCACACTTAAAACATACAAATTTACCTTTCAGACATTCCCCCAAATAGTTCTTTCCACAGTTCCCACATTGTTCCAGTTGCTTCTTCTTTGTACCTTCCTGCTGCACCTGCATACCCCCAAAGTTGTTTTCCTTCCTCTTTTCATTCATATTCCCCCTGTTTGTTTCCACCTTCCCAGCTCCCTCAACTTTACCCTTGTTCCTTCTTTCCTTGTTGTAGAGGCTCATAGCCTCACTCCCCTCCTCAGCAATAATAGCTTTCTCCATGAGTGCTGCAAACATAGGGATTTGCAACACTGCCACCTTGTTGTAGAGCCAGGGTTTTAATCCCAGCTCAAACCTTCTAGCTTTCCTAGCCTCCGTATCAACTTGATGCGGAGAAAACCTAGCCAACTCATTAAACTTAGCAGCGTATTCTGACACCGTCATATTTTCCTGCTTCAACTCTAGAAATTTTATCTCCATCCTAGCTTGCATACTAGATGAAAAATAGTTTTCAAAAAATAGAGTTTTAAACCTTTCCCAAGCAACTACACCTTCTCCCGCCCTCGCCTGATTCGCTTCCCACCAAAAATTTGCTTCACCTTTCATCATGTAGGTGGCAAAAGCGGTCTTTTGCCCCTCAGCTACCCTAGCTATAATGAACGCCTTTTCGATTTCCTTAACCCAAGTTTGGGCTTCAACAGGGTCAGTTGTACCTTTAAATTCTGGCGGTCCTACAACTTTGAAATCCTTAAAATTCGCTAAGCGGTTGTCTGGCTGATTTCCAGCGACTGGTATTCCCTGTTGCATAGCTTGTGCTACCATATTTGCAAATTGCTGCATAGGATCGGCTTGTTGTTGTCCCTCAACGTTGCTGACATATTCTTCTGCCCTTTGGTTGCGAGTTCGACTTCTTGGCGGCATTATCTGATTAAATAAAACCATAAATTTAACTTACCTTCTAAACCTTATTATATAAGTTTAATATATTAAACTTGTTTCATTACTCAAACTTAGATTCACATTCATTTAACGAATATTTTACATAACATAGCACATAATACTTTAAACATCATTCATCCCTTTGTGATTACCGAAGTCGGGATTTACAAACTTGCTCATTACAAAAGTTGACAACATAACCTTACACAGACATACTAAGCACATATTACTTTAAACATACCTACACAACAGAACCTATACTACCTATTTATTACACCTTTTCCTTGGATAACTTTTCGCTTGATGACCTTCTATTCCACAGTTAAAACAAACACATTGCGTTGGATTGGGACAATGAGGAGAGAAATGTCCCTGCTGTCCGTAATTGTAACAAACATATTCCCCTTTCCTGCATACACCTTCATGTTTCTTGTCATAATTGGCACACCTTTCTATTCAATTAATTTTTCATTGGTTGTTATGAGGATTTCCTATATCACGGTCTTTCATCTTTCTTTTCCCCTTCTTGCTCGGAGCTGCGCATGCTTTGTTGCTATTAGCTCCAATTTGGTCAATTTGGATTTTAAGCTTATCTTGTTCTTCCATTGTTTCTATTAATGCTTTCTGCAGTTGGCTATTTAGTAGGTTTTCTATTTCCCACAGCTTTTCCAAAGAGGAAACCTGGTCCCGTAGATTCTGCACTTCGGTTGATGCTTAATCATCTCCAACTTCAATGTCCGAATCACTATCTGTCAGTTCCACCATTTCCGGATCTGGTATTACGTTTTCCATAATCACCACCTCATCGAGGTTGCCTTCACTTTGAGCCTTTATTTCAGCTATTGGCTTTGATATTGGCTCCTTCTTTACGATTCGAGGGTATCCTAATCCTTTTTCACCTGACATCTACACACATAAATTATCCTGATCAGTATGTAATATATACACACACCAAATAAAAGTTTTATATAAGTTATCTTTTACTTTTGTTTTACGATGAATTTATTCAATTCATCTCTTTTTAAACTCTATATGAGTTATTTATATTTTCAACGTTCCCCTCTGTTTCTAAGGTTATAGCCTAAGGTCTATCTCACCTAAGGTTTTTAACCCTATAGCTCTGATACCATGCTGTGACGCCCCCAAATTCAGGTATTGAAACCCGAACTCAGTACTTCACGATACCATTTCTATGAGCGGAATAATACTAATAATAATAACAATAATATAGATGATCAAATTTAATTTACAGATTATCAGAGTTTTCAATCCCAAGTACAAAACCTTCAAACCTTCGTTACATTACATGATAATTAATATATAGCATCATTAACCTAATAAAGTCTAGTTATTACAGAAGATAGCATTATCATTCATTTAACGACCTTCCCTTTCCCTTTGTTCTTGGCAGAGCCTTCAGGCTGATCACACTTAGCTGAAAACATTTAAATTAAGCAAGGATGAGCATTTGAGTGCCCAGCAAGTAATAATAATAATAACATTTAACTGAACGAATTAAATGTTTTCTTTGAACGATACTTCTACAACGTATCAACAGTTGTGAAGTAAGTTGATCCAATAATAAACAACATATCATTTTGATTTCAAATTTTTGAAACTACGTACTGACTATAAATGAGTATCGGTTGACAAACTATGAACATTGTTTTCTATTTTCGAAAAGGTTAAGCAGAACTTCATCTGTAAACCGTCATTACTTACGGGCACGGGGGTGATCAGCCCGTTATGCCCTGTATTGATCAATACTACATTTAAAGGACGATACATTCGTCTAGCATTCCCGCCTTAGGCGCATAAAAGTTTTCCCATATTTGGGATGTTCATACCAGTCTTGAATCCAAACCAAAACAATTTAGTTGGATAGAATTTTATCTTGTTCAACAACAACTTTAACTATATGTCTAGCTGGATCAAATAGCTTAGACGACTTTTAATTCAACTTATACATACTGGACACCGATAAGTATGTATCAACATGTGATAAAATATAATGATTATCCAAGTGGAGACACTTGTATAACAATGTTTTAGAAATTAACGAACATAATATATAATTTAATTAACAATAACAGGATAAAGGAACTTGTACAACAATTATAATTTAATATCTTACTTATACAGAATCATTGCATAAGTATATACAAATGTTGAAATATTTGAATAATTAAAAAGAATAGTTCATATATTATCTTACGCATGTCCATTGCATAAAGTAAATGCAAAGGGTTAGATACTTGCCTTGTCTGCTGCTTACACAACTTAGATATATCTTTTATATCAAGCCCTATCATTAAATAGATCATTTTACTGATTAGAATAACATATCATAACACATAATACTAGTTATTACAGTCAGCACATAACCTAATCACATTGGCACATAGGTTTAACAACCACTCACATTATCTAAGTCCAGATCAATTTTTAAAATGTGTCGGTGTACCGACAGCTTATTCGGGTATTTATCGAGTCTAAGACTCTATCTTGTAACTTAGTATCAGTCATATAATTTTAAAACATTTATTATAATTCATCATGAATTTTCAAACATCGAAATCATTATTAAATGATTTAAATATTAATCAATTCTATTATCATTAATATTTAATTAATATTAAACTATTAATGAAATCATTTCTAAAATATCAAAGTTATTTATAATAACTTGAAATACTTTTAAAGTATTAATATTATCATTAAATGATTTTTAAAACATTTAAAATAATTTTTAAATAATTACCATTAATATTTAAATATTAATGTACTATTTATCAAAATATTAAAAGTCATTAATCATTACTTAAAATATTTTTAATTCATTTATATCCTTTTTAAATGATTTTTAAATTAATAAAACCATTTTTAAACTATCTATTTAATATAATTATTAAATAAATTTAATATCCTTAATAATAAATTAATAATTATTAAAACTAATTTATTATTGAAATTATCCTTTAAATATTAAAAGTTATAATTTATCACTTAAAATATCTTTAAACACTTTATTTTAATTTAAAATGATTTTTATAATAATAAAATAATTTTTAAATTAATTTATTTAATATAATTATTTCATAACCTTAATATCATTAATAATAATTAATTAATGAAATTTATCTTTAAATATTAAAAGTTATAATTTATAACTTAAAATATCTTTAAACACTTTATTTTAATTTAAAATGATTTTTATAATAACAAAATCATTTTTAAATTAATTTATTTAATATAATTATTACATAACCTTAATATCATTAATAATAATTAATTAATAAAATTTATCTTTAAATATTAAAAGTTATAATTTATAACTTAAAATATTTTTAAATACCTTATTATTATTTTAAATGATTTTTAATATAATAAAATCATTTTTAATTAATTTATTTAATTCATTTAGTAAATAACTTAATTATCATTAATATTAATTTATTAATGAAAATTATCACCAAATATTTAAAAGTCCTTAAAAATAACTTAAAATATTTTCTTATATCATAATATAATTTTAAATGATTTTTTAATTATTAAAATTATTTTTAACTAATTTATTTAATATTATAATTAAATAAATTAAATATTTTTTAGTATTCCAAAAATATTAAATATTTATGAAATATACTAAAAATAATTAAAAACTAATTTTTGGAATTTAAAATAATTTTTAATAATTTATTTTGTATTTTTAATAATTAAAAACTATTTTTTTCTATTTATTTATTAATTTCCGAAAAATAATATATTATCTGTCGCTAAAGACCACCTATAGCGACAGAACCGTCGCTATAGATGTTCTTGGTGTTTTTCAAGCAAAACCCAGAAATCAAGTCAGTAACCGAGTTGATATGTTTGACCACGAATCTTTCATCACACAAAGTGTTTCTGGACTAACTATGAACTAGATCTTGTAGTACTAGTGCACGTATACATGACACAACAACAAAAATAATCATAACACCTATAACCAAGGATATCTGAGCCTCCAAAAGTGTTGTTAGAGGCTGTTCTTCATTTCTAGGTTACCCAGAAATGAAGAACAGTTCGAGCATACACTTTTGGGCTTCCACAACTTGAAATCCGTGCAATATTTTAGTGCTTTAAGAGTCCTAGATTGTAGCTAGCATGCAAGAGAGTAGATCTATTACATAAAATCATAACAACAACATCAAAACCGCGAGATCAAATATGGTCAAACTATGTCAGTCGTCATGTTCTTACGTTTTCTGGGTTACCCAGAAAACAGAAAACATGATCGGCTTCACTAGTTTGACCGGCCAGAAATTTCAACCTATTTACTATATATGTGATCTTAAGGCATGAGAATATAGTACAAGCAACATAGTATAACTTAGATGCATCCATAAACACAGATCAACAATAACATGACAGATCTGAACGCTTGAAAAACTTGTCAGAGGCGGTTCTTGACTTTCTGGGCTGCCCAGAAAATGCCCGGTCAATGCCGGTCAACGGCCTTTGACCGTTAATAACAACAAATCTAGACATCAAATAACTTCTATTCTTTTTGTAAATTAAAGACCACATTACAGGCTACCAGTATAAACTATCAAAACACAAAAAGCATAAACATGCTGAGATTTAAAGTAAATCTTCAAATCCGAGCCTCTAGATGTTATGGATCTAACATCTAGCAACCCAGATCATCATTAGACACCTTATATAACATATTCTAACACTCAAACATAATATCTAACAACCGAAAATTGGACAAAAATTATGGCTAGGGTTTATACCTTTATGATCAAATCTTGATTTCTAGACCACTGATTTGTTGTAGCTGTTAGTGGGGCTCGATTTTTTTACTGATCTAGCACAATATTTCGTAGGTTAGAGAGAGAGAGAGTCTTGGATGAGTGTTGTGCAAAAATGAGCTAATGAACTAACATTTTCTCTCTTCAATCTATTTATACTTCTTAAATTCAATGCATCTAGGCTTGCAAGGTGGCAATAAGGATAAGTATTGGCTGATATATAGGCATGTGCTATAATCTTAGGGTGATGACTTGCAAGATATGGAAAGATTTGCAAGAAATCTAATAAAAAAAAAAAGAAGAAGGTATTTTAGTAAACTAATATAATAATTTAAGGGTATTCTTGTCCATAACACTTGAATCTAGGTTTTAATCAATAGATTTTAAACCTTAAGGTATCCCAAATAATTTCTAGGGTTTGAACAATTATATTTAGAGTTTAATAAAAATTTAATTATAACTAAATAATTAAAATTAGGGTTTTTTTAGAAAATTAGGGTTTTAAAAATATATTTAGGGTTTTCTTGATATTATTAGGGTTCCCCAAATTATAAATTAGGGTTTTCAAATTAACATAATTATTTACTAAAATAATAATTAGAGTTACCATTTTAGCAATTAGGGTTTACAATTAGTAATTAGGTTTTTAAAATTTCTAATTAGGGTTACTAATTTAGAAATTAGGGTTTCTAGAACTGTAATTAGGGTTTACCTAATTAATCACTTAATACACGATATAAAACATATAACACAGTTATATCACAGTCTTAAGCTCACACTTGATCTTCAAATTAGGGGTTTCCTCAGTAATATTAGGGTTTAACCAATTAATATTAGGGTTTTAAAATTAAATACCATAATTGACCAATCATCAACAATACGTACATACAGTACATATTTATAGCACTGAAAAATCAAAATATAATATTATATTATTATCCTCATACCTTGACAATAATCTAAAATTAGGGTTTCTAGAACTGTAATTAGGGTTTACCTAATTAATCACTTAATACACGATATAAAACATATAACACAGTTATATCACAGTCTTAAGCTCACACTTGATCTTCAAATTAGGGGTTTCCTCAGTAATATTAGGGTTTAACCAATTAATATTAGGGTTTTAAAATTAAATACCATAATTGACCAATCATCAACAATACGTACATACAGTACATATTTATAGCACTGAAAAATCAAAATATAATATTATATTATTATCCTCATACCTTGACAATAATCTAAAATTAGGGTTTAGATTTAATATCTGATTTATTCTTCATATTTAACCTTAATAATTAAGGTAAAATAATTAACTTAATAATCTGTACTAAACTCATATAATAAAATAATTATTATAATTATTCTAAAAATCACTTCATATATTATTTAAATAATATATGATTATATTTTCATGGAAAATAATTAATAAAAGTATTTCTACTATAAATTAATTATTATAAGAATATACTTTATAATAAACAATAATTCTAAAATAAAATTATTTGTAAACATTCATGTAATAAATATATTTTTATTTACCACATAAATACATAAACACATAATCTTGTACAAATCCTCATCCTTAAAATAAAATAAAAAAAAATTGTACGCAAAATTTCTTATTTATTTATATAGAAAATATCAGGTTGTTACAGATCTTGCTCAGACTCAAACTTATTTGCGGTCAAACCCGCGTTGACCACCAGATTTTTGACGAAATCTGGGAAACCCAGATTTCTCAAGAACAGCCTTGATCCCTACTTTGACCATGCCATATCGTGATCATGTGATGTTGTTAGGTTGAGTTAGTGAGATGGTAGTGTATACTGACATGAGGACTACAATATTGAACCTTAAGATCACATAAATATGTCATGGAAATCAAAGATTGAAGGCTACATAGAAGGACCCTTAACACTGCTTGAGTTTCTGGGCAACCCAGAAACTCAAGAACAGCGTTGTCAGGTTTTTGGGTCAGCTTGAATCTCTCTGATTTGTTATGTTTTGGATATGAAATTGATTGTTCGTTGTAGTATGACATAAGTACTAGAATCCTATCACTTAAACAAACCCAGAATCGACAGGAACTAAGATCTATTTACAGTCAAAGTACTAACCTCGAACACTGGCATGCTTTTCTGGGCAGCTCAAGAACAGGCTCAAGAACACCTATAGCGACGGTTCTGTCGCTATAGGGCCCTTTTATTAATAATTAAATTTTGAAAATAATTATTTTAATTAAATAAATCGAAATAAATGCTTTTTAATTATTAAAAATATAAAATAAATTCCTAAAAATTATTTTAAATTCTATAAATGAGTTTTTAAGAATTTTGAATATATTTCATAAATATTTAATATTTTTGGAATAAAGATGATATTTAATTTATTTAATTATAATATTAAATAAATTATTTAAAAATAATTTTAATACATGAAAAATCATGAAAAATTATATTATGGTATAAGAAAATATTTTAAGTTATTATTAATGACTTTTAATATTTTGTGATAAAATTCATTAATTAATTAATATTAATGATAATTAATTTATTTTATAAATATATTAAATAAATTATGAAAAAATAGAATAAGTGATTTATAAATTATATAAAAATGATTTAAGTGTTGTAAAAATATTTTAAGTTATAATATATAACTTTTGATATTTTGTCATGAAAATATTAATATTTTAATATTAATAGCAATTATCGGATAATGAATTTAATTGTTTAAAAATCATATAAAGGTGATTTTAAAGTATTAAAAATACTTAGTGATATTATAAACATATTATAATATTATGACATGCATTTTATTAATATTTGATATTAAATTAATATTAATGATAAATGAATTAAGTGATATTTAATTCATTTAAATACGTTATTAATGATTGAAAATTTATTTTTAATAGTAATAATTATCTAAAAATTATTACGAGCTTACGAAAAATATTTTGACAGATAATATGATTATCTAAGTTAATGGTTAAGTGTTTAGACAGAGTTTAATTGAAATTAAACCTGATATTTATCCGACTAGACCGTCGGGATGTCAGAATTGTACCGAACTCGATTCAGACTATAAAAGTTTGACTTGAGGTTAAGTTTTATGTGTTTTATAGACAGATAGGATTACATGATAATGTGTTTGTGTTATTTTAAATACTGTGATGATATTATTCTAATGTGTAGATCGATATTATTTATACTAGGTTTTCAGATAAAGCTTATTAAATTACATAGAGGTAATCAACGGTTCTTGCAAGTTTTTCTTAACTCGACCTCGAGTTGTTTCATTCAGATATACTTGTGGTTAATCATTACTGATTGTCATGTCTATGAATCATTTAATCGCACTTTGTGCATAATACATGTATTCATCAGGTATGAAAGGCTGATAACCTTCATTACCATTCGGTCCAGATATAATTGCTACGTTCATGTTCAACGTTCGTTCAGCTATGAAAGTTTGTTCATGCTAGTTCTCAATTATATTGTAGAATTATAGCCAGCTTATTGGTTAATTCTTTTCAATCATGATATATTCTTAATTTATTGAATTTAAGCTTGCTGGATAAACTTATTGCGCACCCTTGCTATATTATGATTAACATTGCAGATTAAGACGAAAACGTCGGATAGGAAAGGATAAAGCCAAGTTCAGCTTGGGATTTTATGTGCAGCTTAATTGTAATAGAATAGTTTGATAATAATGTTGTATGTCAGATAGGATAATGAATTGTGTTTATGTGAAGGTTACTCGACCTTGGGATTAGTGTGTAAATGTATTGTATAAGTAATTTATGTTTATATCTTCCGTAATAGTTATAGAATGATTGTAATAGTGTTAGAATTAGCATACCGGATCCGTGCTGATTTGGGACCCAGGTTCGGGGATGCTACAGTTGGTATCAAAGCCGTTGGTTATAAACCTAGGGTAGTGATACCTTAGTCTAATAACCGCAGTGATTAGGATAAGTACTAACTCAAGTAGAGTAAGTGTATCGGTAAGAGTCAAAGACGAATCTCGGTGAGTTAAAAGATACAGAGTTCCCTAACTCTGATAATAAAAGTGAACAGTAGTAATGAATAGATAAAGTCTAAAAGACTAAAAGAATCGGGATAGGAGATCGTAAAACAAAATGATCAAGACATAAAAATAAATCGTAATATATACGATGAGATCACCCCGTGATCTGATAAGGTGATAGTAAGGAGAAGAATCAAGTGAATGATTGAAAAGTTTACAGCCAAGATTGATGTGTGTCTGTGAATTGATATAGGTTCAGGAAAGGACTATGAATACGAATTAAATGAAATTCGTATTGAGAATGTAGTTAGTATTAAGTGGAGATTTTAATTGAGGACTCATGTTAGCAGCTAAGTTGTATGATTCTTCGTATGGGAGTTGAATTGTACTTGGTGTAACAACTACTTAGTTTCTGACACTGATATTCATTAAAATGTCTGTGTCGCTATTTACTATATGCGTGTTGAGAAGGTGATTCTTTTCTCATGTGTATAACAGATAGATAGGTTATAGGTAGAGAATTTAAGGTTAAATACGAGTTCTTAAAACTCATACTTATGGTACGTTCGTGACTCATGATTATATGAAATATTTATGAACCCCTCAGCGAATGGACGCCAAAGGTCTGACTAAGACAAGTTCTTAAACTCATATGATTGTGAAAAATTCCTGAACTCATAAGTGTGGCAAGTTTGGCAAATTGGGTAGAATTATTAAGTGAATGGAATATTGAGGATAATAGAAACAGATAGCATTATTAAGAAATTGATCATCAGTGGAGACATAGGTTTTTCAAATCTCCTAGCTATGCTAGACTCGAAATTTTTGACATCAAACTAAAAACGCACTAAGTGCTTTTTGAAATGAATTTTTATTCTTAACTCCGGGTGACTATTGTGTATGAGTGGACTTCGGGCCACCGACACGTCGTTACCTGTTGAGTAATAAAATAAATTTGCAAAGATTTTTGGAACGGTTTGAAGTACAGTCTATGCTAATTATTTCGGCTAGATAATAATGATTTGAAATATCAAAATATATTTTTATTTATCACTTATGTACCATGTAACCTGGTGCAGAGATGATAAAAAGTTGATGGAGTTGTAAATACAGGAATATTTAGTATTGAATTGATCTAAAATCGTTGTTCCACTATTGTATGATGTGTTATGACAAAGTCATACAATGACGACATCTTCAAACGGGCTGTTAATACAGTACGTCATAATTACGTCATTTTTGAACTAATTTTAAAAGTTTTAATTTGCCAATGGGGTTTGGCTACACCTAAATAATTCGATTGAATTGAATTATTGATATGAGTCTATGCTATTTGATTCAGCTAGACTAATGTTTATGAAAACTCTAAGTGTTCATTGAAAGAAATTTCTCGAACCAAATTATTTTGATGCGGAATCTAATAAGACTGAGGTAAAATTTTGTTCCTATGGCAGAGACGAGAAACAAATTCGACCAGCAGTACTTAATAAGTACAGGGCATATAGCGCTAATTACCCACTATGTCCGTAAGTTATGACGGTTTGCGGATGAATTTTCATATAACCTTTGTGAAAATGATAGACAATAGTCTATATAACCCCTCAGCACAATTTCAAAATTTTTATTCTTGTAAGAAATGTATTGGGTAGGATGTGATGATGAGAATGAATGGTGTATGGTATAGGGTGTAGGGTGTAGGGTGTAAGGTAAATTTTGGGGACGAAATTTTTAGAAGAATGGGTGAATGTGACGACCCAAGAATTTATAAAATTATTTAAATCTTAAATTATTGAATAAAGGTTAAATAATAAACCTAGACAGAAAATAAATGTATGGATTTGACATTTCTGAAAAGAAATTTTTGGATTTAAAAATTTTTGTGATAAATTATTCAGGATTAAGTATATAAGTGTATATGTTCTGTGTATATGGTTGTATATGAGTACAGTATGTGGTTAAGGGTCAAGTGTTAGGTTTGTAATATTCATGAACGCAATCAAATTGCACAAAATAAGCAGAAACATGATAAAATAGAGTTTTAAAATTTTACAAACCATTTATCCGGATCATTCTTTATGCACAATTATTAATTAAACGAAAAAGAAAGAACAAGAATCATACCCTTGAAGATTCGAGCTTCCTCAGGTACAAGTTCATCTCCAATCTTTTTCGCGTTCAATTTGAATACACCGGGTTTGGTTCTTTCCTTTGATCAACGTTAGCCACCCAAGTGTTTGGCCTCTAGAGGTGATCCACCAAGGAAAAAGAAATATTCAAGAAGAAGGGTGGTTGACTAAACTCTAATTTTCTATATCTCATAGAAAAGGAGCGTACTCTCCCAACTATTGGAATTACGTATATTGTGAAAAAGTCAACGACAACTCTACACCCATAATAAGACTCTTCTTATTTATAGATGTGGGCAACCCTCCTTAACAATTAAAGAATTGAGTTTTATTTTAATTAATTAAATTCTTTTAATTAATTAGACTCCCAATCTTATTAGGAATAATTAATTAAATCCTTTTAATTAATTAGCCTCCTAATCTTATTAGGATATTTGAGAGTATTTTTATTAATTAATTTCTAAACCCCTTTAGAAATTAAAAAATAATAATAGTAATAATAATAATAATAAGACTCCTCTTATTAATTTATATTTAATATTTTTAAAATATTAAATAATAAATATTAAGCTATTTAATTTATTCTATCACCATAGATTAAATTAAATATACTTAATTTATTATTACGATTATGCCATTAACTTCTTAAATAATTATTCTTCCTTTTATGGTGTGACCCTTTAGGTTCTCCATATTAAACCGGTTGTGAATAAATCAATTAGAACAATTCTAATCTTATTTAAATAAATAAATTAAACTATTAATTTAGTTAAATAAATAATATTTATTCTACAATAGGGATAAGCCTCCCTAGCGATCAACGACTTTCCAGATAATTTAGATTTCAACATTAATCATAAAAGAACCTTTGAGTAAATAGTTACCGTACAATTCAATCCTTCCACCATACAATGTCCCAATTAAATATAAGATATGAAATTACTATCAAGTCTTATTTTATTTAATTATTTGTATTTCGACTCTTAAATGCACAACACTAAATAATGCAAATTAGAAACTCCTTTCTAATTTCATTCTGCCTTGGCCAAGGACTATTGGGTTGTCATTTATCGAATCACATATGACATTTCTCTTCTTTTATTAGAAGCGGTAAATTCTTTATTGATCATACATTATCTCGATGTATTACTTATTATACCCAAGCATACCCTTTGATATATCCTAAAGGTCTTAAAGAATAAGTCAAAGTATAACTCATCATACATAAAATACTATGATGATCTCAAGTCCAAGGATCATTTGTACTACTATCACTACAGGAATTCCTATTGACAGGCAAGTAAAACTCCATTAGGTATTCCTTAACAAGCCACGTTCAGTGAACTTATTCTCTAATAAGCACCTACATACTTGCTTTAGTGTCTCCACACAAATGATCATGAGATCAATCATCCTCATCCAATAAGCAAGCAACGTATGTACCAATCTATCCGGATTCACTAATCCAAAATTTAGTAATCCAACGATTGGGAACTATTTTAGTTTTAAGCTTTCTAAGAATTTAGATCCCATTAGAATGATCATAATCATTATTCTAAAAGCATTGCTTAAAACTATGGGTTTATCACATATTGTAAAACAACATCATATAGATAATTAAAAGCCTTTAATAAATTAATACTTTTTATTAATAAATGAATAAGATTGTTACGAAGTATATGCTTTATCATCAAACATGATTGGCTTGTGTGCATACTACTTTCAATCTCCCACTTACACTAAAGCCAATCGTCATGGTATCTCATACCCTTCTTCTCTAAGTGACGATTATCCTGCTGTTGGATAAGCTTTAGTTAATGGATATGTAATGTTGTTCTTGAGAGTCCACTATCTCTATAGTGATTTCCCATCTTTCAATGTTTCTTTAATCAAATGAAAGTGCTGCAACACATGTTCAGATCCATGATGAGAGTTATGAACTATTCCTAGTTTTATAATGAACTTTTTATCCAAACAATCAACTTGCAGCTTCATTTATAGCTATATGCCTTGTCTTTATCACTAAACCAGCAATACTTTGCTGTTTGAAACCTTTTCAATTCACTGCACCACTGTTCAAGGTAACACTTTACCTTAAAGTGAATTTTCTATCGTCTTGGTCTGTCTGAAAAACTCGAGTCTATTAAGCCCTCTAGTTTTAATTCAGACCCACCATGAATATGATCACATATCCTTAGTGTCGGTTAAGTACTTTATGATATTTTTCACTGACTCATAGTAAACTTCTCTAGAATATGACTGATCAACATCAGGTCTCGTACATTTCATTGCATACATGATAGTTACTCATGCGATTTCTCTTTTATGAGTCTATGGGGACTATTAAGAGAGATACACTCCAGGGCTCATCAACATTAGACATCCCACGGAGTTTGCCATGCTAAACGACTTTAGTATCAAATGAATATACGTTCCTTGGGTTAAGTCAAGCATCCCATTTAATCTATCTATATTGATTTGTATCCCCAATTAAGATACTCTTCCCAAATCATTCATCGAGGAATGTTTCGACAACTTTATCTTTACTGATTCTAGTATTAGCATGTCATTCCTTATCCGTATTATATCAACATATAATATTAGGAATGCCACGGCGCTCCCACTGACCCTTTTGTACACACTAGGTTCATTCTTATTTGTGATAAAATCAAACTCTTTTTGATTGTCTCATCAAAACGAATGTTTCATATTTGAGAAGATTGCTTCAATCCATTTCTCTGAGTGTCTACAACTCTTACCTCATCGAATGTAACTGGATCATCATCTTCTATGATGTGTACCTCATCATCATCATCTATGATGAATCCATACCTCCTAGGTATCTTCGGTACTATTCTAAATTTACGATTCGGTTGTGGTACAATAGGTCTATCTACAGTTTCCTCTTATTTAACTTATAGTATTTTGTTGGTTATTGAACTCTTCAAGATTTATTATCCTCCCACTAGCCCCTTCAATGATAAACACCTTTATCTTAGAAGATGACGTGTTTCGCAACAAACACCTTTTGCTAAGTAGGATTATAGAACACATACCCTAAACTTACTTTAGGATGTCCCACAAATTAGTACTTGTCAAATCTTGTCCCAAGCTTATTCTTTGAAACATTTTCATATAAGTTGGATAACCCCTTATCTTAACATACTTAAGATTAGGAATCCTCCCTGTCTATAACTTTTATGGAGTCTTGGGACCAGATTTTGAGGTTACCTTTTCGTAGATATGTAGTCATTCTTAGGACATTATCCCAGAAGGATACTAGAATGTCGATAAAATTATTATGGAGCGCACCATGTCCAACAAAGTACGATTTTTTCTTTTAGATACATCAATCAATTATTGCGTATCAGGAGGCGTCCATTGTGAGAAAACCATTTGAGATGATTTAGAAACTCATTGCACAAGTATTCCTTCCTTGATCCGATCAAAGAATCCTAATACTTTGCCAATTTGTTTCACTTCTGAATTCTTTGAATCGTTCAAATAATTCACACTTGTATTTCAGCAAATACATACATTCAACTCAATGAATGATCATCTCCTTTTCTTATAGTAGTTTGTTCAATATGTAAAATTATTTTTCATGTAAGTCAAGTACACAAAATCCATTAAGTAATATTCCAGTTCTATACAAAATATTATTACTATAAATAGAACAACAATTGTTCTTAATTATAATACCAAAGATTTCATTGTCCAACAATAAAATAGAAATAATGTTTCTAACGCGAACTGGAATACAATAACAACTTATTGACTTAATAGATTTGCCCGTAGGCAATGCTAAACTATAAGTTTCTATGGCTAATGCAGCAACCTTTGCTTCATTTCCCACACATAAGATTACTTATCTTTGTTTAGCTTTCTACTTCTGCTTGATCCCTTCATAAATCTATATTTATGATAACCAAAGTCGGTATCAAATACCCAAGTATAATCTTGACTTAAAGAAAATTTTATTTTAAATCATAAATAAAATTGTATTTGTAACCGAAACTTCACTAAGCTTCTTCTAGTTAGCCTCTGCAAAATGCTTCTCGCAGTTTCATTTTCAGTGTCATGGCTTATTGCAGTGGAAGCAAACTCCTTTGCTATCCATATCAGTTTTGTTCTTATTATCCTTTATTTTTGCCTTTCTATTTACCTTCTTAGAATCGTTCTTCTTTTTAGAAGATCCTTTGGCTCTATCAGTAAGACTTGGCCTTTCTTGGTTGGAAAGTGACTCAACATTTTACAACATGTTAAGCAAATCAGTGAGACTAATATCTAGCTTGTTCATATGAAAAATTCATAACAATTGTGAGAAGGAGTTCGGGAGTAACTGCAAGATCAAATATTGGCTCAACTCTCCATCCATGACACAACCTGTTGTCCTAATTGTTCAATCAAATTGATCATGTTTAGGACATGTGTCTGTACTATAGTGTCGTTGGTAATTCTAGATCGGAAGAGCTCCTTAGATATCCGATATCTATTAGTCCTACTTTCTTCACCATCAACTACTTGATGCGCAGGAATATAGTAGGAGCATCCATAGTTTCATGCTGACGCTGAAGCTCGTTACTCATGGATGCGAGCCTGATGCATTGAGCCAACTGTGCATCATCTTGTCACTTTTTAAAAGTTACAATCTCTTCCTCAGAGGCATTGTCTGCAATCATTGCAGGGATAGGCGTATTAAGGACATAAGATAGCTTTTCAGCCATGAGAACTATTCTCAAATTCCTTAACCAATCCGAGTAATTCAGTCCGGTTAATTAACATCTAATATGTTTCGCAGTGATAGTAATTTAGACATTATAAAATTCTGTAAATAAATTTGTTCTTAACATTATTTTAGCATACATTCTTTTATTAATTACCAAAATAAATTAGGTCTTGTTTTAAATTGATATCTCTCATTATTTTCTTCAAACTATATTACCCTCAATATATTTAGTTCGACAAAATCTAATTAAAGATTTGCTAGTGAGAATAAGGATCTCATTTCAAATGTATATAGCCTTGTGGTGACACAACAAACTATATATAAATAAATAGGTAGACAACTCTTGTCAATTATATCAACTATGCAACTCCTTGTATTTTGCCTCTTACATTATTTTGATTAAGTGGTGGCACATCCGAATCAAAATTATCCAAATTAAGTCCAACCTAGCACTCCAAATATTCAAAAAAGAAAAATATTGTCCTTGTGGTGAAACAACAAAATAATATTGTTCAATTTTCTTTATAAGCATCTAATATCTCAAAGAATTAAGATAAATCTTGTGGTGACACAACAAACTTATAATAATTAATTGATACTCTATTATTTTTATCATGCTAGAAGGCGACGTTCGATATTCCAAATATCTTTGAACGCTTAGGACTTAATATAAAAAATTTGAGGGATTTGTTATTAATTTGTCTCATCTTGTTTAGTGCACACACACACACACACACACACACACACACACACACACACACACACACACATATATATATATATATATATAAGCATGCACATATAGAATACTATATTCTACCCTGATTGATTATGGACTTTTATTCTAGTTTGGTTCACTAGAGCCACCAAATGAACCAAAAGGTCAAACCCTAGGGATGCAAGAATTAATATTTAAATATAACTATTACATTTAAACACGGGCTCCATTACAAACGGGTCTTCAAGCGCTCCTTGTTCTTTGATCTCTAATTCTTCAAAATTAAATTCTAACTATTCCTATTACAAAACTATTTAAAATAAATAGAAACCTTGATCAGCAGTCAAGAGGAAGTACATATGAGAGAGATAAAATTTACATTAAGAAAAATTAGAGAAGACGAGGTACGCAGACCCTATTTAATAAAGCTCATACATTCATGCATTCAACTAAAATAAAATCCAATCACATTGGTCAATAGTCCATAATCAATTCCATTTATTATCATACACATCTACATATGCATCAATAAATAACATTCATCTCATGAATAATTAACATTCAATATATATATTGATATCATTTAATGAGCAAATTTAGTTAGCATAAAATCTAATTTTGAATAGAAATAAACTCCTTTATTTTAATTCAAATTTAAATCAAAATAAACCTCTTTTATTTTAATTTATCCTATTTTGAATAAAATAAACTATTTTATTTTAATCAAAATAAACTCATTTATTTTAATTAATTATGGAATCCAATTCCAAGTAAAAAAAATAAACTCCTTTATTTTGGGTAACATGAAATCTTATTTCATATTTAAATAAACTCTTTTATTTAAAGGAAACACATTTTTTCTTTTCTATTCACAAATAAACTCCTTTATTTTGAATAATATGAAATCTTATTCCATATATAAATAAACTCCTTTATTTTGGGTAACATGAAATCTTTTTTCATATTTAAATAAACTCTTTTATTTAAAGGAAACACGGATTTTCTTTCCTATTCACAAATAAATTCCTTATTTTGAATAATATGAAATCTTATTCCATATCTAAATAAACTCCTTTATTTAAGGAAACATGAATTCACTTTCCTATTCATAAATAAACTCTTTTATTTTAAAAAACATAGAATTCAATTTCAACTCCAATTAGTTATCATGGAATCTAATTTCAACTCTAATTAGTTAGAGTGAATTAAAATAAACCTTTTTATTTTAAGATTAAAATAAATCTTTTATTTTAATTATAAAATAATTAAGAATAATATATATATATATATATATATATATATATATATATATATATATATATATATATATATTATATTATACTAACCGTTCCTGGATTCATGTTACAAATTCGTATTAAAACAAAGATCCTGTAACTTGCGAATCATGGATTTTTAAAACAAAGGAATTCTGCTAATTTAAGACAAGAATCAGGATGTAAACCCATGAATCAGGATATAATCACAAAAGTAATCATCCACTTGGAAGTAATCACATCCACGAATCAGGATGTAATCATGCCTTTTAAAAAATAGATACATTATGATTAGTCATCCACTTGGAAGGGGAAAAAAAAGGATACTACGTAGCAGCAAAAAAAAAAAAACCAATTCGCGATTTTCGAAATTTATAATTTTTTTTTATTAAATAAATTTTATACAACAAATTATACCAAATTAAATTGTTCTAAACACATATCAATATATATATCAAATTAAAATAATTAATAATTTACATAAATGTTTGGCTCTGATGCCACTGTTAGGTTTGTAATATTCATGAACGCAATCAAATTGCACAAATAAGCGAAAACGTGATAAAATAGAGTTTTAAAATTTTACAAACCATATACCCGGATCATCCTTTATGCACAATTATTAATTAAACGAAAAAGAAACAACAAGAATCATACCCTTGAAGATTCGAGCTTCCTCAGGTACAAGTTCACCTCTAATCTTTTTCGCGTTCAACTTGAATCCACCGGGTTTGGTTCTTTCCTTTGATCAACGTTAGCCACCCAAGTGTTTGGCCTCTAAAGGTGATCCACCAAGGAAAAAGGAATATTCAAGAAGAATGGTGGTTGGCTAAACTCTAGTTTTCTATCTCTCATAGAAAAGGACTGTACTCTCCCAACTATTGGAATTACGTATATTGTAAAAAAATTAACAACTCTACACCCATAATAAGACTCCTCCTATTTATAGATGTGGGCAACCCTCCTTAACAATTAAGGAATTGAGTTTTATTTTAATTAATTAAATTTCTTTAATTAATTAGGCTCTCAATCTTATTAGGAATAATTAATTAGTCTCTTTTAATTAATTAGCCTCCTAATCTTATTAGGATATTTGAGAGTACTTTTATTAATTAATTTCTAAACCCCTTTAGAAATTAAAAAATAATAATAGTAATAATAATAATAAGACTCCTCTTATTAATTTAAATTTAATATTTTCAACATATTAAATAATAAATATTAAGCTATTTAATTTATTATATCACCATAGATTAAATTAAATATACTTAATTTATTATTACGATTATACCATTAACTTCTTAAATAATTATTCTTCCTTTTATGGTGTGACCCTTTAGGTTCTCCATATTGAACCGGTTGTGGATAAATCAATTAGAACAATTATAATCTTATTTAAATAAATAAATTAAACTATTAATTTATTTAAATAAATAATATTTATTCTACAATAGAGATAAGTCTCCCTAGCGATCAACGACTTTCCAGATAATATAGATTTCAACATTAATCATAAAAGAACCTTTGAGTAAATAGTTATCGTACAATTTAATCCTTCCACCATACAATGTCCCAATTAAATATAAGACATGGAATTACTGTCAAGTCTTATTTTATTTAATTATATGTATTTCGACTCTTAAATGCACAATACTAAATAATGCAAATTAGAAACTCCTTTCTAATTTTATCCTGCCTTGGCCAAGGACTACTGAGTTGTCATTTATCGAATCACATAGGACATTTCTCTTCTTTTACTAGAAGCGGTAGATTCTTTATTGATCATACATTATCTCCATGTATTACTTATTATACCCAAGCATACCCTTTGATATACCATAAGTGTCTTAAGGAATAAGTCAAAGTATAACTCATCATACATAAGATACTATGATGATCTCAAGTCCAATGATCATTTATACTACTATCACTACAGGAATTCCTATTGACAGGCAAATAAAACTCCATTAGGTATTCCTTAGCAAGCCACGTTCAATGAACTTATTCTCTAATAAGCACCTACATACTTGCTTTAATGTTTCCACACAAATGATTATGAGATCAATCATCCTCATCCAATGAGCAAGCAACGTATGTATCAATCTATTCGGTTTCACTAATCCCCAATTTAGTAATCCAACGACTGGGAACTATTTTAGTTTTAAGCTTTCTAAGAATTTAGATCTCATTAAAATGATCATCATCATTATTCTAAAAGTATTGCTTAAAACTATGGGTTTATCACATATTATAAAACAACATCATGTAGATAATTAAAAGCCTTTAATAAATTAATACTTTTTATTAATAAATGAATAAGATTGTTACAAAGTATATGCTTTATCATCAAACATGATTGACTTGTGTGCATACTACTTTCAATCTCCCACTTGCACTAAAGCCAATCGCCATGGTATCTCATACCCTTCTTCTTCTCTAAGTGACGATTATCCTGCTGTTGGATAAGCTTTAGTTAATGGATATGTAATATTGTTCTTGAGAGTCCACTATCTCTATAGTGATTTCCCATCTTTCAATGATTCTTTAATCAAATGAAAGTGCTGCAATACATGTTTAGATCCAAGATGAGACTTAGGAACTATTCCTAGTTCTATAATGAACTTTTCATCCAAACAATCAACTTGCAGCTTCATTTATAGCTATATACTTTGTCTTTATCACTAAACCAGCAATACTTTTTGTTTGAAACCTTTTCAATTCACTGCACCACTGTTCAAGGTAACACTTTACCTTAAAGTGAATTTTCTGTCGTCTTGGTCTGTCTAAAAAACTTGAGTCTATTAAGCACTCTAGTTTTAATTTAGACCCACTATGAATATGATCACATCCTTAATGCCGGTTAAGTACTTTAAGATGTTTTTCACTGACTCATAGTGAACTTCTCCAGAATATGACTGATCAACATCAGGTCTCGTACATTTCATTGTATACATGATAGTTACTCATGCGATCTCTCTTTTATAAGTCTATGGGCACTATTAAGAGAGATACACTCCAGGGCTCATCAACATGAGACATCCCACGGAGTTTGCTATGCTAAACGACTTTAGCATCAAATGAATATACGTTCCTTGGGTTAAGTTAAGCATCCCATTTAATCTATATATATTGATTTGTATCCCCAATTAAGATACTCTTCCCAAATCATTCATGGAGGAATGTTTTGACAACTTTATCTTTACTGATTCTAGCATTGGCATGTCATTCTTTATCCGTATTATATCAACATATAATATTAGGAATGTCACGGCGCTCCCACTGACCCTTTTGTACACACTAGGTTCATTCTTATTTGTGATAAAATCAAACTCTTTTTGATTGTCTCATCAAAACGAATGTTCCATATTTGAGAAGATTGCTTCAATCTATTTCTCTGAGTGTCTACAACTCTTACCTCATCGAATGTAACTGGATCATCATCTTCTATGATGTGTACCTCATCATCATCATCTATGATGAATCCATACCTCCTAGGTATCTTCGGTACTATTCCAGATTTACGATTCGATTGTGATACAATAGGTCTATCTACAGTTTCCTCTTATTTAACTTATAGTGTTTTGTTGGTTCTTGAACTCTTCAAGATTTATTATCCTCCCACTAGCCCCTTCAATCATAAACACCTTTATCTTAGAAGATGGCGTGTTTCGCAACAAACACCTTTTGCTAAGTAGGAATATAGAACATATACCCTAAACTTACTTTAGGATGTCCTATAAATCTGTACTTGTCAAATCTTGTCCCAAGCTTATTCTTTGAAACATTTTCACATAAGTTGGACAACCCCTTATCTTAACATACTTAAGATTAGGAATCCTCCCTATCCATAACTTTTATGGAGTCTTGGGGCCGAATTTTGAGGTTACCTTTTCGTAGATATGCAACCATTTCTAGGACATTATCCCAAAAGAATACTGGAATGTCGGTTAAATCATTATGAACCGCACCATGTCCAACAATGTATGATTTTTTAGTTAGAAAACCTTAACATCTGATAAAAAAATCCTAGAAACCGGTTCTGAAAACTCTAATTTCAGTTTTAAAAATTTGAAACCCTAATTCGGATATTATAATCCTAATTTGGGGAATTTAAATGCTATGTATAATGTTTATGTATTTTAATTACAAACCTAATTAGGGATAACCCTAATGATTAATTAGATTTTAATAATTTAGAAATCCTAATTTTTGGGTTATAAACCCTAATGCATGATTATGAAACCTAATTGTTAAATTAGTAATTTTAATTAGGAAATATTAATCCTAATTAGCAATCTTGAATAATGATTAGTAAATTTTAATATAATTGAAAAATCCTAAATATAATTTTGAAATGTTAATTTTCTATTTCGAAAACCGAAATTTGGAAATCCTAGAAATTAAATTTCTAATATTTTAGGGCTAAACCCTAAACCCTAAGGGTTAAACCCTAAATCCTAAGGGTTTGGACAATTTACTAATATGCCATTAAATTAGAAAAAACAAATGACCAATTTGCCCTTTGTGCATTATTAGAGGAGACATGAGAATCTTGCCAAGATATTGGGTGATTGACCAAATCTAGCTACCCTATATATGATTGAATTCAGCAAATATTAGCCCCCATACCAGCCATTTCATTTGCATTCAAGTTTATAAAATAATTGAAGAGAGAGAAAGTTCACAAACTTTGCTAAATTGCTATCAAACTCTCAATCAACCCTTTCTCTCTCTAGACCCACGAAATTCTGAAGTGATTCAGTCCCTTATTTGATCTATAGCTTTCCATAAACAGATTCAGAAATCAGAATCATAGATCAAAGCTTAGAAAAGGTATAAACCCTAAATTCTGTAAACCATGTTGTTTGATGTTGTTTGTTGTTGTTTGTTGTTTAAAGTTATGTTAGAGGGTGTCTTTTAATGATCTGAGTTGTTGGATCATGGATCCATAACACTTAGATGCACAAAATAGAAGTTTTGAAAAATATGGAAAAAGGTTGAAAAGTAGCCTGACAACCAAAAGTTAGAGCCTCTAGATTCTTCTTTGATTAATATTTTTAGTGTTATAAAGTTTTGGGTCAGATCATGTCTAGAACTCAAGTTATGAGTGGTCAAAGTGAGTTGACCGATCAGAAATTCTGCATGTCTAGAACTCAAGTTATGAGTGGTCAAAGTGAGTTGACCGATCAGAAATTCTGAGTTTCTGGGCAACCCAGAAACCCAGAATTTCTGACAGTCACTTTTAACGGTTTAGATCTCACTGATTTTATGTGTTTTTGTTATGTTGTTGGTTTACTATTGTAGTCTGACCTGTAAGCTACATACTCAAACCTTTAGATCACTCAGATCTTGCTCAGACTCAAACTTATTTGCGGTCAAACCCGCGTTGACCACCAGATTTTTGACGAAATCTGGGAAACCCAGATTTCTCAAGAACAGCCTTGATCCCTACTTTGACCATGCCATATCGTGATCATGTGATGTTGTTAGGTTGAGTTAGTGAGATGGTAGTGTATACTGACATGAGGACTACAATATTGAACTTCACATAAACATGTCATGGAAATCAAAGATTGAAGGCTACATAGAAGGACCCTTAACACTGCTTGAGTTTCTGGGCAACCCAGAAACTCAAGAACAGCGTTGTCAGGTTTTTGGGTCAGCTTGAATCTCTCTGATTTGTTATGTTTTGGATATGAAATTGATTGTTCGTTGTAGTATGACATAAGTACTAGAATCCTATCAGTTAAACAAACCCAGAAATCGACAAGAACTAAGATCTATTTACAGTCAAAGTACTAACCTCGAACATTGGCATGCTTTTCTGGGCAGCTCAAGAACAGGCTCAAGAACACCTATAGCGACGGTTCTGTCGCTATAGGGCCCTTTTATTAATAATTAAATTTCAAAAATAATTATTTTAATTAAATAAATCGAAATAAATGCTTTTTAATTATTAAAAATACAAAATAAATTCCTAAAAAATATTTTAAATTCTATAAAAGAGTTTTTAAAAATTTTGAATATATTTCATAAATATTTAATATTTTTGGAATAAAGATGATATTTAATTTATTTAATTATAATATTAAATAAATTATTTAAAAATAATTTTAATACATGAAAAATCATGAAAAATTATATTATGGTATAATAAAATATTTTAAGTTATTATTAATAACTTTTAATATTTTGTGATGAAATTCATTAATTAATTAATATTAATAATAATTAATTTTTTTAATAAATATATTAAATAAATTATGAAAAAAATAGAATACGTGATTTATAAAGGTGATTTTAAAGTATTAAAAATACTTAGTGATATTATAAACATATTATAATATTATGACATGTATTTCATTAATATTTGATATTAAATAAATATTAATGATAAAGGAATTAAGTGATATTTAATTTATTTAAATACGTTATTAATGATTGAAAAATCATTTTTAATAGTAATAATTATCTAAAAACTATTACGAGCTTACGAAAAATATTTTGACAAATAATATGATTATCTAAGGTAATAGTTAAGTGTTTAGACAGAGTTTAATTGAACTTAAACCCGATATTTATTCGACTAGACCGTCGGGATGTCAGATTGTACCGAACTCCATTCACACTGTAAAAGTTTGACTTGAGGTTAAGTTTTATGTGTTTTATAGACGGATATGATTACATGATAATGTGTTTGGGTTATTTTAAATACTGTGATGATATTATTCTAATGTGTAGATCGGTATTATTTATACTAGATTTTCAGATAAAGCTTATTAAATTGCATAGCGGTAATCAACGGTTCAGGCAAGTTTTTCTTAACTCGACCTCGAGTTGTTTCGTTCAGATATACTTGTGGTTAATCATTATTGATTGCCATGTCTATGAATCATTTAGTCGCACTCTTTGCATAATGCATGTATTCATCAGGTATGAAAGGCTGATCACCTTCATTACCATTCGGTCCAGATATAATTGCTATGTTTATGTTCAATGTTCATTCAGCTATGAAAGTTTGTTCATGCTAGTTCTCAATTATATTGTAGAATTATAACCAGCTTATTGTTCAATTCTTTTCAATCATGATATATTCTTAATTTATTGAATTTAAGCTTGCTGGGAAAACTTATTGCTCACCCTTGCTATATTATGATTAACATTGTAGATTAAGATGAAAACGTCGGATACAAGAAAGGATAAAGCCAAGTTCAGCTTGGGATTTAATGTGCAGCTTAATTGTAATAGAATAGTATGATAATAATGTTGTATGTCAAATAGGATAATGAATTATGTTTATGTGAAGGTTACTCGACCTTAGGATTAGTGTGTAAATGTATTGTATAAGCAATTTATGTTTATATCTTCCGCAATAGTTATAGAATGATTGTAATAGTGTTAGAATTAGCATACCGGATCTGTGGTAATTTGGGACCCGGGTTCGGGGATGCTATAATTTCTGTTCTTCTTCAATTTATTAGTAAATATAAGGTTCCATGGATTCTTAAATGGCAGTACGACATTCAAACCCCAACTACTGTGACTGGTTTTCAGTCTCCTTAGCATAGTTATTTAGTATCTCAAACCACCATTTCACCGGTCACTCATGTCACCCACCTTTTATTTGTTAAATGGTGGGATAAATTTGGTGTTAATCGAATAATAAGTCAAGTCTAGAAAGAGTTTCCTTCAGTTCTTCTTCCCATTATTCGAATTAAATCAATCCTTGCTAAAGGATCATCCAGTAAAGCAAAAGAAACAATAGAATCAAAAGGTAGTCCAACAGGTTCTTCAAGCTCCTTTGATATTTCCAATATCAAAAATTGTTCTACCTCTGAGTTAAAGCTTCTGGTTGACGCTATTCATAATAGAATTGATAAGTTACATGAAGAAGTTGAAGCTTCAAAATGTTCTTCTTCCTCCTCCAGAAACACCAGCTCTAGTAAAAACAAAGATGATGATGATCCATATGGCACCTTCAACCTTCAAGATGCTCATGTCCCCTTTGCCTGACTTTTCAGTCACCAGTCACTCATTATTGTCTCCACTCAGCAATCAATCAGTTAATCATGTATGCTCCTGCTTTTCCACCGAAAGCAGCCACTAAGTCAAAAGAAGTCAAAAGATTCGGCCTTTTCCAGCAAAAGTGGTCGAAAGCATTTATGCATAGTAAAAGTTAGCACTGTTTTACTGTTCATCAATAGTAAAAATTGTTTGTAATCATTCAAATTTGTAATAGTAATGTTGTAATAGTTCTTTCCTTATTCTATAAAAGGAATTCAAACTTAGTTAGTAAGGCAGACTTAAAAAGACTCAGAGTTCCTTCTTTGACAAATCTTTAGACTCTATTCTTCTATCCCTTTGTCTATTTCTCCAATGTTCAATTAAATTTGTAAGTCACTTTTATTTTCTGTACTTGTAAATATTTTGATTATCAGTAAAACTGTTTTATTTTAGTAGTTTATTTGTTTTGTTTGGATGCACCACTTTGTTCTTCTTTCCCTTTATCCACTTCCGCCCAAAATGGTATAATTTTCATATTCTTTATTAATAGCATAAACTTTTTCAACTGTCTTGACATTATAATATGTTTTAAAGTTTTCAAAAATGGTTGGTAAATTTCTCTAGGAGAAACTTTAGGGATGTTCCAATTACTTAAAACTTGACTGATGTTTTCATAACTGTGTTCTTCCTGGTTAACTATGTTTGGAACAGGGGGCAAAGTTGACCGGTTACTAGTTGAGGAGTTGGATTTAAATAATTGACTCATCTTTAACAATTTTAAAAATAATTCTCACTCATGGTTCGTTCATGCATACCCTCTCACCTTAAGCAGACGCATACCTATGTTCTATAACCTAACACTGCTCACCTTGTTGTAAGGCTCCCTTATGCTAAAGAATTTAAAGAACATCTGATCCCTACTAAAGCCAGACCAATACAAATGAGTAATGATCAAATGGAGTTATGCTAGAAAGAAATTAATGATCTCCTTAATAAAGGATTAATTAGACATAGTAAATCCCCTTGGTCCTATCTTGTCCCCTATATATATATATATATATATATATATATATATATATACTGATACTATTTGGAAACGACAGTTATAGTACTGACCGATGGTTATAGGTAGTTGTAGCACTGACCTTTTTAGGATATACATATTATGTCTGATTGAACATATCAATCTCAGGATTCTAAGTTTTAATAACTGACAGAAGCTAGAATGATGTTAATGACTCCTAAGTTTATATGACCTATGGAAGTGATTATTATGTTTGATAGAACATATCAATCTCGGGGTTCTAAATCTACATGATTAATAGAGGCCAGAAAGATGTAAATATATGTGGGAAAATCTTGAACTATATGTTCATCAAATTCAGATACAATGTGAGTTTAAAATATAACTTGTTTAAAACTTGTTGAGCCTTTTGTAGCTCATCCTTGCAAAATATCATTTCTCTTTTGCAGTATCGAATGTTATTCCCGGATGTTCCTATACACACTCCTGTGAATAGGACTCTACTAGTTTTAAATTTTATTGTATTAGACTTAGTTAAATCTTTTGAAGAATCTAATTTGATATAAAGTAAGTATGTAATCTATGTAATCAAATTTGAGTATATGTAATATATTACTAACATTTGCCAGTACCTTAGCTTGTACATTTGTATAGAAGTTTCAAAGAAGTACACAATCTATATGAACTATACATCTGAGTGATAGTATTGAAAGATCTTGGGAGTTCTCTAATGCACTGAGGTTGCGCCCCTCAGTTCCAAGAACAATTCTAGCATTAATTGTGACAACCCGAAAAATCGAATTGTCCATAAATTTAGTTTAAAGAATTAGTTATTAATAAAATGAATTTTTATTAATAATTTTTTGTGATATGTGTTTATTAATCGTTCTAAAACCTATGATGATTATAAAACGAGAGGATTCTGGCTACGAGCTAGACTGAATGAGTAAGAATTTTCAAGACGAAAATAAAAAAAAATTCGGTAAAAAAGATATTTCTGAGGAAAAAGACGAAATAGATACTATTCACTCGACGAAACCTAAAGGTTAGGGTTTGAATAACCTAAGTCTTCCCGAGAGATCGGTATGTCAAAATGACATTCCATCAAAAGATTAGACGATAATATGTCGTGAAAAGTTAAGTTAGTCGATAAAAGTTTTTCTCAAAAAACGTGCAGAAATCGGATGGAATAAAAATGATGAAAAATACTATTATGTACTTTTCATTCGTTTAATTATGTTTTAGGAAAACATGACGAAAAACACTATTCATCAAAAAAGTGTTTTTCTATTTTTCGAAGTTCCGAAGAATGCGTAAAAGTAAATCTGTAGAGGAAAGACAGAATATCCAAAAATATTTGGATTCCAAGAATCGTTGTTTTTCGAATTGTCGGACAAATTTCGCAAGACAGAAGCACGAAGCTTCCAAGAGAAGTTTCGTGAATAGTAAGGAGGTTAGGGAAAGAAGGTGTGAATGGTGTTTTTGAGGGTGAAATGACTATTTTACCCCTAGCTTTAAAAGCTTATAAAAGAGATCTTAAGCTCATTTGTTGGTGATTTTGAAAAATCACCAATACTTAGAGAGAGAGAGAGAGAGAGGGAGAGAGAGAAGATTTTCAGATGAAGAAGAAGAAGAAAAGGAAGAGAAAAAGCTAGCCAAGAGCAAGCTTTATCCAACGGAAGAAGATTAAAGAAGAAAGGTAACCCTAAAACCTTGTTTAACAAAAATTTTCTTTAAGTTTTCTATGTCAATATACATAGCTTAATGAAAATGAAAGTAAAAGATGTTAAGAATGATTTTCATATGGTTGAAATCATATGAAAATTAAGTAAGAAGAAATTTAATTTAATTTATAAATTTCTTTTAAAAGCTCTTCATAGGAACTATGAATGGCTTAATGAATTTGAACAATCTGAATGAATCATATGGATAATTTGGTGAAATAAGTAAGGATTTGTTAGTTATAACACCAAATTTCAAGAAAAAGTGAAATCATAATCAAAATATCGATTAAAAATGAAGAACGAATGAAGAACGCGAAGAACGTTGTTGATGGACAAATTTAAAACCATCTAATTAGAACTTGTTGTTGATGGACAAGTTTAAAACTATCGCGTATAAGTTAGATGCTTATTGCTTGGTTAGGAATGAGAGAAACGTTCATGAAGAACAGATTGAACTTAGCTATGTGGAGGTTATGGCGAAATTTTGTAAAAGACGAGCGAAAAGTAGAAAGTATGTAAATGAACCCAAATGTGTAGGATTTCATAAGAATGTAAGAAAATGTAAAAAACGTGAGTCGTGCACTCAAGAACGAATGAATTCCAAGTTCGAATGACTGAATTACGGACGAACGAGCGAAGAATGTTAATAACGTAAAATGAATGAATAACGAAATTTAAGCCAATCTAATGGCATTTTAACGGATTTAGAATAAAATTCTATCCAGAAGAAATTGAAGTACGTAAGATAAGGAAGAAAATGGCTTTAGAACGAATCCATTTCGAGTTATAACGAAGAAGTTATAAGATTTCAAAGTAAGTGTCTCAACTATGTTGGAACACTTAAAGAAAAAACTGAGTTTTTGAACTGGCGCTGCAGCGCTTGTTTGAACTAGAAATGGGCCACCGCAGTGCCTAGCCGGGAAGACAAGTACTGCTAACTCACTTTGCAGCGCCACCAATAACAAAGGAAACCAGCGCCGCAGTGCCGGTGCAAAGAAAAACCACAGAAGAGCTTTTAACTGCTCAACTCTTGGGGGAAGTGTAAGGAAAGATAATGAACATACAGTTCACATAATGTAATACTTAAACAAGTGATTTAAACTTTTAGTAAAGGTTGAAAGGAAAGATTGACCGGGATTAAAAGATAAAGAATGTAAACGCAAAGTACATAAACGGTTTTCATAAATCGTATTCACGTTGAACGAATGTTCTAAGTATACATTGGTTGTATGACTTAGAAGTTGATGAATGTTAAGTATGATAATCAAGAGTTTATTGAATATTATAAAATATAAACACAAAGTGCGTACGTGGAATGCAGGATCCCGTATTCGGGAATACGATGGACTATATTCAAGTAAAATGAACGCTTAAGACTACATGAAATGTAAAGACTTAAATGTTGAACAAAGATGATGACTTATAACATTTAGATGTTATAAAGTTGTTACAAACGATAATTGAGTTAACGAAGGTTCCAAGCTTAGATCGGATAAAGAATATAAGAAAGAACGTAAGCATTAAAACACGTAAACCAATGAAAGATGTTCGTGTACGCGTAAGTTAAACGTGCTAAGCATACACCTTTGTGTATGGTTTGAACGTAAGGTAATGAACACTAATTATTAAACCTGTGAACAATGAAGAAACTGAGTTAATGGCATTGACATATACCGTTAAGAAGCCGAGTTAATGATTATAACTTGGATAACATTCCGAGTCAAATGAACCAGACGTTATAAGATATGAATAATGTAATGTAGAATGTTTAACGCTATGAACGCATAATATTAACATTGAATAATCGTTCTGAGTATACAAAAGATTGTATGACTTAGACGATATTGAATAATCCTGAGTTATGACATTTAGTTGTCAGAAAGCCATAAGGAAAGAAAATTAACTTAACGAACAATATAGATTTAATGGTTCGGATAAGTTAAGTTTAAGTTGTTATACAATCGTAGTCTGTAATGGCCGATATATGGTATCTTGGCTAAATGATTCCTTCAGAGAACTGAGGTATATACGAACTAGCAACCAATCTAACTCACTGTGAAAGACAGTGCAGATGAGACGGGAAACTAGTTTGTTAGTTGTTTGTGGGAAACCACTTAGCGTACTGTATTGAATACTGTTAGAGACTCGATGTATGGTAAGTATAAATGTTATGAGAAGAAGATGAGAATGTAAATTATCATAAAAGATAATCGTAAGGTTGTGACATCTTCGTATGTCATAACAACCCAAGGAATGGAAGTAAAGTTGGTCGCGTAAATTTAGATTACAAGAACGTGAACCCTAAGAAGTAAAGTTAAGTTTAAACCAACGCGTAAGTTAAATATACAACTAATTGGTACATGTTATTCCTTATGTGATATATAGGGATTGTGATGAGCAGTTCATCGTAAATTATAAGCTGTAGTTGTACGTAAGGCAAGTTTTCTAACTTCATTCATGTTTAATATGAATGTTAGTTTCTTAAATTTTCTCAGATGTTAAGCATGAGAAGTTTTACCTATGTGCAAATGTGTGATATTTGTACAAGGTGTTAGTATGTATGAGGCCTTGTGCCATAATTTTTAACACTTCAGTGTTTTTGTGCAATGAACTGTGATGTGATTGAACTGTTCTATGTGAAAAAGTTCTATTTTTACATGAACCGTTATTGTTAAGTCTGTGCTAATAATTATAGCTAGATAAACATGTATGGAAAATGTAGAAGAATGAAAATATTTAAAAGTGAATGTGACTAATATTTTAAAATGATAGGAATCAAAATTTATTCCTATTATTTGAGCTGCTTTATAACTTTTGTTCGGTTATTGAAGTTTTAAAAGAATATTAAAATTCTTGATGTTATTTATTCAACTGCTATGACTTGCTGAGCAATTAAATGCTCACACTAACTTTAAATGAAAAACATTTAGAATTAAATGATCCTATGGAGATAGATTCAAGCCGTATCCTAAAGAAGAACGTTTATTCATTTTATGAATAAACGTAAAGACTAAGTGAAGACTTATAGAATAGTTTATGTAAAACTGTTATGAATCCTTTGTGACGGATGAAAGTCACTCTTGTAAGAAGTGAGAGAATAATGTAATTATCATTATTTGTATGAAAGAAAGATTTTAAGGTATTAGAATGTTGACTTGGTCATATTCCAACCTTAGGTTTTGATGATGAATTTCTTAATGTACTAAAATGTTTAATCATGCATTTACAGAATATTAAAAGAATTCTTGAAGCTTTGATTTAGTTAAAGGATTGAAGACATAAAGACTTGAAGAATTGCGCGAGTCATTAGAAAATAAATGTAAGATCCTAGCTTTAATTATTTCTCAATCAAGGCTCTAGGATTTGCATTGCATTGCATCATTAATTAATTATGGAATAAATTAAAATGGTTAATTAATTAAAGATTAATTATGAAAATATTTAATTAAGCTTTCAAAATTAATAAGGATCAAATATTAATTAATTGGAGTAATTTTTGAAAAGCTAATTTTGAAGCCTTCCCATAATTAAAGGATTTAATTTAAAATAGATTTTGATAAATCTATACCACATATCATGGGATTGAGTTATTCATTATGTTTTCTATGATTTATTAATTGATTGAGCTTTTTATAAAATTGATTAAGCAAATCAAATTTCATATCTTTAGAATCAATTAGCATGTATCAAATAATTAGAGTAATTTTTGGAAAGCTAGTTAGTGAGGGCAAATCTAAATAAATTGGGATTTCAAAATAAATATGGAAATATTTTTTAAATATTGATACTTCCCATAATTGATGGAGTTGGTTATTAAATGAGTTTTAAAAAGATCATTATCTTTCATATCTCTAACCAAGATTGTTTCCATAAATATTAGGATATGGATTGTCTAATATTAGGTTTTTCATAATCATGAAAGTAATATATAAATTAATTGGGTTTTCAAAATTAATATTGAAAGATATGCATTAAATGAAAATAATTATGAAAGTGATTAATTTATTATGGAACAAATTAATTGGGCATATAAAATTAATATGGAAGTATTTTTAAATGATGAAATCTTAAATGTGAATCTAATTGATATCTTTATTTCATATTTAAAGGTGCTTAAATTGATTTCATAATTAAAGCTTCTAAATTGATTTAACTGAATCCATAATTGAAGTTGTTAAATTGATTCCATATTAATTATAGTGATTTGCTAGTATATTCTCTATAAAACTGAAACCTTTTATTATTGGATTATTTGATATATTGATTCTAGATATTTGGTAATGGGCAAAATCATGTATGTTGACATTTAATACCATTAAATCTTTCATGATTGATTTAATGGAAAGTGTGATATGGCAGTGACTTGATTGCTTTGATAAAGATTTAACATAATGATGAGATTCAAAGTATGTGCTTAACTTATGCAATATTTAATCAGCCTCATCATTACGTCCTAGACTTATGCCTCAAGTAATGTTTCATAGATAAATATTAAAGGCATGTTATACACCTTTATGAGAATACATTGACTGTTAATAAAGGCATTCCAAAATCTAAATTGCACAATGGTCATGATATTAATTTATTGGGAGATATTTATTGGGTTATTTATGTATTGTTTCATAACTGTCACTAAATTAATTAAAAATAACGGTAAAATTTTTACTGTTAACTGTTGAAATACTCGGTGATAAAAGTATAGTAATACGCGTGGTTGCACAGTAACACACAGTATTGTACAGTATCTTTGATTATTGATGCTTACTTAAGAAGTCACTTAGTTCATTCAATTATTGCCACAGTAGTTGCTGCATAGTATCTCATATTATTGATTCAATTATTGTCATAGTATCATCTGCATAATATTTTATATTATTAAATCAATAATTGAGACGACATAGTTATTCATATTATTATTTATATTATTGATAATGTCTAGAAAGTTCTGTCAAGAAAAGGGGTTAGGTTATTTAATTGCGCGCCAATAAGGAGAAGTCTTTATCAGAAAGCCCCCTCTTTCCTGGAAATGACCAGGTTGTTAATATTGTGAGTTATAATATTAATGATGAATAAATGTTGAAAGATTAAAATTGTGTTTATTGAAGATAAGTGATTTGTGATAAATAGAAAGATTTTTTTATGAAGTATTTATTATAAATTTGGCTTATTACGTGGACCCCCACTTACTCATTTTTCAAAATTGCTGGTAGAAAGTGGTCTAAATTTTTGTTTTATTATTATTATAATAGTAATAAAACAGAAAACTTTTTATATAAAACAGAATACTTTTTATATTATATATAAAGTTTTTCGTTTTATTAGAATATTTTATTGAATAGTTCTGCATAGTGAAAATCAGTTTTTGCCAAAGAATTCGTCCGTGAATTCTTCTCCTGTTCACTTGTGAAAAATATTCAAATAGTGCCATGTCATTCTCCTATAAATAGGATGCTTAGTTTAGAAATGAAAATCACACCAGAATCAGAGAATTCTTCTTCTATAATATTGAGCGTATTTCTTTTGAGTTTCTAAAAACTTTGAGTGTAGCATATAGTGCAAGTTTTCTTCAAAAATATCCCCGCTATACCAGCCAAAAATACGCTCCTTCTAAGGTAAGGGGTATTATTTATTTTATATTCTTAAGAGATATTATCTTTCGTATTCGTAAGAAATATTATTTTTGTTCAATATTCGTAAGGAATATTATTTTCATTCAATATTCGTAAGGGATATTATCTTCGTTCAATATTCGTAAGGAATATAATTTTCGTTAAATATTCGTAAGGGATATTATTTTTGTTCAATATTCGTAAGAAATAATATTTTCTTCCATACTCTATAGTATGTAAGTAATATTATTTCGTTTCATATTCCTAAATCTACACTTATTTTGATAAGTATTGCTTCTATATTCCTTGAAATTAGTAGAATATCCTTAAAATTTGTACTTCATCTAGTATCGTTTCACTAAAATATTTTTCTGAACATTCTTGTTAAATTTTAATCTTTTCATGCTGTGGTACTATTCACGGGGTATTATTCATACAAACAGTACTATTCATGCGGTACTATTCATGGGATTCATGAAGTACTATTCACGAAAAAAAAATTAGTTTCTTTTCTGTCCAAATTATTTTTAATACATGAATATCATTCTTGAATTTTACTCCACAATTAATTACCATGTTGACAATTTGGACATTCATAAACTCTGGATAAATTGAATTATAAATCTTTAATATTTATCATTGATCTCACTTGATTGATTTCTTATATCATTGTCATCATCCTCATGCTTATATTGTGGTGAAAGTCATCTTTGGCCCATAGTGCATAGATGTACTGTTGATTGATATGATATGACCAAAAATTATGTATTGGTATAATCATGACTTGTAATGTTACAGACAAATGATGTGGTAAAAGTCCTCATAGGCCCGTAATGCATTGATGGACAGTTGTTTGGCATGATCATGATCATTGGTGATACTAACGAATATCCTTGGCCCGTAGTGCATGGATAATTCAATGATGTGGATTATTTATTGAGTTGTGTTACAGAGATAAAAATTTGATGATGAACTTTTAATTCATAGAAGATAGTAAACATCATACTCTACTTGACTCTTTTAATGGATTACTTGTTCCGCTGCAGTTAAACTTGTTGTCTATTGTATTCTATCAGTTTTTATAATGTTGAAGACTAAGGATAATTTATTCTACAATATCTTAGTCATAATATTCTTTACTGGACTAATTGAGCTCACCCTTTTCTTCCATTGTTCTCTTCAGGAAATGAGAATATAGCTGGGACTAGTCGGGGAATGTAGTGATGGTACAAAATAGTGGCTATAGTAGTCATCATTATTCTATAAAATAGTGTGATAATAATTGTAATGAGGACTCCATTTGAATTTGTATATTTTCTACGAGATAATATTCGTGTTAAAACTATCAGCTTATGTTTTGTTGTATGCTGCACGATAATTAATAATTGTGTAAATTAAGTTTGTATTTGAATTCTGTACTATGTATTTGGCGACTTAGAATGGGTTGTATGTACCTATTTTGGGGGTGTCACAGTCTCCGATAACATGTTCCCTTTTTAAAGAGTTGCTCACCTCAGCTTCTTAACATATGATTATGCACCAAAATAATTTGGTTTGGTATAGTTTGACAAAGAACGCTTGAATTTCATGAATATCTTTCGATATTCGTCTGGCTGAATCAAGTAGCATAGACTTCTAGCAATAACTCGGACATCAATCGATATATATATATATATATATCCATATTATTTTTTAACTAACTCAATTAGTATACATTTCTTAGTTTAAAGAAAACCAAATAAAAACTTTTTATGACGTCATGATACCGTACCGTCTTAAAAGTACGTTGAGGATTCCGTCATTTTGTTACTTCGTCATACTACATTATACCATAGTGGGCTGACGATCTGATAATCACATCCAACACCAGGTTCAATTGCATATATGACTCCATCGTTTATTATTTCTACACCATATTAAATGATGTACATGATTATACAAAATACATTTTGATAATTTAAAATTATTTTTATCTAGCCGAAACAATTAGCATAGACACAAGAATAACAACATCGTTTTAAAAACCCATTGATTCAATCATCTATTCTAACATTTTTCAAAAAACAAAGAAGTGCAACATCAGTATGAAGTCAATAAATTTTGAAAAACTAGCATAGCTAGAAGATTTATAATATCCAATTTTTTCCTCCATCATCTTAAATCCTTACTCCACTGCTTCGTTACTTAATCATTGTACTAATCTTTAGCACCATCAATGCTTACTATATAAAAAATTCTTATTCCTTGTTTCACAACTTTTCTATACTCAATACAGTTCATCAAACTTACCCCACTTTAGAAGTTCAGGAACTTGCCACAATAATATTAGTTTAGGAACTTGTCCTAGCAATACGTAGTCCAAGAACCCATTAGGGACTGTCCATACGCTTAGGGGTTCAAAAACATACATATGATTATGAGTCATCAACTTACCATAAGTATGATTTTTAAGAACTCGCACCTAATCCTAATAATATCTGACTAATCTTAATAGTCTATAACTATCAAATATACACATGAGAAAAGAATCACCTTTTCGCCATATATACATTGATAGCGCGACACCAACATTCTAATGATTATCAATGCGATAAACTGAGTGCAAACACAAAACCCTCGCCCATACAAAGGTTTGTACAACTCAGTAATCACATCAGTCCTCAATTGAAATCCCACATAACTCTATCTTGCTCTTAACTTGCTCTTTACTCAATACTTATTTTCCGTATTTCCTCATCTATAACTCCTCATGAGTTTACCTCGTACAATATCATAGTACATTCTCTTATAGCATCAAGCTATAACTATTCATTCATTACATATCATCTATCGTTTTACAACTTAACTAGATCACGTCGTGATCTTATTCTACAATCATCTTCTTTATGATTCCCTTCTTATATTATGATCGTTTTGGTTTCACGATCCTCATTACTTCCTCTTTAATTATGTTGTCTTATGATTATTCAACTCAATTTTAAATCTTCAGGTTCTTCTTTGAACCCACACATATTATCTTAACTTGTTTCATAAGCATTCTCTGAATATATCATCAATTAAACTCTATTTGAGTTCATTATTATTATTAATTTAATCACCTTCATCTTGTAGACATCGTCTATTCATTAACGCTTAACATATTATTACTGGAGTCAGGTAACTCCAAATTTTTTTCTTGTATATGTCTTCAAGATTCTTCCTTGAATCTACTCATATATATTTTAATCTTTTATTTATAAATTTTCAAAATTTATTTCTTATCACTTAAACTTTATCTGAGTTTATTCTTTCATTATCTTCACCTTCCTTCTCTAAGGTTATAGCCTAAGGTACTCCTACCTAAGGTTTATAACCTACATCTTTGATACCAACTGTAACGACCCCAAAATCATACAATTCAACTATCGACTTCGGTCGTTAATAATACGTCTAACTTCTGATTTTACATCATTATTCGTTGTTAAACTTAATAAAATGCGGAATAATTTAAACTTTTTCGTCTTCTTACTTTAATTCCCTAAATCAAAACCATTATCACCTACACATCTATGAATCAAATTTATTTTATGATTCACATTATCAGAGTTATTATATAAAATCTTACATCTCAGCTCGATATCCCCTATACATTGGGTAGCTCAAACTTTACAACTAAATATGAAGTTTCACATCATTAATTATCAAGTGAAATTCTCAAAAACCTTTATCTTTACCTACCTTTGAACCATACTTAGTTTATTACTCACTTTATCAGAGTTAATAAATAAAACTTACATCCAGGTTCAATACCCTTTATACATCGAACAAAATTTAAACTTTCTAACTCAACATTTATTAAACATCATACATTATCAAGTACATCACCCTGAACCTTAAACATGGTTCAAATAATAACAACTCAGCCAAAGTATATAAATCTTCATGTATTACATCTTATTCATGTCTTTCAAGTAGCACTTAGCGTTACCTTGAATCCTTAACTTGCAAAAGTGGTTATTTGCAAGGTTGAGCTCGACAACCCAACAAATTTAACAGTTTTCATGCATCACGTAACACATAATAACATGCTCAACATATATCTCATAATCATTGGACTAACATAGCATACATGCTGTGGTTCACATAACAAGTATAAAGATTAAGTTCCTTACTCAATCAGCATTCTTTATTCAATCAACGTAGTCATAAATTGACTTTAACATTTCATACTTTCAACATATATAACACATCATGCTCTTTGTAATAAAGATTTAAAACAGTTCATCATCAAGTTCACATAGCAAATAGGAACTGAAAGACTTGCCTTGATCGTTGTTTACCAAAAATAGATTAACAGCTTACAGCTATCTGCACTTCACGTGCCCTACATAATTATATAATCATGCACATCAACTATTAGTTACATAGAAATACATAGTAGTTGAAATGTAAACTTTACTCTACATCTCATAACCATTCCTATTAATCAATATACAATGTTTAATTTGATTGTGTTAACTTTTGACTTATATCTCACTATATTACTTCTTAGGTCATTCTCGGAGTTCATTCAAGTGTTTAAGTCTTGCTAGGACTCCTTATTGGTTTTATATTAACCCCATTCCATATCTTATTCATTAACATTTGTCACGACGTTTCGACGTTCATTCATCACACGCCCGATTCGTCTAGGATCGAGATGAACGTCTGGATAATGTCGAAGGGAAGCTGATCCACACCGAAGGAGAGAATGAACAAATGAAATTACAAGTCTTCATCACTTACACATTTTCCCCTTTCCTTTGCTAGTTGTAGGTTCATTGACCTTGTCAACTTTAGCTGCAATGAGTGTATATATATGCAAGAGTGGGCAAAACAAATGCTCACTAGATATAGTAACGAATCAACAAGAGAATAATAACTGCCAATGAATAGGCTCATCAAAACTGAATAGTACTTTATCAATGATAACCAAAAACTGAAATCAAAATATGAAATATATCTGAGGGTCATAAGACCACGAACTATGTCCACAGTTACAAGTAATCTTTCAATTTTAACCTAAACAGTTATACTGTAGGGACTTCACGTACTTAAGGGGATCAACCCTTCGTACCATGTATTGTGCACAAACATCTAAACGCATCGTGTACCCATAAAATAGGGTTGTTCTTCTCAGTTTTAGAGTACAAGTCCGCACGAAAGAAAGTTTGGCTTGAATAAGCTTCAAGAGAAATTTAGAGTTTAACGATCATCAACTAAAGGATTAGTTGAATCAATAAGGTTTGATAACACTACGGTTGATCAATAATAACATAATATGGAACAATGAATAATCATAAGTAAACTAACTATATATTAAACTCATGCTTATAAACAACTAAAAAGCATAAGTATTGAATAAAACAATAAACCTTGCTTGAACAATATTAAGCTAAGGCTATAATCTTGTGATAAAAGAATTAAGTTATGAACATGTACTAAGGAATAACAAGCTTAGAATGAAACTTGCTCAAAATAACAATAATATTTCGAATTTCGTTAAGTAAATAAAATAGAACAACTCAGTTAAAGATTTGAGTTCAAGAATTTGCATTTATCATAAAAGAATAGAACTTAAAAAAACTTGCTTAACTATAAACAAGTTAGAATAACTAAATAATGAATAGAATTCAAAACTTGCTTGAATAACGTTAGAATTACAGCTTGCTCGAATAAAGTTTAGGAATAAAAGAATTTGCTTAATTAAAGTTTAGAGTAAGAAACTTGCTCAATGTAAAGAGGTAAGATTTAGAAACTTGCCTCGCGCGTAAGCTATAAATTACAACTCACGTTCACCTACACATTTGATTGGAATCACAATATCTATTAGATATACTAACATCCACTTTCCAAAATAACACCCACTTCTAGCTAAACTTGTTAATTTAGTACAAGTCTTACGCTATCATATAAATTTCAGAAATCTCAAGTGTTAACTTCATAACACTTATCTACATTCATTGTGTACACTAAGTTATAACATAATGCGTTCGTAACTTACTAATCTTTTTTTTTTAAAATTTTGAAATTATCAATGACATGACACGGTTCTGTTTTAACCTCCTCATTACATGTTTGTTACCTTAACACATCATTAAATTAGGTTACATTAAGGGTTTAAAGTCTGCAGAAGTAACAGACTTCACTGCCTCTCATCAGAGTATGGCGCAGCTGCGCCATGAACAGGCTTGGGACCAGCACAGCTGTGCCATTTCTGGCCTTGACACCAGTGCAGCTGCGCTGGTGCGCAGACAGAAATAATACGCAGCTTTAACATTATTTTATTTTTAGCCCAACTAACACGAATTTCACCCACAAAACAGTAAATTTAACATATGTAATTGGTACAGAACTAACACAAACATGATTCCTCACATATTCAACCACTTAGAACAATTAAACAACAACTTTAACTAATTTAAATCCTTAAATTTCGTGTTTTCATACAAAAACTCTATTTTTGACATCCTTCATAGAAATTCACACTGTGATCACAATTCTACACTAAATTACTTCATTCAAGCTACGTTCTCTTTGTTTCTTACCAAATTAACATATTTAAGACTCAATTCACCGATTAACATACAAATTAACCACCAAATTTGGTACTTTCATAAGCCATATGTAAAAACATATAATGTAAACAATTTTCCTTCTTTTTAAACGTAATTAGCATACAATTCCTTATCTAAACACTAGTTCTAACATCACAAACACATAGCATCACCATAATTCAGTTGTATAGCAACAATTAAAATTTTTGAATTCACAACAACTATAAAACTTGAAATTTTTGCCGTAAAACATATATATATATATATATATATATATATATATATATATATATATATATATATATATATATATATATATATATAGAATTTCAAGGTTATAGAACATACCTTCAATTACTTAGTAATCCTTGCTAACCACAAAGAATTGCTTTGAAATCACAGACTTTCTCTCAATCTCTCTCTATTCTCTCTCAGCTTCTCTCTGTAATCTTTTTCTTTCTTTCTTCTTAGACTTAGGCCAAATGCTTTTTATGTAAAATAAAACTTAACCCAACGCACACATCCAAATGTCTGAAATCGACGTTATAATAAATAGAATAATAAGTTATCAATTATAAAATTTAATATATTTTATCTATTTTATTTATTTTAATTATGATTCAAAATTCAAAAGCCATATGGCTTTGTTTGCCAAAAATTCTTTAAAATAAAGACTTAATATTTTAAGCCTTGTTTGGGTAAATCAATTTAGTTTATTTTAATAAATCATTAACTATATTTTATAATCTCGTATTAATTATTTTAATCCCCTATCCAACATTAGTCAAATAAACTAATTACACATACTATATTTTAAATTAATTTTCCACTTAAACAATTATCGTAAAATTATAATGGAAATTATAATTTTACTTAATAAATTCACATACCATCTTAATTATTAAATTAAAGTAGTAATATAGCATCTCATGTTATCTTACAGCTCTCGAAATTATAAATTAAATTAATTTAGAATATTATCTAATAAATTTAATTCATAAATATTTACTAACAATCACATCAATAAAATATTTATTTAATTTAATAAATATTTTAAATTACAAATAATAAATTCTTGGATTGTTACATCCTTCCCTCCTTACAAGGATTCTGTCCCCAGAATCACAACTCAAACAATAAAACAACTCAAATAATAAAATTGTTACATTCTTTCCTTCTTACAAAGATTATGTCCCCAGAATCGAAGACACAGACTAAACAAATGACACAGGATAATTTTTCATCATTTCAGCTTCGAGTTCCCACATAGCCTCTTCGACATTGTTGTTTCTCCATATCACCTTCATAGAAGGTATCACCTTATTCCTGAGCACTTGTTCTTTCTTGTCGACTATCTGGATAGGAACTTCTTCATAAGATAAATCCTTGTTGAACTGGAACGGTTTATACTCGATTACATGTTTATAATTGGGCTTATACGGTCGCAATACCGAAACATGAAAAACGTTGTGAACATATTCTAATTCTGGAGGTAAAGCTACCTCATAAGCTACTTCTCCCACTCTTTGCAGTATCTCGAATGGTTCAATAAACTTTGGGCTGAGCTTTCCTTTCTTGCCAAAACGAATTTTCCCTTCTAAGGAGAAATTTTCAGGAAAACAAAATTTCCTACGTCAAATTTATAATCTTTTCTGTGTTGATCAGCATACTTCTTCTGTCTATCTTGAGCAGCTACCAGTCTTGCTCTGATGAGTTTGATAACTTCAGCGGTCTGCTGTACCAGTTCTGGCCCTAACAATTGACGTTCACCAACTTCATCCCAGCACAGTGGAGTTTTGCATTTCCTGTCGTACAATGCCTCGTATGGCGGCATACCAATGCTTTCGTGGTAACTATTATTATAGGCAAATTTTGCCAATGATAAATGATCGTCCCAATTTTCCTTGAAATCCATAATGCACGCTCTAAGTATATCTTCTAACGTCTGGATTGTTCATTCGCTTTGCCCATCGGTTTGCAGATGATACGCTGTTCTCATCTTCAGTTGCGTTCCCATGCATTCTTGTAGTCTTTTTCATAAATTTGATGTGAATCTCGGATCTCTATCTGATACTATTGACACTAGAACTCCATGTCTGGACACGATCTCTTTGACGTATAGTTTCACCTGCTGATCAAGATTAAATCTAATCCTTATTGGCAAAAAGTGCGCTGATTTTGTTAATCTATCCACTATCACCCATATCGCATCGTATCCTTTCTGAGTTGTTGGAAGACCTACCACAAAATCCATTGCGATATGCTCCCACTTCCATTCCGGTATTTCTAACGGCTAAAGTAATCTGCTTGGTTTTTGATGCTCGGCCTTCACTCTCTAATATGTCAAGCACTTTGCAACACATTCTACAATGTCTCTTTTCATATTTGGCCACCAAAAATGTCATCACAAATCTTGATACATTTTTGTACTTCCCGGATGAATCGAATATCTTGAGCTATGAGCTTCTGTCAAGATTTCTTCTTTAATATCCTGTACTGCTGGAACCAAATTCGTCCCTTGAATCTTAGCATTCCTTCAGTATCAACCTCATACTTCACCTCTTTACCCTTGACCACACTTTCTTTTATTTTTCTGTATTCTTTATCCTGTAGTTGAGCATTCTTCACCTTGTCCAACAAAGTTGAACTAGCTTCCATCTGGTATAATTTTTCGTCGAATTATTTTGGAATTTTGATTTCCAACTCTAGCCTTGCCATTGCTGAAATGAGTTCCTCCTGGTTGGTTAACAACATCAACTTCTCACGACCCTTCCTACTCAAGGCATCTGCAAACACGTTTGCTTTGCCCAGATGATAAAAGATCTCGCAACCATAATCTTTTATTAATTCCATCCATCTTCTTTGACGCATATTCAGGTCCTTCTGTATGAAAATATACTTCAGACTCTTATGATTTGTGTAGATCTCACATTTCTCTCCATAGAGATAGTGTCTCTATATCTTCAGAGCAAACACCACCGCAATCAACTTTAAGTCAGGAGTCGGATACCATTTCTCGTAATCTTTCAATTGCCTTGATGCATACGCAATTTATCCCAAGAAACTTTGATGAGTAGGTTTTATACCTATGAATCCGATATTATTAAACTTAATTATTGCTATCTTTAATTGCTTTTTAGTATCTTTTTATGTGTTTTGTATTTTTTTTCTTGTAGGTTGGAGCTGGAGGGACAAATTGGTCATTTGGGAGAAGAAAAAGGTAAAAAAATCATTAAAATTAGAGCTGAGTGGCATTTTTATAAATACACAGTCCTGGTCAAGCGCCTAGGCGCTTGGAAATGGCCTGAGTTGAGCGCCTAGGCGCTCATGTGCGGCTGAAGAAGGATTTTTCTACTGCTAAATGGGTTTTTGAAGCCAAAAAGGAATCTAAAAGAGGGTGGAGACCAATACAAATAGGAGAAGACTTTAGAAAGACGGACAACTCAATTTTTCAAGAGATTTGCAGAGAGAACAACGAAGGAAAACACAAAGGAGAATTGCAAGGGCTGAAGATCAAAGAGAGAGTATTGGAGCAAATTTAGAGTTTCTTCTTCTCTTCTCTAGTTTTATCTTTTGTAATTATCTGGGATGTTTGGATTATTAATCTGGATGATGTTTTTCTTTATTATTATCATGAACTAAATTTTCATTAAGATTGCAACGGAACTTGGTATGTAGTTTAAATTAAATCTTCCCATTGAATGAAAGTTAGTTTTTATTGAATTATTTATTATATCTTTTGCTTATTGATTAATTGTTTGGCCAACAATTACTGTGATAATCTATATAAAATTGGAAGATAGAGTATAGATTGAGATCTGGATATGATAACATCTGTTCATATAATCTGATTAGGGTTAATATGATTAGCATGTAGGATAGAAATATACCTATGTGTCTTTTGTATCCATTGAAAGAATTTGTGCGTTAAACCCTAATTAACTGGATTCACATAGAAATATAGTGAGCTGATTAATTGGGATGTTCCTTGTAATTCTGTGTCTTAAGGATCAGATTTAGGAGGATTTGTTCACGTGTCTTTGGAAGAAACGCGTGAATTCTATAAAACATTCTTGGATAATGATTCATATTAATTAATTGATTTAAATGGGAAGTAAATTGGTTTAAATGAAATACTAAGGAAAGTTGTAATCTTAACCTGTTAAATCTGCAGTTATTCTTGTGAAATTCTTATTTTAATTATTAGTTTTGTTAAGTTTAATTTTCAAATCACAAACAAAATTTCGTAGTTTAAAATAGGATTAATCGCATTGAAATTAGTAATCGATAAATATTAGTCTATTTCCTCGTGGGAACGATATCCTTGCTTGCTGAATATTACAATTGAACGCGTATACTTGCGTGTTAAAGTGCTATTAAAAAATTAGGCAACAAGTTTTTGGTACCGTTGCCGGGAAGTATTAGTTTAATATTTTGTCATTATTGATTTTGATAGAATTAATCTTAATTTAAACGTTTTCTTTTCTGTTCTATTCAGGTGCTCTTGACTAGTGTATGGAAACGCGATCGAAGAAGCCAGATTTATTGCCTTACGAGGACGACATCGAAAAAAGGTTTCAGCGGTTGCGTCAATGGGTTAAAGAAACCAAAGAGGCACTTGATAAGAAAGATACTATGGCTGAAGAAGAGCAAAAAGCACTGCGGGATTATGCTACGCCGCGGGTTACTGAAATTCAGTCGAGTATTACGAGGCCTGCCATTACTGCTACAAGTTTTGAGATAAAACCGGGGACAATACAGATGATTCAAAATTCATGTCAGTTTGGAGGGTTACCGAATGATGATCCGAACGATCACATAGTCAGCTTTATAGAAATCTGTGATACTTTCAAGTACAATAATGTGTTAGAGGATACAATAAGGCTAAGGCTGTTTCCATTTACTCTCAGAGATAAGGCTAAGAGTTGGCTCCATTCACTACCACCAGGCTCGATTACTACATGGAACGACCTAGCTCAAAAATTTCTTGCAAAGTTTTTCCCGCCTGCAAAAATAGCAAAGTTACGGAACGATATCTTCTCTTTCGTTCAGCACGATTCAGAATCACTATATGAAGCATGGGAGAGATTTAAAGACTCATTACGAAAATGTCCACACCATGGGATTCCTAAATGGCTTCAGGTGCAAACTTTTTATAACGGTTTATTCAGAACAGTGAGATCGAGTATAGATGCTGCAACGGGAGGAGCTATTATGGCCAAGAATTGTGATGAGGGGTATCAGTTGCTTGAAGCCATGGCAGCTAATAATTATCAGTGGCCAACAGCAAGAACGACTCAGCCAAGGACAGTAGGGGTTTATGAAGTGGATGCGATGACAGCATTATCAGCTCAAGTGACAGCTCAGATTTCTGCTCTTACAAAGAAGATAGATGCACTTGGGGTACAACCAGTTCAGAAAATGGAAACGATTTATGAAATATGTGCGGGTAGCCACTCAAGTGATCAATGTGCAATAAATCCTGAATCAGTCCAGTTTGTTTCTAGTTATAATAGGCAGCAGGGCAGTTATCCAAACAGTTACAATCCAGGAGTGAGAAACAACTCAAATTTTTCTTGGAGTAGTAACCAGTCACATGCTCAAGCACAAGCTCCAAGGCAATCATATCCACCTGGATTTCAGCCACATCAACAATCTCAACAACACCCACAACCTCATCAGCCTGACAAGCTATCACAAATGGAAGAATTATTGGCAAGATTGGCAACTCAGTTTGAAGCCACAACAAAAAACCAATCAGCTGCAATAAAGAATCTTGAGAACCAAATTGGGCAGATATCTAGTGCTTTGAATACTAGAACTCCAGGTTCTTTACCTAGTGATACGGAGAAAAATCCAAGGAATGATGGAAATGAACATTGTAAGGCAGCTACACTCAGAAGTGGGAAGGAGTTGACTACAGATTTAGACGGACAAAAGAAAATAATTTCTGCTGAGAATGACAAAAAAGAGAGTGGAAATTCGGAAAGTAAATCTGGGGAAAAAGTTGTGCAAAAACAACAAGAAGATAAGAAAACAACAGTTGTACCACCTGTGCCATTTCCTCAAAGATTACAAAAGCAGAAATTAGATAGACAGTTTTCGAAATTTTTAGAAGTTTTCAAAAAGCTGCAAATCAATATTCCATTTGCAGATGCTTTAGAACAAATGCCTAGCTATGCAAAATTCATGAAAGATATTTTAGCAAGAAAGAGGAAGCTAGGGGAGTTCGAAACTGTAGCATTGACAGAAGAATGTAGCGCAATTCTGCAAAGAAAGTTACCACCGAAGTTGAAGGATCCGGGTAGCTTCACTGTACCGTGCACGATTGGACCCCAGTTCTTTAATAGATGTTTGTGTGAGTTGGGTGCGAGTATTAACTTGATGTCGCTTTCGATCTACACTCAGTTGGGATTACCAGCACCAAAGCCAACAAATATCTCTTTACAGCTCGCAGATAGATCAGTGACATACCCTAGGGGCATTGTGGAAGACATATTAGTGAAGGTGGACAAATTCATATTTCCAGCCGACTTCATTGTGTTGGACTATGAAGAGGATAAAGACATACCCATTATCCTTGGAAGACCATTTTTAGCCACTGGAAGGACATTAATTGATGTACAAAGGGGAGAGTTAACGATGAGAGTCCAAGATGAAGAAGTAACTTTTAATGTTTTTAAGGCTATGAAATTTCCGAAGGGAGAGGAAGAGTGCTTTAGAGTTGATCTGATTGAAGGAGTGACAAGGGAGGTATTTAGTGAGTCTGTGAATGAAGACCCTCTTAAAACTGCATTGGTAAGTGAAAATTTATCTGATGATTTAACTGTGCTAGAATGGGTTCAAATGCTAAATTCAGCTCCGAAGTTCACACGATGTTTGCAAAAATTTGAACCTCTGGATTATTGGGGAAAACCGGATGAAAAGGTGAAATCATCCTTAGAAGAACCGCCCACCTTGGAACTTAAGCCATTGCCTAACCATCTACGATATGCCTACCTTGGTTCTTCTTCTTCCTTTCCAGTTATTATTTCTGCATCACTTGATAAGGTTCAAGAAGAAAAGCTACTAAGGGTACTTCGGCAATACAAGACTGCTCTTGGGTGGACTCTTGCGGATATCAAGGGGATAATCCCATCAATTTGTATGCATAAGATTTTATTGGAAGATGAAGCTAAACCGACTATTGAACAACAACGAAGACTCAATCCCATCATGAAGGAAGTTGTCAAAAAGGAAATCATTAAATGGTTAGATGCGAGAATTATCTACCCTATCTCAGATAGCTCATGGGTAAGTCCAGTCCAATGTGTGCCAAAGAAAGGGGGAATAACAGTAGTTACAAATGAACATAATGAATTGATCCCTACTCGAACAGTTACGGGTTGGCGGGTGTGTATGGATTATAGAAAGTTAAATAAGGCCACTCGTAAGGACCATTTTCCTCTACCATTTATAGATCAGATGTTGGACAGGCTTGCAGGGCATGAGTATTATTGTCTTTTGGATGGATACTCAGGTTATAACCAGATTGCCATTGCACCCAAGGATCAGGAGAAGACGACATTCACATGCCCATATGGTACCTTTGCTTTTCGCAGAATGTCTTTTGGATTATGTAATGCGCCGGCGACATTTCAACGGTGTATGATGGCTATTTTCTCCGATATGGTCGAACAAAATCTCGAGGTATTTATGGATGATTTCTCAGTTTTTGGGGATTCGTTTGATTATTGTTTGAAAAATCTCACTCTTGTGCTTAAACGGTGTATGGAAACGAATTTGGTTTTAAATTGGGAGAAATGTCATTTTATGGTGCAAGAGGGGATAATCTTGGGTCATCGAGTGTCATCAAAAGGAATTGAGGTTGATAGAGCTAAGATCGAAACCATTGAGAACCTCCCGCCACCAGTTTCAGTAAAGGGTATTCGAAGTTTTTTGGGACACGCTGGTTTTTATAGAAGATTTATAAAAGACTTCTCCAAAATCACGAAACCACTTTGCAATCTTTTGGAGAAGGATGTCCCATTCAACTTTGATCAAGCATGCCTTGAAGCTTTTGATGTGTTGAAGAAGAAACTAGTTACCGCACCTGTAATCATAGCGCCAGATTGGAGTATCCCGTTCGAATTAATGTGTGATGCTAGCGACTTTGCAATTGGTGCAGTTCTTGGCCAACGGAAAGATAAAATTTTTCACGCTATATACTATGCTAGTAAGACGCTAACGGATGCCCAACTGAATTATACCACTACCGAGAAAGAGCTATTAGCAGTTGTTTATGCATTTGATAAATTTTGCTCATATTTGATTGGGACAAAAGTGATCGTGTTTACAGATCATTCGGCAATTAAGTACTTAATAACAAAGAAGGATGCGAAGCCGAGATTAATTAGATGGGTATTATTGCTACAAGAGTTTGACTTGGAGATCAGGGACCGAAAAGGAATAGAAAATCAGGTTGCTGATCATTTATCACGATTAGAAAATGCAGAACTAAAGAAAGATGACACAACAATGGTCAATGAATTTTTCCCGGATGAACAACTGTTTGCGGTAAGGATGGATACACCATGGTATGCAAATTATGTAAATTTCATTGTGAGTAAGGTGTTTCCGCCAGATTTGACAAGTCAACAGAAGAAGAAATTTCTCCATGATGTGAAACAGTATTTATGGGATGAGCCGTTTTTATTTAAACAGTGTGGAGATCAAGTAATAAGAAGGTGCGTTCCGAAAGTTGAAATGGAGAATATTCTACACCAATGTCATGCATCTGACTATGGTGGACATTTTGCGGGAGAAAGAACGGCCGCTAAGGTACTTCAATGTGGATTCTTCTGGCCAACACTCTTTAAGGATGCCCGTGTGTTTTCATTGAAATGTGACAGATGCCAAAGAGTTGGTAATATATCAAAGCGACAAGAGATGCCACTAAACATGATCTTAGAAGTCGAATTGTTTGATGTTTGGGGCATCGACTTCATGGGACCATTTCCATCATCTTTTAGCAACTCCTATATACTTCTAGCGGTGGATTACGTTTCGAAGTGGGTAGAAGCTATAGCATCGCCCACCAATGATGCTAAGGTTGTGGTTAAGTTCATTCAGAAGAATATTTTCTCTAGATTTGGCACTCCTCGTGCAATCATTAGTGATGAAGGCACGCACTTCTGTAATAAGCAGTTCTCAGCTATTCTCGCTAAGTACGGACTCACTCATAAGATAGCTACTGCTTACCATCCACAAACAAGTGGTCAAGCCGAGGTATCAAACCGAGAAGTAAAACGAATCCTTGAGAAGATAGTGAACCCTAGTCAGAAAGATTGGGCTAGTAAGTTAGATGATGCTTTATGGGCATACCGTACAGCTTTCAAAACTCCGATAGGGATTTCTCCTTACAGGTTAGTATATGGGAAAGCATGCCATCTTCCGGTTGAACTAGAACACAATGCTTATTGGGCAATCTGGAAGTTAAACTTGGATATGTCTGCTGCGGGAGAAAAGTGCCTCTTACAATTGAACCAAATGGATGAATTCAGACTCCAATCGTATGAGAACGCGAAGTTATATAAAGAAAAGGTTAAGCGGTGGCATGACGAGAAAATTCTGGAAAGAAAGTTTGAAGCAGGGCAAATAGTGTTATTATACAATTCAAGGCTTAAACTGTTTCCAGGAAAGTTGAAATCCCGTTGGTCAGGGCCATTTATCATTACAAAAGTTTATCCTCACGGAGCTGTGGAGGTGGAAGACCCGGATGCCAAACGTAATTTCAAAGTCAACGGTCAGAGATTGAAGCATTACTATGGGGGTTGTGTTGATCGTGAAAAGACATCGGTCAACCTTGCTGATTAGAACAGAGAAGAAAGTCAGGCTGAAGACTATAAACCAAGCGCTAACTGGGAGGCAACCTAGGAAATTTTATTGTTATTTTTTTATTTTTACTTTTAATTTTTTTTATTTGCGTTACTGTTAGTTTATTAAGTGGTTAAACTTTTATAGTTTAGGATTTGTTACACCCCTTATGTTCTCTAACACGATATTTAATTGATTTCAGGATATGAAACAAGATTTCATATTTGGCGGGTTCGACTAATGGCCACTATGAGCTTAATAGAAGAATGTCCATTTGTCAAATTCTCATATTTCTTATTATTTCCTTCATTTTTAGTGTTATTGAATTGCTTAATGGTGTAGGGTATATTATTTTTCTTTTTCTTTCTTAGTAGGTTAGTATAGTTAATTATGTAGTTTATCTTAGTTTAGGGTTTTCAAAATAAGTCTTAATCTCTTTGCAAACAAAAAACTAATAATTAAAGTTGTGCAGGTTGGGAAATATTTTTCAAGACATGCCCAAGCGCCTAGGCGCCCAAGCCAGGCACAATCCAAGCGCCTAGGCGCCTAATTGCAGTAGCCGAGACAAGCAAAGAGCATCTAAGCGCCCCCACCTAGGCCAAACCAAGCGCCTAGGCGCTCTAAGCGCCCAAGACATACTGCTCCCAAGTGCCTAGGTAGTTCAACAAGTACAAAACCAAGCGCCTAGGCGCTCCTACTGCAACGTGAAAAAAAAATAAAAGCCCTAATCGGGCAAGACTCCTCCAAACCGAAATCAAACACATTCTTGCTCTCCTACTCCAACTCAAACTCACTCAAATCACATCCCTCCCCTAATCTAGCCACGATTATCATCTTCTTCTTGTATAAGCATAATCAAACACTCAATCTCCTACCCAAACTAAGGCAATAAATCTCCATCTTGTCATCCTTCCTCACCAATTCGGCACCCAACCATCCATCTATCTGAAGTAAGGGTTCAAAGCTCAAATTGCTCCTACAACTTTGATTGGAACATCATATTTGGCTATAACCAAGTAAGTGTGCAAGATTTTCGTGCAAATTTTTTGGATTCACTTGGATAATAGCTACGTTAGAACTTTGAAGCTAGTTTCTTTCATTGTGTTGGCTCAAGTGGGTTTGGGTACTCTTAATTGTTGCTTTTATTGCATTGGAATACTAGTGTACTTAGTTATTGAGAAATTTGGTGAAAATTAAGTTTGGGGGAGTGCCTACCAATAGTGTTCAAAATTTGTGCACACCAAGTGTTCGATATATTGTCACAAAGAGGATTGGCCCATACTAAGCCTCTGAACATAATCTGTTGGGCAAGCAATTCACACACAAGACTCATGGCTACTAAAAGGCAAAGGGGCGAGACTTCGGGCACTTCGACTAAGTTTGACAAAAAGAGATTTACAAGTGCTAGTGCGTCCGAAAGGTATTACAATTCGCTCTCTAATAAAATGCTAATTCCTGAGCGTGGATTATTGCCAGAGGTAGAAGATGGGGAGTTACTACAAATGATTGGGAGTAGAAGATGGGTGAACTTTACAGCCCAACCAGATTCATCGGTCTTTAAAATTGTTAAGGAATTCTACGCCAATGCAAAAGATCATATTGGTAACATGATTTGGGTTCGCGAAAAATCAGTGGAAGTCAGTTTCAGGTCAATAAATGCTTACTACGGCTTGAACACAATACCCAATAATGGCTTCATTCAATATTTAGATCACGAGCTGGACTACAGTGAAGTCATTCAAGCCTTGTGTGTACCTGGAACACAATGGAAATTAATAGATCAACTAGAAGCTGTTTTGTTCCCTACATCCGCACTAAGTAGTTACGGGAAAGCATGGCATGCCTTTATTTGTGCCAAGTTGATGTCGTGTAGACATACAAGTGATGTTATAAATCGACGGGCAGCATTGCTTTTCTGTATTGCACAAGGAAAATCTATAGATGTGGGTCAGGTTATACATAATTCAATTGACAGAGCAATTAAAGGAGGGACCTCGGGTGGACTACCTCATCCATCTTTGATTACTGGACTATGTCGACAAGCTGGAGTAAAATGGGATGCCGAAGAAGCTACACAACCTCCTTTAGCCGCAATTGACCACTCAGTGAGAAAAAAGTACAAGGTATGGGGAGGGGGCACACCACACCCGAGAGGGTTAGGTTTCATTATTGTGCCTCCCGAGCCTGCAGACGAGTCTAATCAACAGTCACATGACAATCCTACTACTGCTGCTGGAAGTTCTGGGCCACCACCAAATTTTTTTGAAGACATTTGTCAAGAATTAAGAAATCAAACAAGAAGGATTGACATGGTGGCTAATCAAGTTCAGTATGGATTGAACCGGGTGGAAAGAAATCAGGATAGCTTGGCTCAGCGACAAACGGAGATGTATCAGAACTGTAGCGCAGCATTCCTAGAGATGTTCGACCGCATGAATCCAGCAGGCGCTCCCTACCAATTTCCACCCTTATCTGCATACCCCCTGGCTGATTTACCCCCTGAGGATGAGGTTGATGAAGAAGAAGAAGAGGATACTGACGAGGAATAGGGCGTCTATCTTTCAGGGAAGTCCTCAGTGCCTAATTTCTTATGTTTTGTTTGTTATATACAATGAGGACATTGCATAGGTAAAGTTTGGGGGTGCATTCTTCCAGTTCCAATTGCATTCATTTAGTATAACTTATTCATTTTGTAGTTTGTCATGTAGTTTTCATTCGAATTTCTTAAAAAAAATAATAATAACATGTTCCAGCTGGTAGATAGTTTAAGTCTGTTTTGGCCAATGATGATATTGGAATTGAGTAGACAAGTATAGTATTGACTGTTAAGATTTTGATGTGATTTCTTGTCATGATTTGAATCTTTACCTGTTTGAAACTGATATAATAAGGATAGCACAGTAAAAATAACTATGTTGACTGATTGAGTCTAAATTGACACGTAATGTGTAAGACCCCGAATTTTATGAAATAAAAGTATTCAATTTTTCTTATAATTACTATTCAGTAAATGGTTAAATTGATAAGAGTTTAAAGTTATGGGTGAAATGTGAAATTATTTTTCAAAATAAGCAAGTGGTTATAAAATAATCATTGTTGTCAGGGAATATTCGTTTGGTCGTGGAATATTCTTTCTGTCGGGGAATATTCGTACGACGGCGTAGCTATTTGTGGGCCCCATAACAAATAACTGTCGGATGAAGAAAAAGACAAATTTGAGTTTTTACAAATAACGACGTAGTTGTTACCGTTAATACTGTTGAAATACCCGGTGGTTAAAATACAGTAATACGCGTTATTGCACAGTTGCACACGGTATTGCACAGTATTTTTGAAATTATTAATTCTTACGTAAGAAGACACTACTCAATAATTGTTACAGTAATTACTGTTCAATATTTTATTTTATTGATTCAATAATTGCTACATTGAAATTTTATATTATTGTTGTTCAATAATTGTCACTGCATAGTATTTCCCATTATCAGATCAATAACTCATACTATTTGAATAATATTATTAGATAACATTATTGGCAATGTCTAGAAAGTTCTGTCTAAGGAGAGGTTTGGTCATCTAATTGCGCGCCAGTAAGGAGAAATTCTTATTGGAAAGCCCCCTCTTTCCTGGGAACGGCCTGGTTGTCATAAATGTGATTCTGTAATATTATTTGTGAATAATTAATTATTGATCCATATGATAAGGAAATATTTATTTTATGTGGATATAAATGAGGGATATATTTTTGTGGTTAAAAATGAAAGAGTAAATGTTGAGATTTTTATCAGTATTTTTGTCGGAATGGAGGTATTAAAAATCAGGGTTTTTGAGATATTTTGCGGGGGTTATAATTTTTAATTCGACCGTTGGATCGTGGTAATTTTTGGATATGTTATACATATATAAGTTGAATATATGTCCACAAATTTTGAACCGTTAAAAATGAACGTATGATTTATTATGAATTTTACGAGATGACTGGTTCAGAAATTGTTGAATTTTCGGAGTTTATCATTTTGATAGAAAATTCTAGAATTGGTAGGCCCCACTCTTGGTTGGTGAAGAAATGTGCTGAGATTTTTATTCAAATATGGTGGGTGGGAATAGTAGCAGGTAAAGCCATCAGGTTGCAGGTTAAGTCTACTTCGGCGTGCTAACATTTTCCTATAAATAGAGGGCTAAGTTAGAATTAAAAATCACAACAGAATTCATAAGTTTTCTCTCTTTCTCTCTCTAGATTATTGAGTGTATTTTGTGAGTATTTAGATACTTTGTAAGTTTCTATTCATCAGTGCAAGTTTTCTTCAGCCTTATACCGATCAGAAGTACTGCTCTTTTGAGGTAAGGGATAGTAAGGGATTTTAAGGGTTGTTATGTTTTTCAGTTTCGTAATTTTTCTGACCTTCAAAAATTCTGGAAAAATTTGAAATGATATTTTGATGAGTTTTCTTGATTGTGTCCAAAAATGGTGATTTTTGGATGTATAGATTAAGAGTTATGAATCTTATAAGAAAATACTATTTTAAAAGTAACCGCTTATAACTCCTTGTGGTTAACTCCAAAATTGATAAAATTTTTATTGGGAGTACATGTATATGATAGCGGTATACTCTATGAATTTCAGAATTTTTAGATAAAAGTACAATTTTTGATAAATGTCTAAATATTCGACTGTTTTGGCCATATGAAAAATAGTAAATGACTTTTAAAAATTCTAAGAAAAATATATGTTCACTATGAGACTATATTATGCTAAATCCCAGAAAAGAAATATTTTTGGAACTGATTTGGTATTTTTCATGAAAATAGTCTAGTTATGAGTAAATGAATTAAATATGTTATGTGAAGTAAGAAAATTGAAAAATAGGATTTTATGACTTGAGAATCCTATATGAGATATATGCAGATTTTTGATGAGGGTTTTGGTTACTGGTGATGAAATCTTATGAGTTTGGCATTTTAGAATGATTAAATGCATTATTTAGTAAAGTGTAAACAATTAAAATAAATTGTTTATAAGTTTAAGAAATGTTATTCTTTTAATATCATTATACCGAAATATTGTTATGGATTTTATTGTGGAATTTCTACCTTTTTTGTGTCGGAGTTACTATTCACGAGTTACTATTTACGGGTACTATTCACGACAAAATTAGTTTCTTTTTCTAACCAAATTAGAGTTGATTTATGAATATTACTCTTGAGATTAAATCTATTATGTTGATCATATTATTTTTATTATCATATATAATATTTTTATAACCCTGATGTTGAAATTCTCTTTCACTTGAGTGTAAAGATGGGTAGATTATTGGTATAATCATAACTTTGGGTTCTCTTTGGCCAGTAGTGCAAAGTTGAATTATTGACTAGTATGATCATGACCATTAAATTTATAATTGAATATTTTCAGCTTAAGTGCAAAGATGAAATGATCAACATGGTTATAATTATTGTTTATATAAATGATTATATATTTCTTTGAGATATTAATATATTTGGCCTGTAGTGCAAATATGAACTGTTGATGAATATATTTGGCCGTAATGCAAATATGAACTGTTGAGGAATATCTTTGGCCTGTAGTGCAAAGATGAAATATTGAATATCTTTGGCCTGTAGTGCAAAGATGAATTGTTGATGAATATCTTTGGCCCATAGTGCAAAGATGACATGTTGTTGAATATCTTTGGCCAGTAGTGCAAAGATGAACAGATGTTGAGATAAACATGACCAACTGGTGATACAAATGAATATCTTTGGCTGTAGTGTAAAGATGAAGTTATTAGTATGATTATGAACAGGAAATGTGATTTGGTGTAACCATGATCTTTGATGTTTCAGGTAAAGATAGGTGATGAAAATATTCTTCGTCCTGGATGAGAAGAGGAACTTAGAACTATAGTTATGATTATGAGTTATTCATATGATTGTGGACCAGAATTATTGATTGATGTTACAGGGATAAAACATTGTTAGTGGATTTTTAACATGGAGAAGATAATAGACTTTATAGTCTATTTGACTCTTCTAATGGATTGCTCGTTCCGCTGCAACTATGGTTGAAATTTTTATCATCTACCATATGTTCTAAATCTCTGATTTATTACTGATGAAGACTATTGATAATTTATTTATCTTTAGTCATGATATTCTTTACTGGGCTAGTTGTGCTCACCTTTTGTTTCATAATTCCTTTCAGGTAATAAGAGTGTAGCTGGGTCGAGCAGGGGTAACAAGGGAATAGAACGGTGGTCATCATTTAGTAGTTATATTTGGTGAAGAAAATAGGGTGAGGCGAACCCAACGTTGTAAGGGTGTTTCGTCACTATCATATAAGATGTCTAATGACATACAACCTCGTGTCATCATAAGACAGGGTTGTGCTCATCCACTTACTGAGTATATCTACGAGCACTAACTATATAATCTTGGTGTTTGTTTGAAGTATAATTCTCAATTAGAGACAGTGGAGATAATGATAAGTCAAGAGAAGACTCACCATTAGGAAGAATATGATAGTAATCTTCTCGTTTTTATTTGGGGTCTATTGGGTCAACCAAGGATAATTCTGTGGCCATATGATATCTATCATAACCTAGAAGCATGGCCTCCCATGTACGAAGGTTTCCTTGAGCACTTCTCAAAGATTCTAGTTTCTAAAACAGTTTTTGACTATACCTTTATGTAAGGTGTCATTGTGAGGTGATGTCCACGGTTGGAACATGAGTCACATTTGGTATATATTTGTATCCAAACTCACAGCATATGTATTGTTGTAATTTGCACGACAATTGTTGTAATAAAGTTGTAGTTGTTTTCTGTACCATGTATTTGACGACTCAGAATGGGTTTGGTGGAATGGACCTATTTTGGGGTTGTCATAGGTGGTATCAGAGCTTAGGGATATGATCTCTGGCGGAGATCGGGGAATACAACTAGGATGGGAGAGATGAGTAAATCCTTCGCTAGTGTGTCCTACCTAAGCTTATTTGTTGGTCAGTCATAATATCAGGATATTATGTGATATGTTAATTTGTTTAATTAACCCTTGTTTAATGGCAGTATTTGAGAATGGCAGCTGAGAATGCTAACAATGGAGTGAATGAGACTGTGGGGATACCTCTAATCACTAACCGTGATAATGTAATGTCAGACGAAAAAGGAATTAGAGATATCCATGTGGTGAGTGAAGAATTGATAGTTGCACCCGAGATAGTCGCAGAGGTAACAGCTGAGATTGAGGAAGAAGAGGAAGAAGAAGTACTTGAGGAGAGTTTATTAGAGGTATTATATGATCAAAATGTAGAATTTCAAAATCGTATTCATGAGTTAGAAGAGCAGGCAGAAGAACGACAGGCGGTCGTGGAACAAAAGGATGCAACAATTCAAGCTTGTGTTACCCGATATGTGATGCTTGAACAGAAGCATTCTTTGGCAGAGTATAAGATGATAAAAATGGAATCTGAGCTAAAAGAAGAAAAAACTGAACGAGTGAGAATAAGTGATGCATGGGCAAAAGTCGCACGACACGTGGATATTATGGAAAGAGATGTTCGATCTAAGAAGGCTAAAATAGATGATATGAATTTCTCTTTTTGGAAAGCAATTGAGAACCCAACATCGAGTTTTGAATTACCCTGTACATAGCGGTCAACCTGAATCCGATATGGATCGAAGATTGATGATTTAGATCATGAATGAGGAGTACGAAGAGGCAGTTGAGGGAGGAATATGTCCTATAGAAAAGTATATTCCAACGGTAATGATGACGCCAAATGCTGCTCTAGACAAGTCAAAGCCGAGTAGTTCGAGGGATGGCGGTTGTCATGACTTCCCAACAAATGAGGAACCCAAATGAAGTTATCATGGGAGATGAGCAATGGAGAAATCATGATGATCTGAGAGATAGAATCTGAAATAGAAGCAAGGTATTCTCAACTCTTCGAAATACCAGGTACATAAATTTCGGGGACGAAATTTCATAAGGATGGGAGATTGTAAGACCTCGAATTTTATGAAATAAAAGTATTCAATTTTTCTTATAATTACTATTCAGTAAATAGTTAAATTGATAAGAGTTTAAAGTTATGGGTGAAATGTGAATTTTTTTTTCAAAATAAGCAAATGGTTATAAAATAATCATTGTTGTCATGGAATATTCGTTTGGTCGTGGAATATTCTTTCTGTCGGGAAATATTCGTATGACGGCGCAGCTATTTGTGGGCCCCATAACGAATAACTGTCGGATGAAAAAAATGACAAATTTGAGTTTTTACAAATAACGGCGTAGTTGTTGCCGTTAATACTGTTGAAATACCCGGTGGTTAAAATACAGTAATACGCGTTATTGCACAGTATTTTTAAAATTATTAATTCTTACGTAAGAAGGCACTACTCAATAATTGTTACAGTAATTACTGTTCAATATTTTATTTTATTGATTCAATAATTGTCACTGCATAGTATTTCCCATTATCAGATCAATAATTCATACTATTTGAATAATATTATTAGATAACATTATTGGTAATGTCTAGAAAGTTCTGTCTAAGGAGAGGTTTGGTCATCTAATTGCGCGCCAGTAAGGAGAAATTCTTATTAGAAAGCCCCCTCTTTCCTGGGAACGGCCTGGTTGTCATAAATGTGATTCTGTAACATTATTTGTGAATAATTAATTATTGATCCATATGATAAGGAAATATTTATTTTATGTGGATATAAATGAGGGATATATTTTTGTGGTTAAAAATGAAGGAGTAAATGTTGAGATTTTTATCAGTATTTTTGTCGGAATGGAGGTATTAAAAATCAGGGTTTTTGAGATATTTTGCGGGGGTTATAATTTTTAATTCGACCGTTGGATCGTGGTAATTTTTGGATATGTTATACATATATAAGTTGAATATATGTCCATAAATTTTGAACCGTTAAAAATGAACGTATGATTTATTATGAATTTTACGAGATGACTGGTTCAGAAATTGTTGAATTTTTGGAGTTTATCATTTTGATAGAAAATTCTAGAATTGGTGGGCCCCACTCTTAGTTGGTGAAGAAATGTGTTGAGATTTTTATTCAAATATGGTGGGTGGGAATAGTAGCAGGTAAAGCCATCAGGTTGCAGGTTAAGTCTGCTTCGGCGTGCTAATATTTTCCTATAAATAGAGGGCTAAGTTAGAATTGAAAATCACACCAGAATTCATAAGTTTTCTCTCTTTCTCTCTCTAGATTATTGAGTGTATTTTATGAGTATTTAGATACTTTGTAAGTTTCTATTCATCAGTGCAAGTTTTCTTCAGCCTTATACCGATCAGAAGTACTGCTCTTTTGAGGTAAGGGATAGTAAGGGATTTTAAGGGTTGTTATATTTTTCAGTTTCGTAATTTTTCTGACCTTCAAAAATTCTGGAAAAATTTGAAATGATATTTTGATGAGTTTTCTTGATTGTGTCCAAAAATGGTGATTTTTGGATGTATAGATTAAGAGTTATGAATTTTATAAGAAAATACTATTTTAAAAGTAACCGCTTATAACTCCTTGTGGTTAACTCCAAAATTGATAAAAATTTATTGGGAGTACATGTATATGATAGCGGTATACTCTGTGAATTTCAGAATTTTTAGATAAAAGTACAATTTTTGATAAATGTCTAAATATTCGACTGTTTTGGCCATACGAAAAATAGTAAATGACTTTTAAAAATTCTGAGAAAAATATATGTTCACTATGGGACTATATTATGCTAAATCCCAGAAAAGAAATATTTTTGAAACTGATTTGGTATTTTTCATGAAAATAGTCTAGTTATGAGTAAATGAATTAAATATGTTATGTGAAGTAAGAAAATTAAAAAATAGGATTTTATGACTTGAGAATCCTATATGAGATATATGCAGATTTTTGATGAGGGTTTTGGTTACTGGTGATGAAATCTTATGAGTTTGGTATTTTAGAATGATTAAATGCATTATTTAGTAAAGTGTAAACAATTAAAATAAATTGTTTATAAGTTTAAGAAATGTTATTCTTTCAATATCATTATACCGAAATATTGGTATAGATTTTGTTGTAGAATTTCTACCTTTTTGTGTCGGAGTTACTATTCATGAGTTACTATTCACGGGTACTATTCACGACAAAATTAGTTTCTTTTTCTAACCAAATTATAGTTGATTTATGAATATTACTCTTGAGATTAAATCTATTATGGTGATCATATTATTTTTATTATCATATATAATATTTTTATAACCCTGATGTTGAAATTCTCTTTCACTTGAGTGTAAAGATGGGTAGATTATTGGTATGATCATAACTTTGGGTTCTCTTTGGCCAGTAGTGCAAAGTTGAATTATTGACTAGTATGATCATGACCATTAAATTTATAATTGAATATTTTCAGCTTAAGTGCAAAGATGAAATGATCAACATGGTTATAATTATTGTTTATATAAATGATTATATATTTCTTTGAGATATTAATATATTTGGCCTGTAGTGCAAATATGAACTGTTGATGAATATATTTGGCCGTAATGCAAATATGAACTGTTGAGGAATATCTTTGGCCTGTAGTGCAAATATGAAATATTGATGAATATCTTTGACCTGTAGTGCAAAGATGAATTGTTGATGAATATCTTTGGCCCATAGTGCAAAGATGACATGTTGTTGAATATCTTTGGCCAGTAGTGCAAAGATGAACAGATGTTGAGATAAACATGACCAACTGGTGATACAAATGAATATCTTTGGCTGTAGTGTAAAGATGAAGTTATTAGTATGATTATGAACAGGAAATGTGATTTGGTGTAACCATGATCTTTGATGTTTCAGGTAAAGATAGGTGATGAAAATATTCTTCGTCCTGGATGAGAAGAGGAACTTAAAACTATAGTTATGATTATGAGTTATTCATATGATTGTGGACCAGAATTGTTGATTGATGTTACAGGGATAAAACATTGTTAGTGGATTTTTAACATGGAGAAGATAATAGACTTTATAGTCTATTTGACTCTTCTAATGGATTGCTCGTTCCGCTGCAACTATGGTTGAAATTTTTATCATCTACCATATGTTCTAAATCTCTGATTTATTACTGATGAAGACTATTGATAATTTATTTATCTTTAGTCATGATATTCTTTACTGGGCTAGTTGTGCTCACCTTTTGTTTCATAATTCCTTTCAGGTAATAAGAGTGTAGCTGGGTCGAGCGGGGGTAACAAGGGAATAGAACGGTGGTCATCATTTAGTAGTTATATTTGGTGAAGAAAATAGGGTGAGGCGAACCCAACGTTGTAAGGGTGTTTCGTCACTATCATATAAGATGTCTAATGACATACAACCTCGTGTCATCATAAGACAGGGTTGTGCTCATCCACTTACTGAGTATATCTACGAGCACTAACTATATAATCTTGGTGTTTGTTTGAAGTATAATTCTCAATTAGAGACAGTGGAGATAATGATAAGTCAAGAGAAGACTCACCATTAGGAAGAATATGATAGTAATCTTCTCGTTTTTATTTGGGGTCTATTGGGTCAACCAAGGATAATTCTGTGGCCATATGATATCTATCATAACCTAGAAGCATGGCCTCCCATGTACGAAGGTTTCCTTGAGCACTTCTCAAAGATTCTAGTTTCTAAAACAGTTTTTGACTATACCTTTATGTAAGGTGTCATTGTGAGGTGATGTCCACGGTTGGAACATGAGTCACATTTGGTATATATTTGTATCCAAACTCACAGCATATGTGTTGTTGTATTTTGCACGACAATTGTTGTAATAAAGTTGTAGTTATTTTCTGTACCATGTATTTGACGACTCAGAATGGGTTAGGTGGAATGGACCTATTTTGGGGTTGTCACATAATGGACTTCTTGAGGATAATACTAGTTTGAATGAATGAAAGACATGAATAGGCGGAGATGACTGAATTTAGACAAAAACTTAAGTTTGGGGGAATATTTGGGGTACATAAGCTAAATAAAAAAAAATGAAAAAAAAAAGATATTGAGTTGAATAAATTGAGTCCTGTGGTGGGTCGAGAAGAAGCGTGAAATACACTCCCCATAAACACAGACGTGATGGAGCGTAAAACGCACTCACTATCTATCATTCAAAAAAAAAGAAACAAAAGAAGAGAAAACGGGAAAAGAGCAAAAAGCCCCCGTAATGATAAGTAAAGCTTAAGTATCCCAGATTGGACTCTTGAATTTGGTGGATGTTTAACTTTAGTTGGATCTAGCTTGTTCGCGAATTTTGTGAGTTTACACTGTATGATGCCTTTAAAGAGATCTAGTATGTGTTGTATTTAGCATTATATTAGTTAGCATTGTTGTTGAGCACACACACTATATCAGTAATAACAGGGTAAGATTTGATGATTGACTAGGAAATTATTGATCTGTCTTGGTATAATGTACTAACATGTTTATTGTGATTTCTTTGAGGCTTGATGAATAGATTTTGTTCTGTTTGACTGCTAGAATTTTAGGCATGTAGATAGCTGCATTTGCATTTGCATTGCATATTTAATTATTGCATTGTGTTTTGTTGCTTGGGGACAAGCAATTGGTTAAGTTTGGGGGTATTTGATGAGTAGGTTTTATACCTATGAATCCGATATTGTTAAACTTAATTATTGCTATCTTTAATTGTTTTTTAGTATCTTTTTATGTGTTTTGTGTTTTTTTTCTTGTAGGTTGGAGCTGGAGGGACAAATTGGTCATTTGGGAGAAGAAAAGGGTAAAAAAATCATTAAAATTAGAGCTGAGTGGCATTTTTGTAAATACACAGTCCTGGTCAAGCGCCTAGGCGCTTGGAAATGGCCTGGGTTGAGCGCCTAGGCGCTCATGTGCGCCTGAAGAAGGATTTTTCTACTACTAAATGGGTTTTTGAAGCCAAAAAGGAATCTAAAAGAGGGTGGAGACCAATACAAATAGGAGAAGACTTTAGAAAAGACGGACAACTCAATTTTTTAAGAGATTTGCAGAGAGAACAACGAAAGAAAACACGAAGGAGAATTGCAAGGGCTGAAGATCAAAGAGAGAGTATTGGAGCAAATTTAGAGTTTCTTCTTCTCTTCTCTAGTTTTATCTTTTGTAATTATCTGGGATGTTTGGATTATTAATCTGGATGATGTTTTTCTTGATTATTATCATGAACTAAATTTTTGTTAAGATTGCAACGGAACTTGGTATGTAGTTTAAATTAAATCTTCCCATTGAATGAAAGTTGGTTTTTATTGAATTATTTATTATATCTTTTGCTTATTGATTAATTGTTTGGCCAACAATTACTGTGATAATCTATATAAAATTGGAAGATGGAGTATAGATTGAGATCTAGATATGATAACATCTGTTCATATAATCTGATTAGGGTTAATATGATTAGCATGTAGGATAGAAATATACCTATGTGTCTTTTGTATCCATTGAAAGAATTTGTGCGTTAAACCCTAATTAACTGGATTCACATAGAAATATAGTGAGCTGATTAATTGGGGTGTTCCTTGTAATTCTGTGTCTTAAGGATCGGATTTAGGAGGATTTGTTCACGTGTCTTTGGAAGAAACGCATGAATTCTATAAAACATTCTTGGATAATGATTCATATTAATTAATTGATTTAAATGGGAAGTAAATTGGTTTAAATGAAATACTAAGGGAAGTTGTAATCTTAACCTGTTAAATCTGCAGTTATTCTTGTGAAATTCTTATTTTAATTATTAGTTTTGTTAAGTTTAATTTTCAAATCACAAACAAAATTTCGTAGTTTAAAATAGGATTAATCGCATTGAAATTAGTAATCGATAAATATTAGTCTATTTCCTCGTGGGAACGATATCCCTGCTTGCTGAATATTACAATTGAACGAGTATACTTGCGTGTTAAAGTGCTATTAAAAAATTAGGCAACAAACTTCTTTCAATTGCCTGCCAATCCCAAGAAACTTCTTATTTCTGATGAAGTTCTTGGTTGTTCCCAATTTATCACAGCTTCGACTTTTGATGGATCCACTGAATTTCCATCTTTGTCAATTACATGCGCAAGAAATTGTACACGTTCCATCCAAAATTCACATTTAGAGAATTTCGTGTACAACTTTTCTTTTCTTAACGTCTCTAGCGTCAGACGTAAGTGCTCCACGTGTTCTTCTTGAGATTTGGAATACACCAAAATATCATCGATAAATACCACCACAAACTTATCTAAAAACATTTTAAACACCCTGTTCATCAAATCTATGAACGCTACAGGGGCGTTTGTCAAACCAAAAGACATCACAAAAAATTCGTAATGTCCATACCGAGTTCGGAATGCCGTCTTCGGGACATCCTCATTTCTTACTTTCAATTGGTGATACCCACTTCTCAGATCTATTTTCAAAAAATATCTAGCACCCTTCAATTGATCAAACAAGTCATCTATTCTTGGCAATGGATATTTATTCTTAATAGTGACTTTGTTTGATTCTTTATAATCAATGCAAAGACGCATTGATCCATCCTTCTTCTTCACAAATAACACCGGCGCTCCCCACGTTGATACGCTCGGTTGAAAATACTTATTATCTAACAGTTCTTGCAGTTGTACCATCAGTTCATTCATCTCTATCGGAGCCATTCTGTACGGGGCCTTCGATATTGGAGCAGTTCCTAGCGCTAAGTCAATCACGAACTCGATTTCTCGGTCAGGTGGAAGTCCTGACAAATCTTCCGAAAACACGTCTACAAAATCCCTAACCACTGGTATCTCCTCTAATTTCACACCCTTCTTCTTTTGAGTATCAACTATGTAAGCTAAGTACCCTACACATCCCTGACTCAACAACTTCTTGGCCTGCATAACCGTCAGCCATCTCGCTTGTCTAGGCGATTTGCTACCATAGAAAACTACCTTTGACGGAGTCATAAGGTTTACACATTTTTTTGCAGTTAATTATCGCTCATAATTGAATAGCTAATCCATTCCCAAAATAACATCGAACTCTCCGAGTTTTATCGAGATTAAATCTACTGTCATAACATTCCCCTTAATATTCACCCTACAGTTCTTGTATACAAGCCTAACAGGAATTACCTCTCTATTCGCAATTTCTATTTGTAAAGGGAAATTCGACTCTTCACTAGGTAATTCTAATCTCTTAGCAAATTCATTAGATATAAACGAGCAAGTAGCACCCAAATCAAATAATACATATGCATTAATATCATTGATTGGGATAATACCTAACACAACATCTTTTAATTGCACCGCATTCTGCACCGTCATATTAAAGGTTTTGGATGTGGGCTTATTTGATGACGTTGGTCCCGCAATAGTCAGTGTACCTCCACCGCCACTTCCCTTACTTCCAGTTGTCTCACCAGATTTCTTCTTTGGACACTCACGAATAAAATGATCCTTTGACCCGTAGGTGTAGCAAGCATTCTTCCTGGGTTGATTGCAATTCTCCTGGCTATAGTTAAAGCATACATGTTTCCCTCTTAAGCGCATACCCGTGTGAAACCGCCCGCATGTAGCACATGCGTCAATCTTCTTCTTCTGTTGGTCATCTTGCTAATTTCTAGCTCCCACATTTGCATTCCACTTCCTCTTTAAGTTATTGCTACTATTTCCACTGCTACCACCACCATTCTTAGCTTCGCCCTCACTCTTCATCTTTCTCTATTCTTGATTGTACTTTGTTACCGCCTCGCCTCCACCTTCAGCGAGAATTTCCTTCTCCAGCACTGCTGTAAATATCTTCAGATGAAACATGGACACCCTACTGTACAACCACTCCTAGCCTTGCGTTCATCCGTGTTGACTTGATATGGCGCAAACCTCGCTAACTCGTTGAATTTTGCGGCATTCTCTGACACCGCCGTTGATCCCTGTTTCAGTTCTAAAAATTGCACCTCCATTTAATTTTTCGAACTCTGCGGGAAATAAGTCTCGTAGAATATCTCCTTAAATCTATCCCAAGTCATCACCCCTTGACCTCCTCGAGTTTTATTAGCTTGCCACCAATAACTAGCCTCTGCTTTCAACATAAATGTTGCAAAAGCAGTCTTCTGATTATCCCTTACCCTAGCAACATCGAAAACTTTCTCTATCTCCATGATCCAGGCCTATGCCTCAACCGGATTCATGGACCCACGAAATTCTGGTGGCCCAACTGCCTTGAAGTCCTTAAATGCCACAGCTTGATTCTGCGGTTGATTCTGCAATGCTCCTATCAGTAGCGTTACTAATTGCTGAACTGGATTAGCCTCAGTATTGTTATTATTCTCAGGGGTCCTTTGTCGTGGTTGACGTCTTGGAGGCATTTTCTATTAAAATATACTCAATAAATTCTATTCAATCTTTTAAGTATTATGTACTTAATTTGCACATCACAAAAATTACCACATAGCACACAATATCTTGAATAAATAGTAACTTTTATTTATTCATCGTCTTTAAAAAGAAACACAACCATGATAGCATCCCTGTTATCTACATTACTTTCTTGAACTACAAAAGTTTCAGGATAACTTCATCATCATCATATCCCATTGGTTATATAATACCCGAGATTTACATCTTATTTACTCATTAATTACATTTATGACGACCTACTAAAATGTTGCATAGCCTTACGACACTCCTCTTCCATAATACGAAGCATTGTTCGACGATCTAATATGTACGATGGCAGCGTCTCGAACTGAATAGGATAACACATGACCCGATCTTGAGCTCGATTGATCATGGTGTTGAAAACATTATTCATCTCTTCCATCTTGACATTCTTTACTTGTACCTCTCTCTCTCTGCTACCCTGGCTCGTTGAAAAGCTTCCTCATAAGCGTCTTCGGTTCTTGCCCTCTTAATAGATTCTTCTTTTAACTTGTTCTTCAGCTCTGCAATTTCCTCTGTCATTTGTTCATTCTCTCCTTTTGTGTGGACCAGCTTCCCTTCGACATTATCCAGACGTTCATCTCGATCCTAGATCTCGTTGTCCTTTTGCGCTATTGCGATCTGCTGTTTAGCTACTATCTCTTCAAACTCCTCAACGGTATCCTAAAGTTCCACATCGCGGTCGTATACTTCGTCGTACATACGGGCAGCGATCGAGTTTAGTGGAATCTCTTCCTCCTCGTCCTCCTCATCCTCATTCGACTGTGGCAGCTCAACGGGATCCTCCTCATCCGTCTCTATCTCATCATCCTCATCAGGTAAACCCTCATGCTTAACCACTGTGACCAACGGAGATGTTCCCGTGGCAGTAGTTGTTCCCAAATCACCTGAATATCACGAGGCTCTTCCTCTCTAAGCATTTGGGATCCTTCCTCTCTAGGCATTTGGGATCCTCCCTCTCTAGCCTGACTGGATTCTCCTACATTAGCCATCCCGACAACAAAATTTTAAGTTTCAATTACTAGCCATTACTACTCGACACTCACGAGCACATAAGTTACAACCACATAAGCACATAAGTGTTTTATTACTTCTTTCTTAAAACTCGATAAGAGTTTATCACCACTATCTTTTCAAAGGTTACTTCCTAAGGCTTTTCCCCACCTAAGGTCCATAACCTAAAGCTTTGATACCAACTTGTGACACCTCCAAATCCAGGTACTTCATTCCCACAAGATTTGATGTTCACTTTCCATTCATTCATATCTAACTACCCAAATATAATAAAATTAAATCAGAAATCCTCCCTTTAAAAGGGTTACATAATTAATCAAAAAGTCTTGCCAGGTTGTCTAACCTTAAACATCAATCAAGTGCTGAAATAAAATAATTACATCACATCATTAAATATAAAATCTATCATCATGACAATAAATGAAATTACAAGTCTTCATCACTTGCACATTTTTCCCTTTCCTTTGCTAGTTGTAGGTTCATCAACCTTCTCAACTTTAGCTGCAATGAGTGTATATATATGCAAGAGTGAGTAAAACAAATGCTCACTAGATATAGCAATGAATCAACAAGAGAATAATAATTGCCAATGAATAGGCTCATCAAAACTGAATAGTACTTTATCAATGATAACCAAAAATTGAAATCAAAATATGAAATATATCTGAGGGTCATAAGACCACGAACTATGTCCACGGTTACAAGTAATCTTTCAACTTTAACCTAAACAGTTATACTGTAGGGACTTCACGTACTTAGGGGGATCAACCCTTCGTACCATGTATTGTGCACAAACATCTAAACGCATCGTGTACCCCTATAATAGGGTTGTTCTTCTCAATTTTAGAGTACAAGTCCGCACCAAAAAAAGTTTGGTTTGGATAAGCTTCAAGGAAAATTTAGAGTTTAACGATCATCAACTAAAGGATTAGTTAAATCAATAAGGTTTGATAACACTACGGTTGATCAATAATAACATAATATGGAACAATGAATAATCATAAGTAAACTAACTATATATTAAACTTATGCTTAGAAACAACTAAAAAGCATAAGTATTGAATAAAATAATAAACCTTGCTTGAACAATATTAAGCTAAGGCTATAATCTTGTGATAAAAGAATTAAGTTATGAACATGTACTAAGGAATAACAAGCTTAGAATGAAACTTGCTCAAAATAACAATAATATTTTGAATTGCGTTAAGTAAATGAAATAAAACAACTCACTTAAAGATTTGAGTTCAAGAATTTGCATTTATCATAAAAGAATAGAACTTAAGAAAACTTGCTTAACTATAAACAAGTTAGAATAACTAAACAATGAATAGAATTCAAAACTTGCTTGAATAACGTTAGAATTATAGATTGCTCGAATAAAAATTAGGAATATAAGAATTTGTTTAATTATAGTTTAGAGTAAGAAACTTGCCTCGCGCGTAAGTTATAAATTACAACTCACGTTCACCTACACATTTTATTGGAATCACAATATCTATTAGATATACTAACATCCACTTTCCAAAATAACACCCACTTCTAGCTAAACTTGTTAATTTAGTACAAGTCTTACGCTATCATATAAATTTCAGAAATCTCAAGTGTTAACTTCACAACACTTATCTACATTCATTGTGTACACTAAGTTATAACATAACGCGTTCGTAACTTACTAATCTTTTTTAAAAAAACTTTGAAATTATCAATGACATGACACAGTTCTGTTTTAACCTCCTCATTACATGTTTGTTACCTTAACACATCATTAAATTAGGTTACATTAAGGGTTTAAAGTTTGCAGAAGTAACAGACTTCACTGCCTCTCATCAGGGTATGGCGCAGCTGCGCCATACACAGGCTTGGGACCGGCGCAGCTGCGCTCAAGCGCAGCTGGCCTTGACACCAGCGCAGCTGCGCTGGTGTGCAGACAGAAACAATACGCAGCTTTAACATTGTTCTGTTTTTAGCCCAACTAACACGAATTTCACCCACAAAACAGTAAATTTATCATATGTAATTGGTACAGAACTAACACAAACATGATTCCTCACATATTTAACCGCTTTGAACAATTAAACAACAACTTTAACTAATTTAAATCCTTAAATTTCATGTTTTCATACAAAAACTCCATTTTTGACATCCTTCATACAAATTCACACTGTGACCACAATTCTACACTAAATTACTTCATTCAAACTACGTTCTCTTCGTTTCTTACCGAATTAACATATTCAAGACTCAATTCACCGATTAACATACAAATTAACCACCAAATTTGGTACTTTCATAAGCCATATGTAAAAACATATACTGTAAATAGTTTTCCTTCTTTTTAAACATAATTACCATACAATTCCTTATCTAAACACTAGTTCTAACATCACAAACACATACCATCACCATAATTCAGTTGTATAGCAACAATTAAAAATTTTGAATTCACAACAACTATAAAACTTGAAATTTTTGTCGTAAAACATATATACACACACACACACACACACACACACACACACACAATATCAAGGTTATAGAACATACCTTCAATTACTTAGTAATCCTTGCTAACCACAAAGAATTGCTTTGAAATCACAGACTTTCTCCCAATCTCTCTCTATTCTCTCTCAGCTTCTCATTGTAATCTTCTTCTTGCTTTCTTCTTAGACTTGGGCTAAATGTTTTTTACGTAAAATAAAACTTAACCCAACGCACACACCCAAACGTCTGAAACCGACGTTACAATAAATAGAATAATAAGTTATCAGTTATAAAATTTAATATATTTTATTTATATTTTATCAATTTTATTTATTTTAATTATAATTCAAAAGTCATAAGGCTTTGTTTGGCAAAAACTCTTTAAAATAAAGACTTAATATTTTAAGCCTTGTTTGGGTAAATTTATTTAATTTATTTTAATAAATCATTACACTATATTTTATAATGTCGTATTATTTATTTGAATCCCCTATCCAACATTAGTCAAATAAACTAATTACACATACTAAATTTTAAATTAATTTTCCACTCAAACAATTATCGTAAAATTATAATGGAAATTATAATTTTACTTAATAAATTCACATACCATCTTAATTATTAAATTAAAGCAATAATATAACATCTCATGTTATCTTACAACTCTCTAAATTATAAATTAAATTAATTTAGAATATTATATAATAAATTTAATTCATAAATATTTACTAACAACAATCACATCAATAAAATATTTATTTAATTTAATAAATATTTTAAATTATAAATAATAAATTCTTAGATTGTTACAGTTATACACATCCAAATTAGTCCATTTTTGATTCTATGGATTAGTAATTCATAAAAATACAACATACCAAAGAATCAACAATTTACAGAACTATTAACCAACTTAAATCTTGACCCAAAACTCATTTTCATATTAGTTTTACATGTTTTAACATGTTTAGCGTAATCATTCATCACGGATTCGATTCCTAACCAAATCAATCCATTAAAACTTCTTTGTTTTCGTTTTTCAACATACTAACAACATCTATTATCAATTTTATAGTCTATCCATGAACTAACCCTCAATTTTTGACTCCAACTAAGCCATAACATACATATTTCATTAAGAACGTACAAGTTCTTCATCTTTAGCATTATTTCATGAATTTAATTACTCCAAAATCATTCTTAGATGATATATAACAAATTACAACACAAAAAAACATATATAATCAATCTTCTTAAGAAACCATCCACCAAACTCCATTTACAGTGAAGTTTAATAAGAAATAAACCAAAAACTTTAGATTTAGACAATTACCTTTGATTTCTTCTTTAAAATATCGAGATGATATAGAAAACTTGGTTAATCTTCTTCCTCTTCCTTGAATCATAGACCTCCTCTTTACTCTCAACTTTCTCAGAGAGTTCTCTCCCTCAATATCTCTCTAACTTAGCCTTGTGAAACATAAGCGTAAGTTTTATTTCCCAGCACGTTACTAAAACCCAAAGTTTCAGCAATTGTAAAAACCAAGGGTCTTAAGGCCATATTTGGCTAGAAGCCAATTATCTTCTTCTATTTTTTTTAATAATTTCCTTATTATATATTATATCTTCTTTTCTCTAAGTGTCACACTTCATTATTTTTGTTTTGCTAAATCACTCAGCCAACAGTCTTCCCATCTATTTACCCATATGACTTATGGAATTGCATTCATAAGTAAAACACTTCTAATCAACTAAACATTTCCATTAAAATAATTAATATCTATTCCACTAATTATTTTAATAAATTATACAATTATTATGTATAATTATACAATTTATTTCCTTCTATAAATTATCCCAAGACAATTTATTTAATCTATACTTTTAATAAAAATTTAGATATTAATTTAATTCATTGTAATAATCCGAACCTAAATTAAGATTATTAATAAATTGAGAATGTTAATTATAATTGTAAATTACAAATTCCTGTTTGCTAATGTTGCAATAACTAAGTTATGTAAGATATAGGGTAGAGATCCTAAAAAGTTAATAAGAAAACTTTAGTTAAGATTTTGATCCTAGAAACAAGAAATTAAATCAGGGTCTATTAATTATTATGTGGTTAACATTAAATGTGGCTAAGTAGGGTTTTAATTAAGAATACTTGTCATGATAAACCCTAATGAAGGATTTGATATCCTTAATGTTAAACTAATAAACCCTAAACCTAAATATTAAACCCTAATTATAAATTAATAAACCCTAATTCCTATTTTTCAAGATGCTAATGGCCAATTGTAACGATCCCAAAATTCATACAATTTAATTCTCCACTTTGGTCGTTAACAATACATTCAACCGCTAATTTTACATCATTAAACGATAATACAACCATTTAAATTTGCGAAATAATTAAAATTTTCTATTACAAACTATTCTCGTTTCCAAAACTTTCAACCTTTACATCTAAATATCTCATAATCATTTTAATACTACAAGAGTTTACATCGCAAAACGATATTACAATTCAACATTAATACATTATTCAGAACCTCAAACAAGGTTCAAATAATAATAACTCAGCCAAAGTATATAAATCTTCAAGTATCACATCTAATTCATATCTTTCAAGTAGAACATAACTTTACCTTAAATCTTTAACCTGCGAAAGTGGTTATTTGCAAGGTTGAGTTCGACAGCCCAGCAAAATCTAACAATTTTCATGCATCACATAGCACATAATAACATGCTCGATATATATCTCATAAACATTGAACTAACATAACATGCATGCTGTAGTTCATATAACAAGAATAAAGATTTCAAATAGTTATCATCAAATTCACATAGCAAATAGGAACTGAAAGACTTGTCTTGATCGTTGTTTACCAATAATAGTTTAACAGCTTACAGTTATCTGCACTTCACGTGCCCTACACAATTATATAATCATACACATCAACTATTAGTCACATAGCAACGCGTAGTAGTTGTAATGTAAACTTTACGTTATATCTCATAAGTCCGATGACATCCAACTTTGGATAAGCTTTAAACATCATATTAACCTATTTTTAAAAGTTATTGGACACCCATTTCGGATAAGATAGACAGTCCAAAATAGTGTTCAAAAAGGGGCGTTCAAAACTATTTTTCATTCTTTCCCAGCTTTAACATCTCTCGCTAAAACAGTCATAACTTTTTCGTTTCAAAACATTTTTGAGAGATTCTTGAGCCCAAGCGAAGCTAACTTCCGGGACTACAACTTTTATTCTTTGACCTTTTCCAAATTCCAAACACAGAATTTTAGAAAATTAGTTCAAGGTGACTGCCCCGAGTTGGTTAGATAGTTTTGACTCGACTACTTTGAGTGGTCATAACTCTTTGCTCCGAAGTCGGAATTAGTCCATTCTGGAGTCTATGGAAAGCTTATTCATTGTACTATAACATATCAAAAGCCTAGAATTTTCTAAACAATCTAGCTAATCCCGAATTTTCATTTTTGGATCAGCAGTCCACTAGTTTTTTGGACTTTTCGTTTTGACATTCAAAACTCGCTTCGACTCGTTCCAACCTAACTTTCTTTACAAATAAGTCTTATTTAACATAGTCAGACTCGTCTAAGGTCTTGGCTCCCTATCTCTAATTATAATCATTAGAACTCATTTACATAATCAATTCCAAGCCAAAATAAACATAGTAAACTAACTAGTTTACTAACAAAACTAACTAAACTTCCAAAATTCAAACTTTAACTAACAAACTAAATACAATATTTAAAATAGTAATATTACCAAAAAGTAAATAAGAAACATACCCGAAAATACGAGTTCCACAAACTAACTACGCACTTCCACGCCAAAATTTAACTAAGGAGGTCTTTATAAAAAGTCCTCCCACAACAAAGCCTTTCTCAAAATTGGAGGCTTTATTGTTGGTGAATGAAACAAATGGTCAAGCCCTTCTATTTATAGGTTTAGCAAATGGGTAAAGTTCTCAATTTAGTCGATGTGGGACTTGGTTTATACTAATTTTTCATATTTTTAACATGCTAAGTGTATTCATTCATCATGAATTCGTTTCTTAACCGATCTGATCCGTTCAAGTTGCGTTGTTTTCATTTTATAGAGGAGAACAATAATCATCCATCAATTTAAAGTTTTAATCACGAATTCATCATCAATTTTAGTCTCAAAGTACACCAAAACACACATTACCATCAAAACCCAAATTCTTCTTCTTTAGCATAAATACATGAATTTGATTTCTGAAAAATCGTTTTTAGATGACCATTATGAAATTATAAAATCTAATAACATATATAACATCATAACCCACAAATTCATTAACTAAAACCCCAATTTTAAAAGAAACTCAAGAACACATAAACTAGAAATATAAACTAGATTATGTACCTTTAATTCCTTAAAAAATAAAACTAACCTTATCAGTAAAATTATAATTTCTATTCAACCATTATAATCATAACATTATCTAACAAATTTTTACTCCTCTAATTTAATTATTTAATTAAATTAGAATATCACCATGATACTGCGTAATAAAATACGTATAAATCTCATCTATTTTATCACACTTAAATAAATTATCCCATAATAATTTTCATCAAATATTTATTTAATACCATAAATATTTATTTTATTCCATAAAGTTTCCAACTAAAATATTTAATGTACTTAATAACTATTTTACTCGCATTATACTAACATTTATATTTTCATGCAATATATTACATTCTCACTTTATTAAATCAATTATACTTGTATTAATTTACTATTTTAATTAAGTGAATTATTCACACTATTTATGAAACTTAACTCATAATAATTTCTATTGCCCACAAGGCATAACAATTAAAATTATATTATCTCTTAACATAATTTCAACTTAATTAAATTAACTAATATTATTTAATTTCTTTAATAGTTTAATTAATTATTAAATCTCACATTCTCCAACATATGAATATATAATTCTCTTCACACTAAATCACATAATTCAAAATATATACACCTCATAATAAAAATTTTAATTATTAAATTCTTATTTTAATAACTTATGAAAATTCGGATTGTCACACCAATAACTTAATAAAAATTTTAAGTATATATATATATATATATATATATATATATATATATATGTGTGTGTGTGTGTGTGTGTGTGTGTGTGTGTGTGTGTGTGTGTGTGAAGTTACCCTTTTGCCCTTAAGATTGACTGGGAAATTACAAAAGTACCCTTAGTACATAGGAAATTACTAAAATACCCTTTCTCATCCAAATTTTGATGATAAGATCAAATATATGACTCATCACTTGAGAGATTTGCAACATGTGTAAGTTAGACCCACACCAGCCTTCTTTTGACAACTCAAATCAGATTAGAGCCTTAGTTGTCAACAAATTAGTGAATTCAAACATTTTGCCCTTACTTGAGATCTCTACTTATAAGCTAAGTGTTGGTTTCTCAAACCAACGAATTTACACTAAGAACATACTAGATAATTATCCACAAACAGCTCATAACCAGCTAGCATTCAGATCACAAAGGCATATTTCAAGCATTTCTTAAAAAGGTAAGAACCCTAACCCTAACCCTAGATATTTGAAGCTTTGTCAAAAGTTATGATTTAGTGCTTATGTATGTTATATAATATGTTATTTAGTGATCTAGATTGCTTAAACATGAATCCATAACTTTTAAATGCATAAAAATGAAGATTTTAGAAACTAGTCAAGAACCCTAAAAATCATGTCTAACACCCGAATGTCAGTGTAAAGTCCCCAGATCTGGGTCCCGAATCACCGCGGATCTGGTTCAATCAATTCTACAACTATTGCGGAAGATATAAACATAAATTATTTATACATTACATTTAAACACTAACCCCAAGGTCAAAAACCTTCACATAATACCTGAACTAAAATTCTATCTAACATACAATGTTATTATCATACTATACTATTACAATTTAGCTGCACATATAACCCCAAGCTGAACTTGGCTTTATCATTTCCTGTATCCGAACGTATTCGTCTCAATCTGTAATGTTAATCATGATATAGCAAGGGTGAGCAACAAATTTGCCAAGCAAGTTTAATTTCAATAATTTAACGAAATATCATGATAGAAAGAATTTGAATAATAGCTGGCTAACATTCAACAATATAATTGTGAACTAGCATGAACAAACTATCATAGCTGAATGAACATTAAACGTGAACATATCAATTATATCTGGAACGAATGATAATGAAGGTGATCAGCCTTTCATACCTGATGAATACATGCAATATGCACTGAGTACGATTTAACAATTCATAGACATGGCAATTATCAATGATTAACCACAAGTATATTTGAATGAAACAACTCGAGGTCGAGTTAAGAAAAACTTGCCTGATCCGATGATTACCGTTACGCATTCTATATAGCTTTGTCTAAAAACCTAATATAAATAATATCGATCTATAAATTAGAATAATATCATCACAATATTTAAAATAACCTAAACACATTATCACATAATCTTATCAGTCTATAACACATATAAGACCTAGTATCAAGTCAAACTATTTCAGTCTGAGTTGAATTCGGTACAATTCTGACATCCTGATTGCCTAATCGGACAATTATCTAGTTTAAGATCAATTTAAACTTTGTCTAAACACTTAACAACTATCTTAGATAATTATATTATCAGTCAAAATATTTTTCATAAGCTCGTAATAATTTTCAGATAATTATTACCATTTATCATAATTTTTTAATCATTAATATCGTATTTATATGAATTAAATACCACATAATTCCTTTATCATTAATATTTATTTAATATTAAATATTAATGAAAATCATATCATAATATTATAATATATTTATAATATCTCTAAGTATTTTTAATACCTTAAAATCATATTTATATGATTTTTAAACCTTTAAATTCATTATCCGATAATTGCTATTAATATTAAAATATTAATATTTTCATGACAAAATATCAAAAGTTATATTTTATAACACTTAAATCATTTTTATATGATTTTTAAATCATTAATTCTATTTTTTCATAATTTATTTAATACATTCATTAAATAAATTAATTACCATTAATATTAATTAATTAATGAAATTCATCACATAATATTAAAAGTCATTAAAAATAACTTAACATATTTTCTTATACCATAATATAATTTTTCATGATTTTTCATGTATTAAAATCATTTTTAAGTAGTTTATTTAATATTATAATTAAATAAATTAAATACCATTAATATTTCAAAAATATTAAATATTAATGAAATATATTAAAAATAATTAAAAACCTATTTTTAGGCTTTAAAATAATTTTTAGGAATTTATTTTGTATTTTTAATAATTAAAAACTACTTTTTTTTCTATTTATTTAATAAAAATAATTAATTTTATTAAGAAACTGTCGCTAAATGGTGCCTATAGCGACAGAACCGTCGCTATAGGTGTTCTTCGTGTTCTTGAGCCTAAACCCAGATCATCATGTCAGTGTGCAAGGTAGGAGGTTTGACTACCATTTGATCCATGATCCCAAGGTTTTCTGGGCTAAGTCTAGTGTTTAGATTGTAGTATACGTGTAATACTACCATCATCAATCAAGTTCATGGCCATACAACAACAAAGCAGTGAGATATAGGCCTCACAAATTTATGTCAGAGTTGTTCTTCATTTCTGGGTTTTTCATAAATGAAGAACAGTTCGAGGGGTTACTTTCCAAGTCTTGGATCTATGCGTTCCAGGTTTTCTTGGTAGAATCTAATGGTTAAATTGTGTAGAACACATGTCAGAGTACATTTCTATAACACTACATCAACTTAACAACATCACATTTAAGAGATCAAAGCAGGTCAAAGTAATAGTCAGGAACTGCCTTTGAAGATTTATGGGTTACCCAGAATCTTCATCCGACAGTTTCATCTACCCTACTTTGACCATCTTTATTTTCGATCCTATTCATGATATGGGTAACCTAATGGTATGAATGTGTAGTGCATACACCAGAATACAAATAGCAAGCAACAACATAACCAAACTATCAAACAACAGCCAGATCAGAAGCCACAAAAATGTTGTCAAACCCTTTCTGGGTTTTTGGGCTACCCAGAAACCAAATGGTCATGGTCGGTCAACGACCTTTGACCCTTAATAACTTGCAATGTAATCATGATCTGGGCTTGATTTAAGTTTCAGATCATAGCCCTTACAACATAGAACAGATCTATAACCTTAAACATAACAAACAACTAACACAGAGAGATCTAGAAACCCTGACATTTGACTGTCAGACACCATTTTTCCAGTTTTCCAAATTTTTAAAAACTTGATTTTCGAGTACTTTGATGTTATGGATCTGGGATTTAACAACCCAGATCACTAATTGACACCATCTAACACTGTTCTAAACAACAACTAACAACATTAACATAAATCTTGAAGATCTAACAAGTTTAGGGTTTTATACCTCTTGAATGCAAAACGTTTGATTCTGATCTTGATGATCTGATATAGGAGAGCTAAGGGATGATATTGGCTTTCCTTATCACTTAGTGTCTCTCAAAATTTTTGGATGGGAGAGAGAGAGAAGACTTGGCTAGGTGGAAAAATAAAGTGAGTCACTTTTCTAGACTTTGTGCTTTTAAATCCAAGATGCAATGTATCTAGCTGATCAAGATGGCTGATTGTTGGGTATATAAGTCAAATACTAGAGCTAGGGTTGGTCACCAACTCAAATAGGGCAAGATCAATACTCCACCTTATAAAAATACAAAAAGGACAAAATGGTCCTTTGATTTCCAATTTTAATGCCAAAGATGTCATTTGATAAAACCCTTAGGGTTTGACCCTTAGGGTTAAAACCGAAGGTTCTTAAAAATCAATTTTCTAGGATTTCCAATTTAGGTTTTCAAAATAAAAATTACTATTTCTAAATTATAATTAGGATTCTCTAATTATACTAAGATTTCCTAATCATAATTCAAGCTTGCTAATTAGGATTAATATTTTCTAATTATAAATTTTAAATAATAATTAGGGTTTTCCCTAAAATGGGCGTTAGGGTTCATAACCTAAGAATTAGGGTTTTCTAAATAGTCAATTAGGGTTATCCCTAATTATATTTATAATCATAAATACTTAATGTCAGACTCCAAATTATTAATAAATAAAATTTAAATTCCTCTATTTATTATTTTGAAATAGTAAGGGTTGATTTGATTAATGTGGTTAGTTATGGGTAAAATGCGCAAATATTTTAAATAAGCAAGTGGTCCTAAAATATTCATTGGTGTCAGGGAATATTTGTTTGGTCGTGGAATATTCTTGTTGTCGGGGAATATTCGTACGACGGCGAAGCCTTGTGTGGGCCCCATAACAGAAAGCGATTGGATGAAAAAAACGACAAAAATAAGTTGTTTATAAATAACGGCGTAGTTGTTACCGTTAATACTGTTGGAATACCCGGTGGTTAAACACAATAATACGTGTTGTTGCACAGTAGCAGACTGTATTGCACCAATTATTGATTCTTATGTAAGAAGGCACTACTCAACAATGGTTATAGTAATTACTGTTCAGTATTTTATTTTATTGATAATTGCTGCGTTGATATTTTATATTACTGTTGTTTTAATAATTGTCACTATACAGTATTTTCTATTATCGGAGCAATAATTCATATTATCTGAATAATATTATTAGATAACATTATTGGCAATGTCTAGAAAGTTCTGTCTAAGGAGAGGTTTGGTCATCTAATTGCGCGCCAGTAAGGAGAGATCCTTATTGGAAAGCCCCATCTTTCTTGGGAACGGCCTGGTTGCCAGTACTGTGATTCTGTAATATTATTTGTGTATAATTAATTATTGATTTATATGATGAGGAAAATATTTATTTTATGTGGATATAGATGGAGAAAATTTTTAATGTGACAATTGTTGAAAATTAATATTTTATCTTTTTTCTGATAAAATAATTCATTTAAATATATTATTTTAATAATATATTGATGGTGATATTTTTATAATGAATGTGAGATATATGAGTATATGAGGAGGAAGAGTATTTTTGTGGCATTAAATGATTAACACATGTTTTGTGTGTTGGTGGACACAATTCTTGACCGAAAATTTATTATTGACTGCAAAATCGCCCGTTTGTGGATTTCGGTCAATTTCTGTTTAGAATTTAGAAAAACTTTCTTCTGCAAAGTTGTAGAGAATTGAATTTCCTATAAAAACACGCAAGATTCGAATTTTCTGATAAAAGGGCTATTTATTATGAATTATTGAAGTTCTGAAGTTCCGAAATAATTAATTTTTGGAAGTTTTAATTATTATTTTAAAGAAAAACGTTTTTTAAAAATTAGTGGGCTCAACATGTGATAAGAATGGGCTGAATTCAGATCTTCTAAGGTGGGCTTGACAATTTTATAAATATAATATAATTATATTCAATTTTCTGCTTTGGTGTTCTAAACATTTTCCTATAAATAGGGTGCTTAGGTTAGAATTAAAAATCACACCAGAAACTGAGATCTTCTCTCTCTTTCTCTCTCTATATTAGTGAGCGTATTCTTGTGAGTATTCTAATACTTTGAGTATTGCTATACGGTGCAAGTTCAAGTCATAGCCTATATCCGGTGTTTCAACTAAAAGTACTGTTTTTGCTGAGGTAAGGGATGTTATTTTTTCTTAAATGGTATTATTTTCTTCAATATCATTATGCCGAAGTATTGATCTGAACTTTTTATCAAATTTGAAACTTTTCATGTCGGGGTTACTATTCATGAGTTACTATTCATGAGTTACTATTCACGAGTTACTATTCACCGAAAAATAAAATTTTCTTCTTTTTGTCTAAAATATCTATTATGGATACTAGCTTTGATTGTATCCATGTTTTGATCATTCTTGAATTTTACTCCACTATGATTATTTATGAGGTATTTTTGGATATGGAATAGTTGAAATACGAATCCTTAATATTTATTATTTTGTTTCACTGGATTCGTTTCACTGGATTCGTTTCTTTTAAAATATTTTTCATCATTCTCAGTCCTAAATGATGATATAAATAAATATCTTTGGCATGTAGTGCAAAGATTAATGATTTCTGATGAATATCTTTGGCCCGTAGTGCAAAGATGAATAGGTGTTGAGATGAACATGACCAACTGATGAATATCTTTGGCCTGTAGTACAAAGATGACTATTTAATTTAAGATATTTATTGATTGATGTTACAGAGATAAAATGTTGATGATGGACTTTTAAATTCATAGATAATCGTAGATTTCATTCTCTACGTAACTCTTCTATGAATTATTATTTTCCGCTGCGAATATTGATTTAAAACTTATTGTCTATTATATTCTATTAAATTTTTTCCTGTTGAAGACTAACGATAATTTGTTGTATATTATCTTAGTCATAATATTCTTTACTGGGCTAGTTGAGCTCACCCTTTTCCTTGTTGTTCCATTTTCTTCTCAGGAGGCGAGAATGTAGCGAGTACTAATCGGGGTGTGGAATGATGGTTCAAGACAGTTGTTTTAGTAGTCCTCACTATTTTGTAAAACAGTGTATCAATAAGTATAATGAGGACTTAATTGAGTATGAATACTGTCTAGATGATAATATTTGTATTTAAACTCACAATATATGTGTTGTCGTATTTTACACGACAATTGTAATCATAAAGTTGTAGTTGTTTTCTGTACCATGTATTTAGCGACTCAGAATGGGTTGGATGGATTAGACCTATTTTGGGGGCGTCACAGTTGGTATCAGAGCTTAGGGATATGATATCTGGCGGAGATCGGGGAATAGAACTAGGAGGGGTGAGATGAGTAAATCATTCGCTAGTATGTCCTACCTAAGCTTATTTATTGGTCGATCATAATATAGGGATATTATGTGATATGTTAATTTGTTAAATTAACCCTTGTTTTATGGCAGTATTTGAGAATGTCGACTGAGAATGTTAACAGTGGAGTAAATGAGACGGTGGAGATGTCTATACTCACCAACGAGGAGAACGTGCAACAGGCTGGCAATGTTCCTCCTGTGAACAACACCACTGAGCAGACGATGAACGATGAGATGTTTAGAAGCTTTTTTCGATTCATGCAAAACCAGACGAAGGAGATTTCTGTTCAAAATATAGGAAGAAACAATGGCAACGCACAGCTGGTCACAGCCAAGCAGTTCAAAGAGTTGGGACCACCAGAATTCTGGGGAAAGCCAGATCCGATTAAGGTGAAGACATGGGTCATCAAGCAAATTACCAAGATATTTGATGTCTTGGGATGCACGGAGGAACAGAAGGTTCCATTCGCCACCTTTATGTTCCGTGGAGAGGCAGACTACTGGTGGGAGTCTGTGAAGCGTACCCATCCAGTCGCACTCAGCATGTCTTGGAAGACATTTCAGAAACTATTCAATGACAAGTACTTTCCTGAAAGTATTCGTCATATGAAGGAGGTAGAGTTTATTAGACTGGAGCAGAATAACATGACGGTGTCCCAGTACGAGGCAAAATTTACAGAGTTGTCCAGGTTTGCACCTCATTTGGTGGAGAATGAGGAACGTATAACGCGGATGTTTCTGAGAGGTTTGAAACCCGGCATACGTCAATATCTTATTTCTCATAAATTTTCTCTCTATTCAGATGTTGTCAACAGGGCTCAATTATTAGAGCGAGATAACGAGTACGGTCAATCGAGGGACCACAACCAGGATCATACCGGTGACAGCAGTCATCAGAACAATGATAACCAGCGGAGAAAGAAGAATACAGACAAGAACGACAACCACTCTGGTGGTAATCGTAGCCATAAAAATAGAAGAAGAGAGTCGGGAGGAGATTTTAAAAAGAGGAGATTCAACAATGACAATACGAATACGTCAGCACCAGCAGCAACTGGTTCCAAGGGAGGAGAGCGACCACCGATCATATGCTATAAGTGCGGAAAAGAAGGACATATCAGCCCAAACTGCCCACAACAGTTTAAGGTATGTTATAACTGTGGAAAGGAAGGACATATCGCTCGAGATTGCACTGTAGTAAAAACAAGTCCAACGGGAGTGGTGACTCAAAAAGTTATCCCAGAAAAGTCAAAGTCAACGGTTCCTGGAAGAGCGTTTTTCGTGACTGGTCAGAATACGAGGAACCCGAACGAAGTTAGCACGGGTTAGTTAATTATAAATTTTTGCGAAGTCTATACCTTATTAAATACCGGTTCTACCCATTCATTTATCTCTCCTGCTTATACTCAACGTTTAAAATTGACTCTGGAGAAAATTAGACTTTGACTTATCTGTTGAAACTCTGTTAGGAGAAACTTTCGTTACATCCACTGTTTATAAATCTTGTTTGATCCAAGTTGGCACCATCACATTACCTGTTGACCTTATCTCTTTAAAGATACTTGCTTTTGATGTGATTTTAGGGATCGATTGGTTAACTACTCATCATGCCAAATTGATTGCTTTTGTAAGGTTGTTAGTTTTCATATTCCTAAGCAACCTGTTATTCAAATTCAAGCAACCAAACCATTAAAGTCAAACTCTTTCATATCAAGCCGTAAAGTCATTCGTTTATTGAAAAACGGATGTCAAGCTTTCTTAGCTATGTTATGGACTTGAACAAAAATACGTCAGATTTGAATGATATTTCTATTGTTAGTAAATCCCTGACGTATTTCCTGAAGAATTTCTTGGCCTACGCGTGATATTGAATTTTTTATCATCTTTGAATCTGGTACAAAACTCACTTCTAAAATCTCATATCGAATGGCTCCTATTGAGCTTCAGGAGTTAAAAACCTAACTGTAGAAGTTTGTACCCGAGTCTTTATCTGGTGACTTCCTTTATGGAATGTACTGAATCCAGACTCTCCGTAGGGGACGCCATATTCGTGCGGTAGTAAACTGATAGGTGTCATTGTGACGTGCTATCCAAGATTGGGATATGAGTCACAGTTGAGAGCAACCTAAGTCAGTAATCGAAATACATAGCTTTCTAGGCTTAGATGGTTATTATCGGAGATTTGTAAAAGGATTTTCTCGAATCGCTACTCCATTAACTCAGCTGACTCGAAAAGATACAAACTTCGAATGGACCGAGGAATGCGAGAAGAGCTTCCAAGAATTCAGCATGCGACACCGACGTTGGCTCGAGCTGTTGAAAGATTTCGATCATACCATCCAATACCATCCTGAAAAAGCGAACGCGGTAGCTGACGCATTGAGTGGAAGATCATGTGCAGGAATGAGTGCGATGATGTCAAGTATACGCGTAGAATCAACTTTAATCGATAAAGTTAAAGTTGCTTAAGCCATAGACCGGGAGCTGATGCGTATGAAGAAGAAAGTACAAGAAGGTGCTATTCCGGAAGCAAGAATCGATGAAAAAGGAATACTTCGAGTCCGCTCCAGACTTTGTGTTTCTAACGATTCTGATTTGAAGTACAAGATCATGATGGAGGCACACAATACACCATTTGCAATCCATCTTGAAAGTACTAAAATGTATCGTGATCTTCGACATACATTTTGGTGGAACAATATGAAGAGAGAGATTGCAAAGTTTATCTCGAGGTGTTTAACTTGTCAACGTGTAAAGGCGGAGCATCAAGTGCTAAAGGGTCCATTGCAACCACTTGAGATTCCGAAATGCAAGTGGGAACACATTACCATGGATTTCGTTACGGGTCTTCCTACAGTTTCTCAAGGCATAAATGCTATTTGGGTGATTGTTGATAGATTAACCAAGTCTGCTCATTTCTTTCCGATACGGGAGACTTATTCCCTTGAACGTCTTGCTAGTATGTACGTGAATGAGATTGTGAGGTTGCATGGCATGCCAGTATCCATAGTTTCGGATCGTGACCCAAGATTCACTTCAAGATTTTGGGTTAGCTTGCAAAAAGTTATAGGCACGGATTTACAATTTAGTTCAGCTTACCATCCTCAACGAACGGACAATCAGAGAGGACTATTCAAACTCTTGAAGATCTATTAAGACTTTGTGTCCTAGATTTCAAAGGGAGTTGGGATAAGTACCTACCATTGGTGGAATTCTCCTACAATAACAGTTATCAGGCAAGTATAGGTGTGGCTCCATTTGAAGCATTGTATGGACGAAAGTGTCGCTCTCCAGTATGTTGGGATGAGGTGGGAGAAGCAACGTTGTTGGGACCAGAGTTGGTACAAATGACTATAGAGAAGATCCAAACGATTCGACAACGTATACAAACGGCACAGGATCGACAAAAGAGTTATGCGGATCTTCATCGAAAGGACGTGGAATTTGATATTGGGGATCATGTATTGTTGCGAGTTACTCCATGGAAGGGAGTTACAAGATTCGGGAAGAGAGAAAAGCTCAATCCACGATTTATTGGTCCATTTCAGATTCCTGACCGAGTAGGAAATGTGACCTATAGACTCGCGTTACCTCCAAGCATGTCTGGTGTTCATAACGTTTTTCACATATCTATACTTCGTAAATATGTGAAGGACCCAAACCACGTTATTGAGTTAGAACCGAACGAGATAGCCGAAGACTTAACGTACGAGGAGGTACCTGTCAAGATCTTGGATAGGAAGGAGCATGTCCTACGCACGAAAGTCATACCACAAGTTAAAGTTTTGTGGAGAAACCATGCTATTGAGAAAATGACCTGGGTGTTGGAAACGGAAATGAAAGCGAGGTATCCTCGTCTTTTCGAAACACCAGGTACGTATGTCAATTTCGGGGACGAAATTTCATAAGGAGGGGAGGTTGTAAGACCCCAAATTATTAATAATTAAAATTTAAATTCCTCTATTTATTATTTTGAAATAGTAAGGGTTGATTTGATTAATGTGGTTAGTTATGGGTAAAATGCGCAAATATTTCAAATAAGCAAGTGGTCCTAAAATATTCATTGTTGTCGGGGAATATTTGTTTGTTCGTGGAATATTCTTGTTGTCGGGAAATATTCGTACGACGGTGCAGCCTTGTGTGGGCCCCATAACAGAAAGCGATTGGATGAAGAAAACGACAAAAATAAGTTATTTATAAATAACGGCGTAGTTGTTACCGTTAATACTATTAGAATACCCGGTGGTTAAACACAGTAATACGTGTTGTTGCACAGTAGCAGACTGTATTGCACCAATTATTGATTCTTACATAAGAAGGCATTACTCAATAATGGTTACAGTAATTACTGTTCAGTATTTTATTTTGTTGATAATTGCTGCGTTGATATTTTATATTATTGTTGTTTTAATAATTGTCACTATACGGTATTTTCTATTATCGGAGCAATAATTCATATTATCTGAATAATATTATTAGATAATATTATTGGCAATGTCTAGAAAGTTCTGTCTAAGGAGAGGTTTGGTCATCTAATTGCGCGCCAGTAAGGAGAGATCCTTATTGGAAAGCCCCCTCTTTCCTGGGAACGGCCTGGTTGCCAATACTGTGATTCTGTAATATTATTTGTGTATAATTAATTATTGATTTATATGATGAAGAAAATATTAATTTTATGTGGATATAGATGGAGAAAATTTTTAATGTGACAATTGTTGAAAATTAATATTTTATCTTTTTTCTGATAAAATAATTCATTTAAATATATTATTTTAATAATATATTGATGGTGATATTTTTACAATGAATGTGGGATATATGAGTATATGAGGAGGAAGAGTATTTTTGTGGCATTAAATGATTAACACATGTTTTGTGTGTTGGTGGACACAATTCTTGACCGAAAATTTATTATTGACTGTAAAATCGCCCGTTTATGGATTTCGGTCAATTTTTGTTTGGAATTTGGAAAAACTTTCTTCTGCAAAGTTGTAGAGAATTGAATTTCCTATAAAAACTCGCGAGATTCGAATTTTCTGATAAAAGGGCAATTTATTATGAATTATTGAAGTTCTGAAGTTCCGAAATAATTGATTTTTGGAAGTTTTAATTATTATTTTAAAGAAAAACGTTTTTTGCAAATTAGTGGGCTCAACATGTGATAAGAATGGGCTGAATTCAGATCTTCTAAGGTGGGCTTGACAATTTTATAAATATAATATTATTATATTCAATTTTCTGCTTTGGTGTTCTAAGCATTTTCCTATAAATAGGGTGCTTAGGTTAGAATTAAAAATCACACCAGAAACTGAGATCTTCTCTCTCTTTCTCTCTCTATATTAGTGAGCGTATTCTTGTGAGTATTCTAATACTTTGAGTATTGCTATACGGTGCAAGTTCAAGTCATAGCCTATATTCGGTGTTTCAACTAGAAGTACTGTTTTTGCTGAGGTAAGGGATGTTATTTTTTCTTAAATGATATTATTTTCTTCAATATCATTATGCCGAAGTATTGATCTGAACTTTTTATCAAATTTGGAACTTTTCATGTCGGGGTTACTATTCATGAGTTACTATTCATGAGTTAATATTCACGAGTTACTATTCACCGAAAAATAAAATTTTCTTCTTTTTATCCAAAATATCTATTATGGATACTAGCTTTGATTGTATCCATGTTTTGATCATTCTTGAATTTTACTCCACTATGATTATTTATGAGGTATTTTTGGACATGAATAGTTGAAATACGAATCCTTAATATTTATTATTTTGTTTCACTGAATTCGTTTCCTTTAAAATATTTTTCATCATCCTCAGTCCTAAATGATGATATAAATGAATATCTTTGGCCTGTAGTGCAAAGATTAATGATTTCTGATGAATAGCTTTGGCCCGTAGTGTAAAGATGAACAAGTGTTGAGATGAACATGACCAACTGATGAATATCTTTGGCCTGTAGTACAAAGATGACTATTTGATTCAAGATATTTAATGATTGATGTTACAGGGATAAAATGTTGATGATGGACTTTTAAATTCATAGATAATCGTAGATTTCATTCTCTACGTAACTCTTCTATGAATTATTATTTTTCGCTGCGAATATTGATTTAAAACTTGTTGTCTATTGTATTCTATTAAATTTTTCCCTGTTGAAGACTAACGATAATTTGTTGTATATTATCTTAGTCATAATACACTTTACTGGGCTAGTTGAGCTCACCCTTTTCCTTGTTGTTCCATTTTCTTCTCAGGAGGCGAGAATGTATCGAGTACTAGTCGGGGTGTGAAATGATGGTTCAAGACAGTTGTTTTAGTAGTCCTCACTATTTTGTAAAATAGTGTATCAATAAGTATAATGAGGACTTAATTGAGTATGAATATTGTCTAGATGATAATATTTGTATTTAAACTCACAGTATATGTGTTGTCGTAATTTGCACGACAATTGTAATCATAAAGTTGTAGTTGTTTTCTGTACCATGTATTTGGCGACTCAGAATGGGTTGGATGGATTAGACCTATTTTGGAGGCGTCACACTTAACTCATTAAATTTAGCCTTTAAATTTCCAAATTAGGGTTTCACATTCCGAGTTAGGGTTTCGGCTTTCCGAAACTGAAAATAGGGTTTCCAGAACCGATTTCTAGGGTTTTTTATCTATCGTTAGAGTTTTTAAACTAAACGTTGACGTTCTTAATATATACTTAGGGTTTGTCACAGAAATAGCTTATCTAGTCAACCCTTGACTCTTAATCGCATACTATACACATATACAACCATATACACAGAACATATACACTTATACCCTTAATCCTGAATAATTCACCACAAAAATTTTAAATTCATAAAATTTCTTCCCAGAAATGCTAAATCCATTCACTTATTTTCTGTCTAGGTTTATTATTTAACCTTAATTCATTATTTTAAGATTTTAATAAATATCCAAATTCTCGGGTTGTCATAGTCAGGCATCTTAGTGTTAGGTTTATAATAATCATGAACGCAATCAAATTGCATAAAATAAGCGGAAGCATGAAAAATCAGAGTTTTAAAATTTTACAAACCATATACACGGATCATCCTTTATGTGCAATTATTAATTAAACGAAAAGATAAAGAATAAGAATTATACCCTTGAAGATTCGAGCTTCCTCGGGTACAAGTTCACCTCCAAATCTTTCCGCGTTCATCTTGAATCCACCGGGTTTGGTTCCTTCCTTTGATCAACGTTAGCCACCCAAGTGTTTGGCCTTTAGATATGATCCACCAAGGAAAAAGAAAGATTCAAGAAGATGGGTATTTGGTAAAATTCTAATTTTCTATGTCTCATAGAAAAGAGCGTACTCTCCAACAACTGAAATCACGTCTGTTGAGAAAAAGTCAACCATCCACATAATAAGACTCATCCTATTTATAGATGTGGGCAACCCTCCTTAACAATTAAAGAATTGAGTTTTATTTTAATTAATTAAACTACTTTAATTAATTAGGCACCTAATCTTATTAGGATATATAAGAGTACTTTTATTAATTAATTCCCAAACTCCTTTAGGAAATAAATAATAATAATAGTAATAATAATAATAAGAATCCTCTTATTAATTTATATTTAATATTTCTAAAATTTTAAATAATAAATATTAAGCTATTTAATTTATTCTATCACCATAGATTAAATTAAATATACTTGACTTATTATTATAATTATGCCATTAACTTCTTAAATAATTATTCTTCCTTTTATGGTGTGACCCTTTAGGTTCTCCATATTAAACCGGTTGTGAATAAATCAATTAAAACAATTCTAATCTTATTTAAATAAATATATTAAACTATTAATTTATTTAAATAAATAATATTTATTCTACAATAGGGATAAGCCTCCCTAGTGATCAACGACTTTTTAGATAATATAAATTTCAACATTAATCATAAAAGAACCTTTGAGTAAATAGTTACAGTACAATTCAATCCTTCCTGAAAGTAGTATGCACACAAGCCAATCGTGTTTGATGATAAAGCATATACTTTGTAACAATCTTATTCATTTATTAATAAAAAGTATTAATTAATTAAAGGCTTTTAATTATCTACATGATGCTGTTTTATAATATGTGATAAACTCATAGTTTTAAGCAATGCTTTTAGAATAATGATAATGATCATTCTAATGAGATCTAAATTCTTAGAAAGTTTAAAACTAAAATAGTTCTCAATCGTTGGATTACTAAATTGGGGATTAGTGAATCCGGATAGATTGGTACATACGTTACTTGCTCATTAGATGAGGATGATTGATCTCATGATCATTTGTGTGGAGACACTAAAGCAAGTATGTAGGTGCTTATTAGAGAATAAGTTCACTGAACGTGACTCTCTAAGGAATACCTAATGGAGTTTTTCTTGTCTGTCAATAGGAATTTCTGTGGTGATATTAGTACAAGTGATCCTTGGACTTGAGATCATCATAGTATCTTGTGTATGATGAGTTATACTTTGACTTATTCCTTAAGACCCTTAGGGTATATCAAAGGGTATGCTTGGGTATAATAAGTTGTACATGGAGATAATGTATGATCAATAAAGAATCTATCACTTCTAGTAAAAGAAGAGAAATATCCTATGTGTTTCGATAAATGACAACCCAATAGTCCTTGGCCAAGGCAGATTGAAATTAGAAAGGAGTTTCTAATTTGTATTATTTGGAGTTGTGCATTTAAGGATCGAAATACATATAATTAAATAAATAAGACTTGACAGTAATTCTATGTCTTATATTTAATTGGGGCATTGTATGGTGGAATGATTGAATTGTATAGTAACTATTTACTCAAAGGTTCTTTTATGATTAATGTTGAAATCTATATTATCTGGAAAGTCGTTAATCGCTAGGGAGGCTTATCCCTATTGTAGAATAAATATTATTTATTTAAATAAATTAATAGTTTAATTTATTTATTTAAATAAGACTAGAATTATTCTAATTGATTTATTCACAACCGGTTTAATATGGAGAACCTAAAGGGTTACACCATAAAAAGAAGAATAATTATTTAAGAAGTTAATGGCATAATCGTAATAATAAATTAAGTATATTTAATTTAATCTATGTTAATAGAATAAATTAAATAGTTTAATATTTTTTATTTAATATTTTGGAAATATTAAATATAAATTAATAAAAGGAGTCTTATTATTATTATTACTATTATTATTATTTCATTCCTAAAGGAGTTTGGAAAGTAATTTATAAAAGTACTCTCATTTATTCCTAATATGATTGGGAGACTAATTAATTAAAGGAATTTAATTAATTAAAATAAAACTCAATTCCTTAATTGTTAAGGAGGGTTGTCCACATATATAAATAAGAGGAGTCTTATTATGGTTGAGAGTGGTTGTTGACTTTTTCTCAACATACGTGATTCGAATTGTTGGAGAGTATGCTCCTTTCTATGAGAGATAGAAAAACTAAGATTTTGTCAAACATCCATCTTCTTGAATTTTTGTTCCTCCTTGGTGGATTACCTCTAGAGGCCAAATACTTGGGTGGCTAACGTTGATCAAAGGAAGGAACCAAACATGGTGGATTCAAGTTGAACGCGAAAAGGATTGGAAATGAACTTGTACCTGAGGAAGCTCGAATCTTCAAGGGTATGATTCTTGTTCTTTATATTTTCATTTAATTAATAATTGCGCATAAAGGATGATCCGGGTATATGGTTTGTAAAATTTTAAAACTCTGATTTTTCACGTTTTCGCTTATTTTGTGCAATTTGATTGTGTTCATGAATATTACAAATCTAACAGTGGTAACAGAGTCAAACCTTTATGCAAATTATTAATTATTTTAATTTGATATTTATATTGATGTGTTTAGAATAATTTAATTGGGCATAATTTTGTTGTAAAAAATTTAAAAAAAATAAAATAAAATCGCTAGTCCGTGTAAAGCTAAGAGTTGATTTCGTTATTCATAAAGTAGACCAGCTTTCGTGGTATAACATATATATATATATATATATATATATATATATATATATATATATATATATATATATATATATATATATCTTCCTTTGGTTTATATGCATATGTGGTATCATATTATATATAATAATAACGTAATTATTGTATTGCATTTACATGTACAGGATTTGCTTTCGAAAAGGATAACAGTGAATTGTTCTGGTTATTCAATACTATGATTAAAGGATATCATGTTATCATATATATATATATATATATATATATATATATATATATATATATATATATATACACATATATATATATATATATATAATAATTTTATTATTAAAATAAAAGTTTATTCTAATCTTAAAATAAAATATTTATTTTAATTTTAAAATTAGATTTCATGCTAACTAATTAGAGTTGGAATTGGATTCCATTATAACTAATTAGAGTTGAAATTGGATTCCATGATAACTAATTAGAGTTGAAAAAAGATTCCATGTTTCCTTAAATAAAGGAGTTTATTATATGAAATAAGATTTCATATTATACAAAATAAAGGAGTTTATTTGTGAATAGAAAAGAGAATCCGTATTTTCTTAAATAAAGGAGTTTATTTAGATATGAAATAAGATTTCATATTATTCAAAATAAAGGAGTTTATTTGTGAATAGAAAAGAGAACCCATGTTTCCTTTAATAAAGGATTTTTATTTTTTTTTACTTGGAATTGGATTCCATAATTAATTAAAATAAAAGAGTTTATTTTGATTAACGATTTTGATTAAAATAAAATAGTTTATTTTACTCAAAATTAGATAAATTAAAATAAAAGAGGTTTATTTTGATTTAAATTTAGATTAAAATAAAGGAGTTTATTTTGATTTAAAATTAGATTTTATACTAACTAAATTTGCCCATTAAATGATATCAATATATATATTGAATTTTTATTATTCATGAGATGAATGTTATTTATTGATGCATATGGTGATGTGTATGATAATAAATAGGATTAATTATGGACTATTGACTAATGTGATTGGATATTTTTTTTAGTTGGATGCATGAATGTATAAGTTTTATTAAATGGGGTATGCGTACCTCGTCTTCTCTAATTTTTCTTAATGTAAATTCTATCTCCCTCCTATGTATTTTCCCTTGACTGTTGATCAAGGTTTCTATTTATTTTAAATAGTTTTGTAATAGGAATAGTTAGAATTAATTTTGAAAAATTAGAGATCAGGCAACAAGGAGTGCTTGAAGACCCGTTTGTAATGGAGCCCGGGTTTAAATGTAATAGTTATATTTAAATATTAATTCTTGCACCCCTAGGGTTTGACCTTTTGGTTCACTTGGTGGCTCTAGTGAACCAAAGTAGAATAAAAGTCCATAATCAATCCAGGTAGAATATAGTATTCTATATGTGCCACCTAGCATGCACATATAGAACGTCGCCTTCTAGCATGCACATATAGAATACAATATTCTACCCAGATTGATTATGGACTTTTATTCTAGTTTGGTTCACCAGAGCCACCAAGTGAACCAAAAGGTCAAACCCTAGGGGTGCAAGAATTAATATTTAAATATAACTATTACATTTAAACTCAGGCTCCATTACAAACAGGTCTTCAAGCGCTCTTTGCTCCTTGATATCCAATTCTTCAAAATTAATTCTAACTATTCCTGTTACAAAATAATTTTAAAATAAATAGAAACCTTAATCAGCAGTCAAGGGGAAGTACATAGAAGGAAGATAGAATTTACATTAAGAAAAAATTAGAGAAGACGAGGTACGCAGACCCCATTTAATAAAACTCATACATTCATGCATCCAACTAAAATAAAATCCAATCACATTGGTCAATAGTCCATAATCAATCTCATTTATTATCATACACATTACCATATGCATCAATAAATAACATTTATCTCGTGAATAATAAACATTCAATATATATATTGATATCATTTAATGGGCAAATTTAGTTAGTATAAAATCTAATTTTGAATTAAAATAAACTTCATTATTTTAATCCAAATTTAAATCAAAATAAACCTATTTTATTTTAATTTATCCAATTTTGAATAAAATAAACTATTTTATTTTAATCAAAATTCTTTAATCAAAATAAACTTATTTATTTTAATTAATTATGGAATCCAATTCTAAGTAAAAAAAAACTCCTTTATTAAAGAAAACACTATTCTCTTTCCTATTCACAAATAAACTCATTTATTTTGAATAATATGAAATCTTATTCCATATCTAAATAAACTCATTTATTTAAGAAAATATGGATTCTCTTTCCTATTCACAAATAAACTCTTTTATTTTGAATAATATGAAATCTTATTTCACATCTAAATAAACTCCTTTATTTAAAGAAAAATGGAATCCAATTTTAACTCCAATTAGTTATCATGAAATCCAATTCTAACTCTAATTAGTTAGTATGAAATCTAATTTTAAAATTAAAATAAAATTTTTATTTTAATTATAAAATAATTAAGATTAATATATATATATATATATATATATATATATATATATATATGTGTGTGTGTGTGTGTGTGTGTGTGTGTGTGTGTGTGTGTGTGTGTGGTAGGAATATAATAGTTAACAGGATTCCATGATTAGTATTACTATATATATATATATATATATATACACGGAAGTAACAATAATATATATATGATCACCTATTAATTGTTATAACAGGTATATATAGGATAATATATATATATATAGTTAATCAAAGATATCATGAATCTCCCGACACAATGAAAATTAGTTCCCAGTTAAACGTGATACGCGAATCTACTGGTTTTTTTAAAAAACACGATATTGTGATTTCGCGAGATTTTTTATTATTATTATTTTTAAATAAATTTTAGTCAACAAAATTATGCCCAATTAGATTGTTCTAAACACATATCAATATACATATCAAATCAAACAATTAATAATTCGCATAAAGGTTTGGCTTTGATACCACTGTTAGGTTTGTAATAATCATGAACGCAATCAAATTGCACAAAATAAGCGGAAGCATGAAAAATCAGAGTTTTAAAATTTTACAAACCATATATCCGGATCATCCTTTATGCGCAATTAATAATTAAAAGAAAAGATAAAGAACAAGAATCATACCCTTGAAGATTCGAGCTTCCCCGGGTACAAGTTCACATCCAAATCTTTCCGCGTTCATCTTGAATCCACCGGGTTTGGTTCCTTCCTTTGATCAACGTTAGCCACCCAAGTGTTTGGCCTCTAGAGGTGATCCACCAAGGAAAAAGAAAGATTCAAGAAGATGGGTATTTGGCGAAACCCTAGTTTTCTATCTCTCATAGAAAAGAGTATACTCTCCAACAATTAGAATCACGTCTGTTGTGAAAAAGTCAACCACCCACATAATAAGACTCCTCTTATTTATAGATGTGGGCAACCCTCCTTAACAATTAAAGAATTGGGTTTTATTTTAATTAATTAATCTATTTTAATTAATTAGGCTCCTAATCTTATTAGGATATATGAGAGAGTTTTATTAATTAATTCCCAAACTCTTTTAGGAATTAAATAATAATAATAAGACTCCTCTTATTAATTTATATTTAATATTTTCAAAATATTAAATAATAAATATTAAGCTATTTAATTTATTCTATCACCATAGATTAAATTAAATATACTTAACTTAATATTATAATTATGCCATTAACTTCTTAAATAATTATTCTTCCTTTTATGGTGTGACCCTTTAGGTTCTCCATATTAAATCGGTTGTGAATAAATTAATTAGAACAATTCTAATCTTATTTAAATAAATAAATTAAACTATTAATTTATTTAAATAAAAAATATTTATTCTACAAGAAGGATAAGCCTCCCTAGCGATCAACGACTTTCCAGATAATATAGATTTTAATATTAATCATAAAAGAACCTTTAAGTAAATAGTTACCATACAATTCAATCCTTCCACTATACAATGTCCCAATTAAATATAAGATATGAAATTACTGTCAAGTCTTATTTTATTTAATTATATGTATTTCGATCCTTAAATGCACAACTCCAAATAATGCAAATTAGAAACTCTTTTCTAATTTCATTCTACCTTGGCCAAGAACTACTGGGTTGTCATTTATCGAATCACATAGAACATTTCTCTTCTTTTACTAGAAGCGGTTCTTTATTGATCATACATTATCTCCATGTACAACTTATTATACTCAAGCATACCCTTTGATATACCCTAAGGGTCTTAAGGAATAAGTCAAAGTACAATTCATCATACACAAGATACTATGATGATCTCAAGTCCAAGGATCAGTTGTACTACTATCACTACAGGAATTCCTATTGACAGGCAAGAAAAACTCCATTAGGTATTCCTTAGCGAGCCACGTTCAGTGAACTTATTCTCTAATAAGCACCTACATACTTGCTTTAGTGTCTCCACACAAATGATCATGATATCAATCATCCTCATCTAATGAGTAAGCAACGTATGTACCAATCTATCCGGATTCACTAATCTCCAATTTAATAATCCAACGAATGGAAACTATTTTAGTTTTAAGCTTTCTAAGAATTTAGATCTCCTTAGAATGATCATCATCATTATTCTAAAAGTATTGCTTAAAACTATGGGTTTATCACATATTATAAGCAGCATCATGTAGATAATTAAAAGCCTATAATAAATTAATACTTTTTATTAATAAATAAATAAGATTGTTACAAAGTATATGCTTTATCATCAAACATGATTGGCTTGTGTGCATACTACTTTCACTTAGATCCGAATCTGTTAGTTATTTAAACTATTAAATGTATTATTGATATACTATGACATGAGGTTATTATTATAGAAGTGAAATCAGAGCCAAAACATGTAAGGATTGTAAGTTATTTAAGGTAAAAACCCGTTGACCAGTCACAAAATTTTTTCTGGAAAACCCAGAGCATCAAGAGCAGTGTCTGACAAGCTTTTTGACAACTTAGATCTTCAACTATGGTAGTTATAGAACCCCTAATTGTATCACTTTTGTAAAATGGCATATGAACTACATGACCATGACAACCGACTAACCATTACATGAACTAAGCAAAAGATGTGTGTGATCAAAAGTGAGACCCCGAAACTGGAAACCCAATTTTCTGGGTAACCCATAAAATTTTTAAACCGTACCTGATAGTCACTTTGACTAGCTTAGATTTTGATTCTCTGATGTTACTATAACACTTTAGATATTGTATTGTTGTAGTATGACATATATATTATATGTTTGATACACTGTAACCCTTACCTAATACCTAGAATCCATGATATTAGACTTTGAAATAGGGTGACTGATGTTGGTCGAGTTTCTGGGTAACCCAGAAACTCAAGATCATGCTTTGATGCATACTTTGACCAACTATAGCTTTCTGAGGTGATGAAATTAGATCACAAAAGTGTTATATACCTGAAGTGCTACATCTGTACTACCTTGTTGAACCATTTTCATGACCAAAAATACTCTTAGTAAGGAATTAGATCCAGTCAAACTCACCTCCTAGGGGTTGACTTCAGTGTTCTTCAGTAGATGAAGAACACCAATAGCGATGGTTTCTGTCGCCATAGGGTCTTTTAGCGACACTTTAGTTTAAAAATAATATAAATAAATGGAAATAAATACTAAATAATTATTATTAATTAATAATTAATTTCTATTTTTAAAAAAAATTATAATAATTAATTTTTAATATTTTGACATAAAATTTTATTAATATTTAATTTATTTAAATATTATTGATAAAGAAAGTATTTAATAATGCTATTAAGTAAATTAGTAAAAATGATAACAAATCATTTTAAATAATAATAAATTATTTAAAAATGAAACTAATGATTTAAAAATCATTATCAATAATAATAAAATATTTGAAAATAATATTGATAGTTTAAAAATTATTATGAACGATTATTAATTACTTAAAAATAGTATTAATGATTTTAAAATCATTTTAATTAATAATAAATTAACTAAAATTAATATTAATCATTGAGAAGTTGTTTTAAGCTTCTAGAAATTATAATAAATAATAATTAACTTATTTAAAGTGATATTTAAACTTTTAACCAAAGTTTATTAGAAAAATAATTCGATAATTATCCGATCAAGTTTTAAAACACCGAATGGACATCGAATACAATCCAGACGCTAACAGTTTGGTTAGTTATTAGCTAAGATTATCTCTAATGACTGATATAATCATATTTAGGTTGCGTAGACGACTTGAATAACATCAGATAACTATTCTACGAGCAGGCAAGTTTTCCATATACATTTAATTTTTGTATTAATGTACTTGTTATATTGATGCTATATAAACTTGTTTAAAAATATGTTATTTAAAAAGGTTATGGCTTATTGTTGAAGCATAACCAAGTCATAAGAACTGTTATTTGCGTAAAAATGTTTTTGATTTGATATTAAATCATAGACTGTGGTAAAAATCAATGTTGTTTGGTACAAATATATACAGATACTATTATGACCGACACTGACCGGGGTTTTATGATCGGCATTTATAGTAATGAACGGGGGTTAATTAAAAGGATGATATGCATACTCCTTGGATGTTTGGTTGAACGAATCAACTGGACTTGCTAAGTCTATATGACTGACAGTAACTCGTTATGTGTGGGGTTTGGCAGATAAACCTCAATATATATACTTGAAAAAACTTTTGAACTATATTTTCATCTATTTCTGTCGTAGTGTGAGTATGTAATACACATTGCTTAAAATTGTTGAGCCTTTTAAAGCTCATCCCTTGCAAATATTATTTCCCCTTTGCAACTGTGACTGATATCCCTGGAAGTTCAAGTGTGCACTTTTGTGGATAGAGAAGACTGTAATAGTTTAAGTTATTTCTATTGTTGTCATACTTAAATTGTAATAATTTAAATTTGGGATCATATATTAAGTTTATAGTTATGTAAATTAACTAGTTTTCACTTTTTTAAAGAAAAGTTAGAAATCAAGTACAATATTAGTATGAACTGTTCATCTGAATGAGGGTATTCAATGATCGAGTGAGTTCTGTAAGCACTGAGGTTGCACCCCTCGGTTCCAAGAATAATCTTGTCATTGGTACTGTGAATGTCAGATGGATAGGAATTATTGATACAAAGGAAATGTCTGTAAGATTATAAATCTATACATCTAAGTGATAGTATTCATCATGATAAGTGTTCTGACGAGAACTCATATCTGTTATGAATACTATGAATCTTGGATTGATAAAGATTATTATCTTATAGAATATTTATGTGAGCACCAAATCTGCTATAGGAAGTGTAGGGATTTTGGGGGCGTCACAATTTGGTATCAAAGTCATAGGTTAGAAACCTTAGGAGAGAATACCTTAGGCTATAACCTTAAAGGAATTAGAGTAGTAAAGGGGGTAGTCAGAAGATAAACTCAAAAAAAGAGTTTCTAAGAAATGAATTAAGGAAATTAATCAAAAGAAGTGAAGTAATATAAAATAAGTTGAGATATTTTTATGTGCTAATCCAGATAATTAATTTTATTGTAGGATGTCGAAAGGTAAACAATTGATAGTTTATGATGCACCAATTGAAGCGGTACCATTGCAAACAATACATCCTATTCCAGACTTGCAGGAAGGAGTAGGATCAAGTGTGACGATATCGATGGTAGAATCACTGGCAAATCAATTCGAGACCATATTAGGCAGGGAGATTGATGATCTGGAAGAAAGAATTACGAAACTAGAGGAAGAGTTGGAAAAAGAAAGGAGGAAGTTAGCTGAAAAGAAGTAATGATCTATAGAATAATATATTCCAAACATGTTAAGGGAAATATTTAGTGTGTAACTAGTGATAGGTACAAATCACTAGTCAGTAATGTATTTGTTTTCTTGCTTAGTGTGTATCTAATGATACCCTATAAATCACTAGTTATATGTATGTGAAATATTATATGCAAAATACAAGTTTCTGTTGAATCAAAATGTTGATTATTTTTATTATTATTTATACCTAGTTGTTGGCACCACGACGAAGGCCTCAAAGAGAAGTAACTGAGGCAGACATTAAACAAAATCCAACACAAGCGTTAGCAAATATTCTATTAGGGGCTTTGCAAGGAAGACAAACAAACCCGTTTCTAGTTGCATAAAATACATCAAATGCTACCCAGTTTAAAGATTTTAAATTAGTAGGACCTCCAGAATTTAGAGGAACTGATGAACCCATCAAAGCTCAGGCTTAGGTTACGGAGATGGAGAAAATTTTTAGAGTGACTAAGGTGAATGAGAATCAAAAGACTGATTTTGCTACATTTTTCTTGAAAGATGAAGCAAATCATTGGTGGGAGGCTAACAAAAATAGAGTTGGAGATGGTATTGTTTCATGGGATAGGTTTAAAGAAGTTTTCTTTGCAAATTAATTCCCTGATTTGATGAAAGATCGTATGGAAGTTCAATTTCAAGAATTAAAGCAAGGAGAGATGACGGTATCTCAGTACACAACAAAATTTAACGAGTTGGTCAGATTTTCAACACAACAAGTAGATACTGAGGTAAGAAAAACTAGAAGGTTTGAAGAGGGGTTGAAACCTCAAATAAGGAGCAAGATATCGGTATTCCAGGTAAAGACATTTTTAGAGACTCTCGAAAAAGCAACTATAGCTGGGAAGGAGGGAGAAGCTCTACAAAAATTTCATAAGGAGAAAAAGAATAACACATGGAGAGGCAGCACTTGTGACAACCCCAAGATAGGTTCATTCCATCCAACCTATTCTGAGTCGCCAAAAACGTGGTACAGAAAACAACTACAACTTTATTACAACAATTGTCGTGCAAAATACAACAACACATATGCTGTGAGTTTGATACAAATATATACCAAATGTGACTCATGTCTCAACCGTGGACAGCACCTCACAATGACACCTTACATAAAGGTATAGTCAAAAACTGTTTTAGAAATTAAAATCTTTGGGAAGTGCTCAAGGAAACCTTGGTATATGGGAGGCCATGCATCTAGGTTGTGATAGATATCATATGGCCACGAAATTATCCTTGGTTGACCCAATATACCCCAAAGAAAAACGAGAAGATTACTATCATATTCTTCCCAATGGTGAGTCTTCTCTTGACTTATCATTATCTCCACTGTCTCTAATTGAGAATTATACTTCAAACAAACACCAAGATTATATAGGTAGTGCTCGTATATATACTCAGCAAGTGGATGAGCACATCCCTGACTTATGATGATACAAGGTTGTATGTCATTAGACATCTTGTATGATAGTGACAAAACACCCTTCCAACGTTGGGTTCGCCTCACCCTCAACAGCTATAGACCACCGTTCTACTCCCCTGTTATTCCCCACTCGACCCAGCTACACTTTTATTACCTGAAAAGAATTGTGAATAAAAAGGGTGAGCACAACTAGCTCAGTAAAGAATATCATGACTAAAGATAAATAAATTATCAATAGTCTTCATGAGTAATAAATCAAAGATTTAGAACATATGGTAGATGATAAAAATTTTCAACCATAGTTGCAGCGGAACGAGCAATCCATTAGAAGAGTCAAATAGAATATAAAGTCTAATATCTTCTCCATGTTAAAAATTCACCAACAATAATTTATCCCTGTAACATCAATCAACAGTTCTGGTCCACAATCGTATGAATAACTCATAATCATAATTGTGATTCTAAATTCCTCTTCGCACCCAGGACGAATATAATTTTCATCACATGCCTTTACCTGAAACATCAAAGATCATGGTTATACCAAATCACAGTTCATGTTCATAATCATACTAATAATTTCATCTTTGCACTACAGGCCAAAGATATTCATCACCAGTTCATATTTGCAATACTTACTAAAGATATTCAACAACAGGTCATCTTTGCACTACGGGCCAAAGATATTCATCAACAATTCATCTTTGCATTACTGGCCAAAGATATTCAACAACAGGTCATCTTTGCACTACGGGCCAAAGATATTCATCAACAATTCATCTTTTCACTACAGGCCAAAGATATTCCTCAACAGTTCATATTTGCACAACAGGCCAAATATATTCATCAACAATTTATCTTTGCACTACAGGCCAAAGATATTCCTCAACAGTTCATATTTGCACTACAGGCCAAATATATTCATCAACAGTTCATATTTGCACTACAGGCCAAATATATTAATATCTCAAAAAAATATATAATCATTTCAGAATTTATATAAACAATTATAACCATGTTGATCATTTCACCTTTGCACTTAAGCTAAGATATTCAATTATAAATTCAATGGTCATGATCATACCAGTCAACAATTCAAATTTGCATTACTGGCCAAAGAGAATCCATAGTCATGATCATACCAAAAATCTACCCATCTTTACACTCAAGTCAAAGAGAAATTCAACATCAGGGTTACAAAAATGTTATATATGATAATAAAAATAACATGATCAACAACTGCATTTATTTTCAAGAGCAACAATCATAAATCAACGATAATTTGGTCAGAAAAAGAAACCAATTTTTGTCGTGAATAGTAACTCGTAAATAGTAACTCGTGAATAGTAACTCATGAATAGTAATTCGTGAATAGTAATCTTGACACAAAAAGGTAAAAATTTCACAATAAAATTCATACCAATATTTCGGTATAATGATATTGAAAGAATAACATTTCTTTAAACTTATAAATAATTTATTTTAATTGTTTACACTTTACTAATTAATGCATTTAATCATCATAAAATGCCAAACTCATAAGATTCCATCACCAATCACCAAAACCCTCATCAAAAATCTGCCTATACCACATATAAAATCATATTTTTCAATTTTCTTCCTTCACATAACATATTTAATTCATTTACTCATAACTAGTCTATTTTCATGAAAAATACCAAATCAGTTTCAAAAATATTTCTTTTCTGGGATTTAGCAGAATATAGTCCCATATTGAACATATATTTTTCTCCGAATTTTTAAAACTCATTTACTATTTTTCATATGGTCAAAACAGCCGAATATTTAGACATTTATCATAAATTGTACTTTTATCCAAAAATTCCGAAATTCACAGAGTACACTGATATTATATAGATATACTTTCAATAAAAATTTCATCAATTTTGGAGTTAACCACAAGGAGTTATAAGCGGTTATTTTCCAAATAGTCTTTCCCCGTAAAATTCATAACTCTTAATCTATACATCCAAAAAATCACCATTTTTGGACACAATCAATAAAACTCATCAAAATATCATTTCAAATTTTTTTAGAATTTTCTGAAGGTCAGAAGAATTACGAACTGAAAAACATAATAACCCTTAAAATTCCTTACTATCCCTACCAATCCCTTATCTCAAAAGAGCAGTATTTCTGACCGGAATGTAAAGTCGAAGGAACCTTGCACTGAATACCAACTCTCAAAGTATCTAAAAACTCACAAAATATGCTCAATAATCTAGAGAGAGAAAGAGAGAAAACTTGTTTCTGGTGTGATTTTCAATTCTAACTTAGCCCTCTATTTATAGGAAAATGTTAGCACGCCAAAGCAGACTTAACCTGCAACCTGATGGTTTTACCTGCTACTATTCCCACCCACCACATTTGAATAAAAATCTCAGCACATTTTTTCACCAACCAAGAGTGGGCCCACCAATTCTAGAATTTTTCACCAAAATGATAAATTTTGAAACTTCAACAATTTCTGAACTAGCCATCTCTTAAAATTCATAACAAATCATACGTTCATTTTTAACGGTTCAAAATTTCTGGACATATACTTAACTTATATATGTATAACATATCCAAATATTACCACGATCCAACGGTCGGATTAAAAATTATAACCCTCGCAAAATATCTTAAAAACCCTAATTTGATTTTCAATACCTCCGTTCCGACAAAAATACAGATAAAACACCTCAACATTAACTCTTTCATTTTTAACCACAAAAATATATCCCTCATTTATATCCACATAAAATAAATATTTCCTTATCATATAAATCAATAATTAATTGTTCGCAAATAATATTACAGAATCACATTTATGACAACCAAGCCGTTCCCAAGAAAGAGGGGCTTTCCAATAAGAATTTCTCTTTACTGGCGCGCAATTAGGTGACCAAATCTCTCCTTAGACAGAACTTTCTAGACATTACCAATAATGTTATCTAATAATATTATTCAAATAATATGAATTATTGATCTGATAATGGGAAATACTGTGCAGTGACAATTATTGAAACAACAATAATATAAAATATCAACGCAACAATTATTGAATCAATAAAATAAAATATTGAACAGTAATTACTGTAATAATTATTGAGTAGTGTCATCTTACGTAATAATTAATAATTCAAAAATATTGTGCAATACCTTGTGCTACTGTGCAACCACGCGTATTACTGTATTTTAACCGCCAGGTATTCTAACAGTGTTAACGGTAACGATTACGCCGTTATTTATAAAAATTTAAATTTATCATTTTCTTCATCCGACAGTTATTCTGTTATGGGGCCCACAAATGGCTGCGCCGTCATACGAATATTCCCCGACAACAAGAATATTCTACGACCAAACGAATATTCCCCAACAGAAATGAATATTTTATAACCACTTACGTATTTTAAAAATTTTATATATATCACCCTTAACTTTAACTTTTATCAATTTAAATAGAAAAATTGAATACTTATATTTCATAAAATTCGGGGTCTTACAATCTCCCCTCTTTATAAAATTTCATCCCCGATATTTACGTACCTGGTATTTTAAAGAGTTGAGAATACCTTGCTTTCATTTCAGATTCTATCTCCCAGGTCATCATGATTTCTCCATTGCTCATCTCCTGTATTTCAGATATCATTCTAGAATACAGCTTCAAAACAAAGGTTAATTGAACAAATTAACATATCACATAATATCCCGATATTATGACTGACCAAAAAAAAATAAGCTTAGGTAGGACACACTAGCGAAGGATTTACTCATCTCTCCCCTCCTAGTTATATTTTCCGATCTCCGCCAGAGACCATTTCCCTAAGCTCTGATACAACTGTGACAACCCCAAAATAGGTTCATTCCATCCAACCTATTCTGAATCGCCAAAAACATGGTACAGAAAACAACTACAACTTTATTACAACAATTGTCGTGCAAAATACAACAACACATATGCTGTGAGTTTGGATACAAATATATACCAAATGTGACTCATGTCCCAACCATGGACAACACCTCACAATGACACCTTACATAAAGGTATAGTCAAAAACTGTTTTAGCAATTAGAATATTTGGGAAGTGCTCAAGAAAACCTTGGTACATGGGAGACCATGCTTCTAGGTTGTGATAAATATCATATGGCCACAGAATTATCCTTGGTTGACCCAATATACCCCAAAGAAAAACGAGAAGATTACTATCATATTCTTCCCAATGGTGAGTCTTCTCTTGACTTATCATTATCTCCACTGTCTCTAATTGAGAATTATACTTCAAACAAACACCAAGATTATATAGGTAGTGCTCGTATATATACTCAGCAAGTGGATGAGCACATCCCTGACTTATGATGATACAAGGTTGTATGTCATTAGATATCTTGTATGATAGTGACAAAACAACCTTCTAACGTTGGGTTCGCCTCACCCTCAATAGCTATAGACCACCGTTCTATTCCCCTGTTATTCCCCACTCGACCCAGCTACACTTTTATTACCTGAAAGGAATTGTGAAGAAAAAGGGTGAGCACAACTAGCTCAGTAAAGAATATCATGACTAAAGATAAATAAATTATCAATAGTCTTCATCAGTAATAAATCAGAGATTTAGAACATATGGTAGATGATAAAAATTTTCAACCATAGTTGCAGCGGAACGAGTAATCCATTAGAAGAGTCAAATAGACTATAAAGTCTATTGTCTTCTCCATGTTAAAAATCCACCAACAATAATTTATCCATGTAACATCAATCAACAGTTCTGGTCCACAATCATATGAATATCTCATAATCATAATTGTGATTCTAAATTCCTCTTCGTACCCAGGACGAAGATAATTTTCATCACATGTCTTTACCTGAAACATCAAAGATCATGGTTATACCAAATCACAGTTCATGTTCATAATCATACTAATAACTTCATCTTTGCACTACGGGTCAAAGATATTCATCACCAATTCATATTTGCAATACTGGCCAAAGATATTCAACAACAGGTCATCTTTGCACTACGGGCCAAAGATATTCATCAACAATTCATCTTTGCATTGCTGGCCAAAGATATTCAACAACAGGTCATCTTTGCACTACGGGCCAATGATATTCATCAACAATTCATCTTTGCACTACAGGCCAAAGATATTCCTCAACAGTTCATATTTGCACAACATGCCAAATATATTCATCAACAATTCATCTTTGCACTACAGGCCAAAGATATTCCTCAACAGTTCATATTTGCACTACAGGCCAAATATATTCATCAACAGTTCATATTTGCACTACAGGCCAAATATATTAATATCTCAAAGAAATATATAATCATTTCAGAATTTATATAAACAATTATAACCATGTTGATCATTTCACCTTTGCACTTAAGCTAAAGATATTCAATTATAAATTCAATGGTCATGATCATACCAGTCAACAATTCAACTTTGCACTACTGGCTAAAGAGAACCCATAGTCATGATCATACCAAAAATCTACCCATCTTTACACTCAAGTCAAAGAGAAATTCAACATCAGGGTTACAAAAATGTTATATATGATAATAAAAATAATATGATCAACAACTGCATTTATTTTCAAGAGCAACAATCATAAATCAACGATAATTTGGTCAGAAAAAGAAATCAATTTTTGTCATGAATAGTAACTCGTGAATAGTAACCTCGACACAAAAAGGTAGAAATTCCACAATAAAATTCATACCAATATTTCGGCATAATGATATTGAAAGAATAACATTTCTTTAAACTTATAAACAATTTATTTTAATTATTTACACTTTACTAATTAATGTATTTAATCATCATAAAATGCCAAACTCGTAAGATTTCATCACCAATCACCAAAACCCTCATCAAAAATCTGCATATACCACATATAAAATCATATTTTCTAATTTTCTTCCTTCACATAACATAGTTAATTCATTTACTCATAACTAGTCTATTTTCATGAAAAATACCAAATCAGTTTCAAAAAATTTTCTTTTCTGAGATTTAGCAGAATATAGTCCCATATTGAACATATATTTTTCTCCGAATTTTTAAAACTCATTTACTATTTTTCATATGGCCAAAACAGGCGAATATTTAGACATTTATCATAAATTGTACTTTTATCCAAAAATTTCGAAATTCACAGAGTACACTGATATTATATAGATATACTTCCAATAAAAATTTCATCAATTTTGGAGTTAACCCCAAGGAGTTATAAGCGGTTACTTTTAAAATAGTCTTTCCCCGTAAAATTCATAACTCTTAATCTATACATCCAAAAATAACCATTTGTGGATACAACCAATAAAACTCATCAAAATATCATTTCAAATTTTTCTAGAATTTTCTGAAGGTCAGAAGAATTAAGAACTGAAAAATATAATAACCCTTAAAATTCCTTACTATCCCATACTATCCCTTACAATCTCTTACCTCAAAAGAGCAGTATTTCTGACCGAAATGTAAAACCGAAGGAACCTTGCACTGAATAGCAACTCTCAAAGTATCTAAAAACTCACAAAATATGCTCAATAATCTAGAGAGAGAAAGAGAGAAAACTTATTTCTGGTGTGATTTTTAATTCTAACTTAGCCCTCTATTTATAGTAAAATGTTAGCACGCCAAAGCAGACTTAACCAGCAACCTGATGGTTTTACCTGCTACTATTCCCACCCACCACATTTGAATAAAAATCTCAGCACATTTCTTCACCAACCAAGAGTGGGGCCCACTAATTCTAGAATTTTCCACCAAAATGATAAATTTTGAAACTTCAACAATTTCTAAACCAGTCATCTCTTAAAATTCATAACAAATCATACGTTCATTTTTAACGGTTCAAAATTTGTGGACATATACTTAACTTATATATGTATAACATATCCAAATATTACCACGATCCAACGGACGGATTAAAAATTATAACCCTCGCAAAATATCTCAAAAACCCTAATTTGATTTTCAATACCTCTGTTCCGACAAAAATACAGATAAAACACCTCAACATTAACTCCTTCATTTTTAACTACAAAAATATATCCCTCATTTATATCCACATAAAATAAATATTTCCTTATCATATAAATCAATAATTAATTATTCGCAAATAATATTACAGAATCATATTTATGACAACCAGGTCGTTCCTAGGAAAGAGGGGCTTTCCAATAAGAATTTCTCCTTACTGGCGCGCAATTAGGTGACCAAACCTCTCCTTAGACAGAACTTTCTAGACATTGCCAATAATGTTATCTAATAATATTATTCAAATAATATGAATTATTGATCTGATAATGGAAAATACTGTGCAGTGACAATTATTGAAACAATAATAATATAAAATATCAACGCAACAACTATTGAATTAATAAAATAAAATATTGAACAGTAATTACTGTAATAATTATTGAGTAGTGTCATCTTACGTAATAATTAATAATTCAAAAATATTGTGCAATACCTTGTGTTACTGTGCAACCACGCGTATTACTGTATTTTAACCACCAGGTATTCCAACAGTGTTAACGGTAACGATTACGCCGTTATTTATAAAAATTTAAATTTGTCGTTTTCTTCATCCGACAGTTATTCTGTTATGGGGCCCACAAATGGTTGCGCCGTCGTACGAATATTCCCCGACAACAAGAATATTCTACGACCAAACGAATATTCTCCAATAGAAATGAATATTTTATAACCAGTTACGTATTTTGAAAATTTTATATATATATCACCCTTAACTTTAACTTTTATCAATTTAAATAGAAAAATTGAATACTTATATTTCATAAAATTCGGGGTCTTACAGCACTGGTGGGAACAACAACAATAATAACAACAACAATAACAGCAAGAGAAGATGGGAGGTGGCTTTTCCAAATAACGCTGGGAAAGGAGGATGTAACTTTAAAGGGGGGAATAGCAACACCAATCCAAAGATTGAATGGTGTCAGATTTGTGGGAAGGGTCACAAAGGAGTTTATTACTTCAGTGGAGCAAAGTGTTATACTTGTGGATAGGAGGGGCACTATTCAAAATTTTGTCCAAAGAAGAAGAGCAAGAATAACAATATAAAATGTTTCAACTGCGGAACAGAGGAACACGTGGCTAAGTTTTGCCCGAAACCCAAAAAGGCAAATATGGGAGGAATTCAAAATAACCTCGGACCAACAGTATCAGGAGTTGCTCAAAATCGCGCAAATGCCAGAACGTTTAACATGAAAGTGAGGGATGTTGTTGCGGTACAAGACGTGGTAACATGTATTCTTCCGATTGATGCTAAAAATGCTTATGTGTTATTTGACTCTGGCACTTCTTCTTCATTTGCATCTGTGGATTTTGTTAAGAAATTAAAAATGCCATGTGAAGACCTAGACATGCCATTTAATGTAGAAATTGTTAACAAAGAGATAATTCTCGTTCACACAGTACATAAAAATTATTGTGTAGAGATTCAGGAACACAAGTTTCTAGTAAACCTTATTCCTATGCAGTTAGGAGAGTTTAATGTGATTTTGGGAATGGATTGGTTGGGTAGTCATAAGGCAGTAATTAATTGTATGTGAAAACAAGTAAACTTAGGGTCATCTTCAAAGAAGAAGGTAATATTTAAGGGAAGTTGTTCACCAAAGCAAGTTTGTTGTTTAACAGTTATGCAGGCTAAGAGATTGGTTAGAAAGGGTAGTACATGTTACTTGGCTTATGTTGTTGATACAAGGAAGGAAGGGGAAAAGTTAGATCAAATCCCTGTAGTAAATGAGTTTCCTGATGTATTTCCAAATGACCTACTTGGTCTTCCTCCTGACAGAGAGATTGAATTTGTGATCGACCTTGCACCTGGTACAACACCAGTTTCAAAGGCACCATATAGGATGGCACCAGTGGAATTGAAGGAGTTGCATGTTCAATTACAAGAACTCTTAGATAAGAAATACATATAACCTAGTGTTTCACCATGGGGAGCACCTGTGTTGTTTGTAAAGAAGAAGGATGAGACTTTAAGATTATGTACAGATTATCGAGAATTAAATAAGTTGACCATAAAGAATAGGTATCCTCTACCAAGGATTGATGGTTTGTTTGACCAAATAAAAGTAGCTGAGCATTTTTCAAAGATTGACCTATGATCGGGGTTATCATCAACTGAAGGTAAGGAAAAAAGATGTATCAAAGACAGCATTTCGGACCCGGTATGGACATTACGAATTTCTTGTGATGTCTTTTGGGTTAACAAATGCACCGACAGCTTTTATGGACATGATGAATCGGGTGTTTAACTCATGTATGGATAAATTCGTGGTGGTTTTTATTGATGATATCTTAGTATACTCGAAGACACGGGAGGAACATGCAGAACATTTGAGAAGGGTATTAGAGATATTACGGAAGGAACGACTATATGTAAAATTTTTGAAATGTGAATTTTGGCTAGAGAAGGTTCAGTTTTTAGGTCATGTGTTTGATAAAAATGGGGTAGTAGTAGATTTGGCAAAGATAGAAATAATTATGAAGTGGGATCAACCAACAACTCTAACTGAAGTACGAAGTTTTCTTGGTCTAGCAGGGTACTACCTACCTTTTATAAAAGATTTTTCAAAAATAGTAACCCCGCTAAATAACTTAACTCGAAAAATAGTGAAGTACGTGTGGACAGACAAATGTGAAGAGAGTTTTCAGGAGTTAAAGAAGTTATTAAGTAGTGCGCCAGTATTATCTTTACCAGATGATACTGGGGGTCTCGTTGTGTATAGTGATGCTTCACATAGTGGATTAGGGTGTGTGTTGATGCAACATGGGAAGGTGATCGCATATGCTTCGCGACAACTCAAGGATTATGAGAAAAGGTACCCTACTCACGATCTGGTATTAGCGGCGGTGGTTTTTGCTTTGAAGATTTGGCGACATTATTTATATGGGAAAAAGTTTGAAATATACACAGATCATAAAAGTCTGAAGTATATTTTTACATAAAAGGAGTTAAACATGAGGTACAGAAGATGGCTAGAGTTAATAAAAGATTTTGACTGCGAAATCCTATATCATCCCAGTAAAGCCAACGTGGTTGCAGATGCATTGATCCGAAAGAATCAAGAAAAGTTAAATGTCATAACAAACAACGAGGTACTGATAAAAGAATTTGAAAGGCTCGAGATTGAAGCAAAAGTTCCAGCTAACCCTAATCAGAAGTTATTTGTGATGGAAACTGACTCCACTTTAATAGACAGAATCAAAGAAATACAAGACAAAGATGAAGCGTGTTAGAAGTGTACAATAGAAATAAATCAAGACAAGAACATCAAATTTTGAATAGATAATGATGGAGTATTGAGGTTTGAAGATAGAATTTGGGTTCCGTCAGCACCAGCGCTAAAAGAAGAAATTCTAGAAGCAGCTCAAAACTTTATGTTTATCGTACACCCAAGGAGTACTAAGATGTATAAAGACATGAGTCAGCACTTTTGGTGGTCGAACATGAAGTGAGAGATAGCGGAATGGGTAAGCAAGTGTCTCACATGCTAAAGAGTTAAAGCTGAACATCAAAGACCGAGCGGATTGCTACAACCTCTACCGATTCCTGAGTGGAAGTGGGAGAACATCACCATAGACTTTGTGGTAGGACTTCCTCTCACACAAAAAGGTCACACTGCCATTTGGGTAATAGTTAATCGTCTCACCAAATCCGCCCATTTCCTACCTATTAAGATTTCTTATACTCTTGACCAATTAGCTAAGTTATATATAAACGAAATCATTTCTAGACATGGAGTTCCTGTATCCATTGTGTCAGATCGAGACCTACAGTTTACTTCAAATTTTTGGAGGAGTCTTCAAACACACTTGGGAACCCATTTGAGATTAAGTACAACATATCACCTACAAACAGATGGACAAAGCGAGAGAACCATTCAAATGTTGGAAGATATGTTGCAAACCTGTATCATGGGTTTCAAGGGAAGTTGGGAAGATTAATTGCCTTTGGTAGAGTTTGCCTACAACAATAGTTATCATGCCAGCATAGGGATGCCACCATATGAAGCTTTGTACGGTAGAAAGTGTAGAACACCCTTGTGCTGGGACGAAGTAGGGGAAAAATGCTAGGACCTGAGATAGTTCAGCAAACCATTGAGAAGATTCAACTTATACACCAAAGATTACAAGCATCTCAAGACAGAAAAAGTATACAGAGCAACACAGACAGTTACGAGAATTTGGTGTTGGGAGTCACATATTCTTGAAGGTATCCCCGTGGAAGGACAAGATTCGTTTTGGTAAGAAAGGAAAATTATGCCCAAGATTCATTGGACCATTTCAAATATTACGAAGAATAGGTGAAGTAGCGTATGAGGTAACCTTATTCCCTAAGTTAGGACACATCCATAATGTGTTTCATGTGTCAGTGTTACGTCCATATAAATCAGATTACAAACATGTTACAAACTACAAACCTGTTCAGATCGAGAAAGATTTATCTTATGTGGAAAGTCCAATACAGATAGTTGATCAAAAAGAACAAGTATTGAGAAACAAGGTTATATCATCAGTAAAGGTGATATGGAAGAATCATGATATTAAAGAAGCTACGTGGGAGCTTGAAGATAAAATGCAAGAAGAATTCCCACATTTGTTTTCATAATATATATTTTTAAATTTCGGGACGAAATTCTTATAAGGGGGAGTTAATGTAATAATCCGAACCTAAATTAAGATTATCAATAAATTGAGAATGTTAATTATAATTGTAAATTACAAATTCTTGTATGCTAATGTTACAATAACTAAGTTATGTAAGATATAGGGTAGAGATCCTAAAAAGTTAATAAGAAAATTTAGTTGAGATTTTGATCCTAGAATAAAAACCCTAATCCTAATTAGGGTTATAACAAGAAATTAAATCATGGTTTATTGATTATTATGTGGTTAACATTAAGTGTGGCTAAGTAGGATTTTAATTAAGACTACTTGTCATGATAAACCCTAATTAAGGATTTGATAACCTTAATGTTAAACTAATAAACCCTAAACCTAGATATTAAACCCTAATTACAAATTATTAAAACCTAATTCCTATTTTCCAAGATGCTAATGGCCAATAACTTAATAAAAATTTTAAGTATATATATATATATATATATATATATATATATATATATATATATATGAAGTTACCATTTTTCCCTCAAGGTTGATTGGGAAATTACAAAAGTACCCTTAGTACATAGGAAATTACTAAAATACCCTTTCTTTTCCAAATTTTGATGATAAGATCAAATCTATGACTCATCACTTGAGAGATTTGCAACATGTGTAAATTAGGCAGATTTCAAGCTTTTCTTAAAAAGGTAAGAACCCTAACCCTAATCCTAAATCTTTGAAGCTATGTCAAAAGTTATGATTTAGTGTTTATATATGTTATATAACATGTTATTTAGTGATCTGGGTTGCTTAAACATGAATCTATAACTTTTAAATGCATAAAAATGAAGATTTTAGAAAGCAGTCAAGAACCCTAAAAATCATGTTTGATAGCCGAATGTCAGGCCTCTTAGATCCGAATCTGTTAGTTATTTAATGTAACGAATGAATTATTGAGTTGTGATTCTGGGGACAGAATCCTTTTAAGGGGGAAAAGATGTGACAAACGAGATTTTGTAATTTAATTTTAATATTTATTGAATTAAATAAATATTTTTTGATGAATTAATTATTAAATTAAATAATTAATTGATGAAGTTGTGGTAGATTAATTTAATTATATGTGTTATATTTATTAAATTAATGTGGAGAATAATTATTATTCAAGTATGTATTAATGTGAGCTTATTGAATTAAATGAAATATTTAATAAGCATAATGTTATTTTAATTAATGTAATAATTAATTAGAGATTTAATAAATTGGCATTATTAATAAATGAGAATTTTATTATTTGACTATGTGAATTAATGAGAAATTATTATATTAAACTAAAATAAGATATTTGATTTATTATGCAATTGGGTGTAACATGATTTAAACTATAATATAGAAGATTAATTAAAATAATTTGAAGGGTTATTTATGTTCAAGCCAAACAAGGCCTTAAGGGAGCGGTTATAGCAGTTAACCCATGATGGGTAACTTACCTCAATGCGTCAGTTCTTATTTTTTTTATATACATCTTCTTCCTCCTGTTATTTCTAAGTCTAGCAAAGCATCATCAGAGAGAGATTGAGAAATTCAAAGAGAAATTTGAAAGAAACCTTGAGAATCATTGTGTCATTGTAGAAGAACGTGAAGAGTCAGAAGGATTGCCCTGGGTAATTCATTTAAACCCAATTTCTCTTTTTACGTCATTAAGATTTCATGAACATGGCTTTCAATTTTTCTGTTAAAATCCCTGCAATTGGAAATTTCTTTGATTATGGGTTTGTGTATGTGTTAAGTTGTATCATATCGTATTTAATTATATATATATTATAAACCTTATCATCAATTTCATAATATTATAAATTACAGAGTATGGAATATGGCCATATGGCCCTTATACGTGATTTTAATATGTCAAACATAAATTGCTTTGTAAAATTCCCACTCGTATATAATTAGGCATGTTAAAACAAAGGAAATGAAACTTGATTGGACGGATTCGGTATTATAACAAACCCGCAGTGTTGATTTTCATGTTTTGGGTTTAAAAGTTTCAAAAACACCAAGAACGGTAAATTACATGTTTTAATTCTGCAATTTACGTGTTTTAACTCATTAAAATCATGCTAGAAGGGTTGAGTAGTTGTTATATGGATATTATAATGTCTGGGTATGTTTAAATTCATGTAGAAAATAAGAAATTGGTAGAAATTGGCATGTTCTGTGATTTTTCGCAAACTGCAGTTTCTGTGTCTGGTGCGCCGCACCGCAGCGCCATTGACCTGGCTGTAGCGCGGGCCGTGCCGCAGCGCCGATATTAAGTACAACAGTGGCGCCGCAGCGCCACTCTCCAGAATATTCAAAAATGAAAATTTTAAAGTGTTTAAGTCCATGAATGTGATGTTAACCTAAATTAATGAACATAGAATTATGTTAGAAGTATAATGAGATGTCAAAATAGATTCTTAACATGTCAATAACACATTTATGTGTAAAACGAATGATTGAATGTATAGTTAGCTTATTGTTCATGAAGTGTAAATTATGTGACAACGAGTGTAGTAGTTGACTAAGTCGAGTTAGAAAAAAAAGAATGAGCTTATGATGACTAGTTACATATTAATTAACTGGAGTTGTGAATGGAAATGGTATGTAGGATTAAATCAAGGAACGTGTATAAATTAACGTGTAATCTATGCACGAGGCAAGTTTTCTAACCCTACTTGTTATCATTATTCAAGTTTGTAAATTACTTCAAGCAATTCTCATTATTATTAAATCAAGTTTGATTTGTTATATTAAAGATTAATTATCTTTTCAAAGTATGAATCTGTTATACAATACTTGTTCTATTGTATACCTCTTGAGATTGTTATTCAATTTAAATATCATTATTTGTTGAACCTTGTTAGACTAGCGAATCCTTCTTGATTAAACTAGTCCATAGTTGATGAGCGTTCTGAATTTCAGAACCCTTGATGAATTATCTAAACTAAACTTCCTTTGGTGTGGACTCTAACGTCAAACTGAGATGAACAACCCTGTTTAGGATATTATTTATGTGTTAGCGTTAAGATATTGTGCACAGTATGGTACTAAGGGCTGATCCCCCCAAGTACGAGAAGAAGAGTCCATAGTTTTATGACTGTTAAATATTTCAAGTATAACCCTTGATAACCTAGGACATAGTTAAAGGTCTTATAACCCTCAGAATTCTTTTGATTATTGGTAATCATTTTTGGTTCAAAGTTGAGCTTTATTTCAGAAGTCTTTGATTCACTCGCACGTTATTATATTGTTATTTCATTATTATACTTGTGGGCAATCGTGCTCACTCTTGCATAATAATAACATTGCAGTTAAGAACGAAAGAACCGACGAGCCTTCTTCTAGCAAAGGCAAGGGCAAAGCTATTAAGTGATGAAGACGTGTTATTAAATTTTAAGAATGTTATTGTTAAGACTCGATGTTGTTTAAGACTTATTATTTGTTTATGTTTACTCATAGATATTTAAGGTTAGTATGACCTGGGATTGTATTTTTATTCAAATGTTGTAACCCAATAAGGGGAGGATTTATTTCTATCTATTGCATGGTTTACATTTATTATGGGTAGATAGATATATGATTTTTGAATAGTGAACACCAAATTTTGTGAAAATTAAAGTACTAGATTTTGGGGTGTCACAAGTTGGTATCAGAGCTGTAGGTTATAAACCTTAGGTAGGGGTACCTTAGGCTATAACCTTAGAGAAGAAAAGGTGAAGATAGTGAATGAATAAGCTCAGATAGAGTTTGAACAATAAGAAGTAATTTAAGAAATTTTTTAAAGAAGGGATTAAAACTTGCGTGACTGGATTCAAAGAAGAATCTCGCAGAGTTATAAGGAATATGAATGTGGGGTTATCCAACTCCAATAATAAGGATGTAATGTGATGATAAATAGACAGTGTCTATAAGAAGAGTGATAAAGAAGTAAAGAATAGAGAGTTATATTTAAGTATGGTACAATTGTACTATTTAGTAGTTGATGTATGGTATCTGGGCTAAACGATTCCTTCATAGAGCGGAGGTATATACGAACTAGCAACTCGGAACCTAGTTTATTGGTTGTTTGTGGGAAACCACTCAGCGTACCATATTGAAACTGTTAGAGACTCGATGTGTACCAAGTGTAGAAAATGGATACGTATGATGAAATTGTGTAACTCGAATGAAATGTTGAGCAATGCAAATGAAGTTAGAAATTCTTAAAGGAAGAATTGCTATATAAACAAGAAGATTCAAAGAAGAATCTTGAAGAGATATAAAGATAAGAAATGGAAGTTTCTTAACTCCAATAGCCAAGATAACGAATAATGTCGTAAATGATGAAAAAGGAAAAGAAAGAGGATCGTAAAACAAAACGATCACGTGTTAAGAAAAGAATTTTAAGGGAGATGAATATAGAATAAGATCACGACGTGATCAGAAAGATGGTTTATAATGTTTGAATAGTTATAGCTTGATGCTATGAAGATAATGTATTATGATAGTACGAGATAAACTCATGAGGAGTTATGGATAATGTGATATGAGGAATTCATATCGAGCAAAGAGTAAGTTATAAGCAAGATAGAGTTAGGTGGGATTTCAATTGAGGACTCATGTGATGGCTGAGTTGTACAAACCTTTGTATGGGTGAGGGTTTTGTGATTGCACTCAGTTTATCCCATTGATAATCATTTGAATGTTTGTGTCGCGCTATTTGCTATATGCTTGTTGAGAAGGTGATTCTTTTCTCATGTGTATAACAGATAGGTAGAGTATAGTTAAAGAATATTATAAGGTTAAGTGCGAGTTCTTAAAACTCATACTTATGGTAGGTTCGTGACTCATAATTATATGGTATGTTTTTGAACCCCCTCAGCGAATGGACGCCTATGGTCTGACTAGGATAAGTTCTTAAACTCATATGATTGTGGCAAGTTCCTGAACTCATAACGTGTGGTAAGTTTGACGAACTGGGTATAATTAAGTGTGAATAGAGTATTGAGGATTATAGGAATAAATAGACCTATTAAGCAATGAATCATTATAGAAAGTGGAGTTGATGGTGGAAGCATAGGTATTCTAAATCTACTAGCTATGCTAGACTTTTAAAATTTATTGACTTCGTGCTGATGTTTACACTTCTATTTTCTTGAAAAACATTGGATCAAATGATGGAACCAATGAGTTTTAACAACAATACTGTTATTCGTATGTCTATTCTAATTGCTTCGGCTAGACAAAAATGATTTGCAATATATCAAAATGTATTTTATATATCATTAATGCATCATATAACCCGGTGCAAAGATGATAAAAACGATGGAGTCATCAATGCAGTATTACTTAGTGTTGGATGTGATCTAAGGATCGTCAACCCACTATGGTATGATGTAGTATGATAAAATCACCAAATGACGAAATCCTCAACAGACTGTAAATACAGTGCGGTATCATGACGTCATAAAAAGATTTTTGAGATTTCTTTAAGATATGAGAATACATATGTATGTATGTATATGTATATTTCGGTTGATGTTCGAATTATTGTAGAGGTCTACGCTATTTGATTCAGCTAGACAAATATTGAAAGATGTTCATAAAATTCAAACATTCATTGAAAAGTTTTGCCAAACCAAATTGTTTTGGTGCGGATTCAGATGTTGAAAAGCTGAGTTGAACAACCCTATAAGGGGACATGTTTTCGGGGACAATAGGTCTGAGCGTAACGCATATAGTCGTTACAAAACACTACGTTGCGGCCCAACGTAGTGGTACAATAGGCTAGCCAACTAGTGTACGTAAGGAGGGTGTTTTCATTCTTTGTGATTGATAAACACTCTGGTTTGCAGTGTAAAGGATTGAGTTGAAGCACTAGTAAATCGAGAATAGAGTTCACGGTCTTGTGACCCCTTAGCATGATTTGGAATCTTTTAAATTCCTAAGTTATTCATACTACTTCCCAATTATTAAACAATTGTGGAAGATTCTTGTTATTCTGCAAGATGGAAGTGAAAAAAAGAGGAAAGTATTCCTTAGGAAGAAGTAAGTCGTAGAATGCGACACTGAATGATGAGTATGTTGAATAAGTGAGAAAATAAATTTTAAAGTGAGAAGGATATGAGTTATCAAAGAATAATGTAAAACTTTTAATACAAAAGTTTAATAATTGTAGAAAGATCTTTGTGGAAAGAAGTGGTTATAAAACCGAAGGAATGAATATAGTATTAACGTAAAATCTATTTTGATAGATTGGATGAATAAAGATTAATAGATAAAATTTCGAGGACGAAATTCTTAGAAGAAAGGGTGAATATAATATCCCGAGTGGTTATGATAGCGATCCTTAGAAAAGAAAATGAATGGGTTAAAAGATATATAATACTCAGAATATAATTGAGTTCAAGTGAAAGTTATGAAATGTAACCTAGAATTTGTTAAATTAAGGAATGTAGTATGAAATATAAAACCTATATTTAGATAAAATGATGAAATATTACTCTGAGTTATGTGTTTAATTTGTGTCTTCAATTCTGGAGACAGAATCTTTGTAAGTAGGGAAGATTGTAACGAATGAATTATTGAGTTGTGATTCTGGAGACAGAATCCTTTTAAGGGGGAAAAGATGTGACAAACGAGATTTTGTAATTTAATTTTAATATTTATTGAATTAAATAAATATTTTTTGATGAATTAATTATTAGATTAAATAATTAATTGATGAAGTTGTGGTAGATTAATTTAATTATATGTGTTATATTTATTAAATTAATTAATGTGGAGAATAATTATTATTCAAGTATGTATTTATGTGAGCTTATTGAATTAAATAAAATATTTAATAAGCATAATGTTATTTTAATTAATGTAATAATTAATTAGAGATTTAATAAATTGGCATTATTAATAAATAAGAATTTTATTATTTGACTATGTGAATTAATGAGAAATTATTATATTAAACTAAAATAAGATATTTGATTTATTGTGCAATTGGGTGTGACATGATTTAAACTATAGTATAGGAGATTAATTAAAATAATTAAAAGGGTTATTTATGTTCAAGCCAAACAAGGCCTTAAGGGGGGTTATAGCAGTTAACCCATGATGGGTAACTGACCTCAACGCGTCAGTTCTTATTTTTTTTATATACACGTCTTCTTCCTCCTGCTATTTCTAAGTCTAGCAAAGCATCATCAGAGAGAGATTGAGAAATTCAGAGAGAAATTTGAAAGAAACCTTGAGAATCATTGTGTCATTGTAGAAGAACGTGAAGAGTCAGAAGGATTGCCCTGGGTAATTCCTTTAAACCCAATTTCTCTTTTTACGTCATTAAGATTTCATGAACATGGCTTTCAATTTTTCTGTTAAAATCCCTGCAATTGGAAATTTCTTTGATTATGGGTTTGTGTATGTGTTAAGGTGTATCATATCGTATTTGTATATATATATATATATATATATATATATATATATATATATATATTATTTAAATCTTATCATCAATTTCATAATATTATAAATTACAGAGTATGGAATATGGTAATATGGCCCTTATACATGATTTTAATATGTCAAACATAAATTGCTTTGTAAAATTCCCACTCGTATATAATTAGGCATGTTAAAACGAAGGAAACGAAACTTGAATGGACGGATTCAGTATTATAACGAACTCGCAGTGTTGATTTTCATGTTTTGGGTTTAAAAGTTTCAAAAACACCAAGAACAGAAAATTACATGGTTTAATTCTGCAATTTACGTGTTTTAACTCATTAAAATCATGCTAGAAGGGTTGAGTAGTTGTTATATGGATATTATAATGTCTGGGTATGTTTAAATTCTTGTAGAAAATAAGAAATTGGTAGAAATTGGCATGTTCTGCGATTTTTCGCGAACTGCAGTTTCTATGTCTGGTGCGCCGCGCCGCTGCGTCGATATTAAGTACAACAGTGGCGCCGCAGTGCCACTCTCCAGAATATTCAGAAATAAAAATTTTAAAGTGTTCAAGTCCATGAATGTGATGTTAACCTAAATTAATGAACATAGAATTATGTTAGAAGTATAATGAGATGTCAAAATAGATTCTTAACATGTCAATAACACATTTATGTGTAAAACGAATGATTGAATGCATAGTTAGCTTATTGTTCATGAAGTGTAAATTATGTGACAATGAGTGTAGTAGTTGACTAAGTCGAGTTAGACAAAAAGAATGAGCTTATGATGACTAGTTACATATTAATTAACTGGAGTTGTGAATGGAAATGGTATGTAGGATTAAATCAAGGAACGTGTAATCTACGCACGAGGCAAGTTTCCTAACCTTACTTGTTATCATTATTCAAGTTGTAAATTACTTCAAACAATTCTCATTATTATTAAATCAAGTTTAATTTGTTATATTAAAGATTAATTTATCTTTTCAAAGTATGAATCTGTTATACAATACTTGTTCTATTGTATACCTCTTGAGATTGTTATTCAGTTTAAATATCATTATTTGTTGAACCTTGTTAGACTAGCGAATCCTTCTTGATTCAACTAGTCCATAGTTGATGAGCGTTCTAAATTTCAGAATCCTTGATGAATTATCCAAACCAAACTTCTTTTGGTGCGGACTATAATGTCAAACTGAAATGAACAACCCTGTATAGGGGATTATTTATGCGTTAGCGTTAAAATATTGTGCACAGTATGGTACTAAGGGCTGATCCCCCTAAGTACGAGAAGAAGAGTCCATAGTCTTATGACTGTTAAATGTTTCAAGTATAACCCTTGATAACCTAGGAAATAGTTCAAGGTCTTATGACCCTCAAAATTCTTTTGATTATTGGTAATCATTTTTGGTTCAAAGTTGAGCTTTATTTCAGAAGTCTTTGATTCACTCGCATGTTATTATATTATTATTTCATTGTTATACTTATGGGCAATCGTGCTCACTCTTGCATAATAATAACATTGCAGTTAAGAACGAAAGAACCGACGAGCCTTCTTCTAGCAAAGGCAAGGGTAAAGCTATTAAGTGATGAAGACGTGTTATTAAATTTTAAGAATGTTATTGTTAAGACTCGATGTTGTTTAAGACTTATTATTTGTTTATGTTTCCGCACAGATATTTGAGGTTTGTATGACTTGGGATTGTATTTTTATTCAGATGTTGTAACCCCATAAGGGGAGGACTTATTTCTATCTATTGCATGGTTTACATTTATTATGGGTAGATAGATATATGATTTTTGAATAGTGAACACAAAATCTTGTGGAAATTGAAGTACCGAATTTGGGAGTGTCACATTTAAAATGTTAAGTGTATTGTTGATATACTATGACATGAGGTTAGTATTATAAAATTGAAATCAGAGCCAAAACATGTAAGGATTGTAAGTTATTTATGGTCAAAACCTGGTAACCAGTCACGAAAAATTTTCTGGAAAACCCATAACATCAAAAACAGTGTCTAGTAAGCTTTTTGACACCTTAGATCTTTCAACTGTGGTAGTTATAGGACCCCTAATTGAATCACTTTTGTAAAATGACATATGGACTACATGTCCATGACAATCGACTGACCATTACATCAACTGAACGAAAGATGTGTGTGATCAAAAGTGAGACCCCGAAACTGGAAACCCAATTTAACTAGCTTAGATTTTGATTCTCTGATGTTACTATGACACTTTATATATTGTATTGTTGTAGTCTGACATATATATTAGATGTTTGATACACTGTAACCCTTACCTAATACCTAGAATCCATGATATTAGACTTTGAAATAGGGTGACTGACGTTGACCGAGTTTTTGGGTAACCTAGAAACTCAAGATCATGCTTTGATGCATACTTTAACCAGCTATAACTTTCCGAGGTAATGAAATTAGATCACAAATGTGTTATATACCTAAAGTGTTACATCAGTACTACTTTGTTGAACCATTTTCATGAACAGAAACACTGTCAGTAAGGAATTAGATCCAGTCAAACTCACCTCCTAGGCGTTGACTTCAGTGTTCTTCAGTAGATGAAGAACACCACACTACAAAAAAATGGGGCTTCAGCAACAATCGATTTTCGTTGCTAAAGGTGTCAAATTTCGTTGCAAAAGGGTTTTGGCAACAACTTTACTGTCGTTGCGTCTTTCGTTGCGCAATGAGCGTTGCTAATTGTTCCGCAACGAACATATTTTTTTCATTGCTAAAAGTAATATATTTTGCAACGAAATTTGGCTTTCGTACAGAGACATCGATCATTTAGCAACAAAATGTATTGTTGCAGAATAATTAAAATTTTGTTGCTAAAAACCCCATTTCGTTGCAAAAGCCTGCTGATTGGCAACGAAATGAACTCTTTTTTTTTGCAACGACCATACATTTTCGTTGCAATTGATGCCATTTTGCAACGATATTTTTCGTTGCAGTAAATTATGAAAATTGTTGCCTAAGCTTGCTTTCGTTGCGGAATGTAAACTTTTTAGCAACGATTTTCGCTGCTGATTATATTATTTGGCAACGACATTATGCTGAATCAGCAACGAAAATGTTTGTTTCTGGTTATTTTGTCAATAGCAACGAAAGTCGTCGATTAGCAACGACATTATATGTTGCTGTTTCTTTATATGTGCAATAAAAGTTGATACGATTTGCAACGATAAAAAATGTTACCTTTTATTTTAGTATTAGCAACAATATCCTCTCCGTTGTTATTAGGTTAATTTTTCGTTGCCAAATATTATATTTTTAATGCCATTAGCAATGAAAATTTGTTTCTAAATGTATAAAAAATTGTTGTTATATTAAAACTTGTTCAATGCTTTGGTAACGAATTATATTGTTGCCAAATCAAAATTTGACATTCTTTTTGTGTACCTGGCTGGCTCAATGTCCCCATAGCAAATAATGGCAAAAATACAAAAACTAAAATATTATTAACTTAATAAAATCATCCACTATATAATCAGTCATTATCTTTACAAATTAATCATCTAAAGCTACCACAGTTCTTTAATCAAAGTATATATCTACATATATAGAGAGAGTACACTTCATAATTTCGTTCCTTGTCTTCCGTAAACGTAATACTAAAATTTGATACCCAGTATTGTAAGGCATGTCGTAGAAGCAGTCTTCCTGCACATGTTTAAAAATAATAGCAAGTCAGAAAAATGAAACAAATAGGTCACCAGAGGCACTTAATGACAAAATCAATACATAAAGACAATAGAGTTGCTGCATGGTACTAATATTATTAAACCAACAGACTACCCACAATATTTATTAAATGGTTGAGCATATAGAAAGATTCCAGAGTCCTTCAACTGACTAAATAAAATGCCTTAAACAAGATAACATGAAGTACATACTAGTTTGACAAACATACACAAGATGGTACCATGTGCAATGTGCATTTATAATATCATATTTGGAACACAAGTCAAAGAGTGCAATATATTTTGAGACGACCAAGTTACCAGTAGGCATATACCATGATAAAATATATGTTTCCCTGCATGTAGGGATTGATCCTACGAACAAATGACAGGGTTCTGAACTAATGTGGCCATTCACTGCTTGAACCATAAAACTGGCATATATCTATCCAACAAGATCTCATATCATTAACGACATCTACAAAATAGAATCATGTTGCAACAAAATAGAATCCATAAATCAAAAACTACAAATTACAATAAGATCAACAATAAACAAGCATAACAACTGTGCAGACTATGTAGTTGTTTTCTTTTTCCAATTTGATATACATTTTCTGCGTTACATACAGTGTTATACATGTGTTATTTCATTGATAACAACATAAAGACACTGATATAAGTTAGGAGTAGAAGCTCTACAAATATACAACCAAACATTAAGACATAAAATAATGTCCAGAATATTAACCGAATGTCTAAAGTTGCAAATGACTTGACATCTAAGAGTTAAGCACTGGTATGGTAGCAGTAATTAATATTCAAAGAGGTAGAAGGTTACTCTTTCCATTCTTCTTGATATTTAATCAAAATAGCAAAGCATTTTGTCCACCTATCATGTAGTCCCGCCTTTGCCTATTTATAAAATTCTACCTTTTGTACTAAGACATTTTAGTAAACGTACGTTGCAAATGACTTGACATCTAAGACTTAAGCACTGGTATGGTAGTAGTAATTGATATTCAGAGAGGTAAAAGGTTACTCTTTCCATTCTTCTTGATATTTAATCAAAATAGCAGAGCATTTTGTCCACCAATCATGTAGTCCCGCCCTTGCCTATTTATAAAATTCTATCTCTTGTACTAAGATATTTTAGTAAACGTACTAAGCGAACAATTACATAATAGATAGGTTTTCTATTGAAACAAAAACATTTATTTGCATACATGAAAAAGAATACGATGTAGCCTTACCTTTCAAAAATAATGCATTAATGTCATCTGGCTGGTTGAAGCACGCGTATCAGTAAGTTTTAAAAGATTGTCCAACTTGAATCTGACTATAGAGCCTGCGTAATTTGAGAAATATCAAATCTCATTTCCAATAATAAGTCAAAGACAACACACTGTCATGTACCATATAATTGCCGCTTGTAAAAATAAAAAACGTCTTTCGAAAAATTCAAAAATCAATAACTTAGTTGAAATGCAACTATGTAAAATTGATACTAGATATATAATTCGATAATTCGAGAAACACGGTAACAGAAAATGGAGAGGGAGAGGGAGAGGGTGAGGGTGGGGGTGGGGGTGGGGGTGGGGGTGGGGGGGGGGGGAATGTGGCATCAAGTCCAAGACGAAGGTGCTCGACAGCTTGTTCTTCTTTAATAGATCAATGTAATTTAGTCTCCAAAAAATAATCCTTAAAGAAATTCCTGAAAGCAACTTAAGCAATCGTCTAACTTTGAGAATTAAGTAACCAACCAAGAAATTCCTGAAACCAAATGTGTCTCCCAGCTGAAATTAAACACTTTGTCCAATAACCATATGAGCAATATATAGATCTTTGCGATAAAAATTAAAATTGCACACCTAAGAACAAAATATGCAAAACTTTAATTTCTCTAAAGCTAACTGAAAACTACAGACTTAAGAGAGGTCTAAATTAGCATTAGCATGCCCCATATTAATCATCAAACAGAACGATTTAATACCCCTGACATATACACTGACACATACAATCTAAAATTCACATAGGAAGGTGTTTCACTTTCTTCATTCGAGCATCGTCAATGAATATTCAACATAAGTACACATTTAGGTGTATGCTAGTATGAGCCTGTGATGTTAATGTAATGTTTTTCATCTTATTTAAAGCACAAACTTCCATGGATATGTATAAACACAAAGACCAGGAATTCTAAATGACATTCGAGCTTACATTGAGTATTGAAGGTTCGGGCAATGGGCATTGAATTGGTCGATCATTGTCAAGAGGCTCAGTCGGGTGTTCAACTGGCTTAAACTCAATTGCTATTTCAATACCATGACCTACAGCAAAGGTAGCTCCAGTAACAGTAGCAGCAGTCATAGCTTCAGTACTGAGAGGCAAAACAATTCTCTCATCCTGCATGGAATAAAGCAAAACTAAGAATCAAGATTTAACTACAAGTTAACTGATTCCCATTTCCCAACAACAAAATCCCTTCACTGCACAAAAATAGTCTCATTTATAGAATTTTCCCATTTCCCAACAAAATCCCTTCATTGTACAAAAATAGTCTCATTTATAGAATTTGTAAATATTAAGGATGTATTTTTTGTTCCATGCTTACCCCTAAAAATAATACTAATTCAGTTCCAAAATGTAAGAATACTAGCATAAAGTAGTAAATAGATAACACTTAAATCACAACGTTTTTATAAAAAATATTGTGGTATTTTTTTTCATAATATTTTTTAATAAAACGTTATAAATATATATGAAAAAACGATATATATTTAAAAAGGGTAATTTTTGATTTTAAATATATAAATCTAAAAAAACAAGGAGCAAAAACAAAAAACGCGAAACTGAAAATTTTAAATTAAAACAAGCTTCACATCTATTTTGTTCTCTCCGTACTTTCTCTTTCTTCGAGTGCCCGACTCTCTCTCTCTCTCTCTCTCTCTCATCCTCGACTTCCCCAACTCTCTCTCAAATCCACGACTTCCCCAACTCTCTCTCAAATCCACGACTATTATCAAATCGTCATTTAGTTTATCCAATTTCACTGTTCAGAATTTTGAATTCGACGATCTAGGGTTTAAGGAACTGGTATTCTTACTTTTTTAGGATCTTCGATTTGTATGAGGCTTTAGGTTTTAGTAATCTATTAAATTCATAGTTTTTAATCGTTTTGGTGATTCATGAAGGTTATGTCATCGGATAAGATAGAGAAGGAAACGAAGGTAGCTACTGAAGACCCAAAGATTGATTTATTTGAAGATGATGACGAGTTTGAAGAGTTTGAGATCAATGAAGGTAATTATTCTGGGTCCTTTTTCTGTGCGCTTTTCTTTATTTCTGAATTCTATTACTGTATGACTTTTTGAACCTTGTAAAAAAATAAGTAGTATGTCTATCATCTTTTTTCCTGGTCAGATTGATACAACTAAATTCCGGAAATATGATGTTTAATGCGGTTAGAGACTTATTCTTCCATGTGATTCGAACACATGTGGTCTCGGGCGCGATTGGAATTGGGTACTCACGTTCGCTTCCATCTGCTGCTGCCCTGAATTGGGTTTTGAAGGATGGTCTCGGGCAGCTGAGCAGATGTATCTACACTGCCAGCTTAGCATCTACTTTTGATACCAATCTTAAGGTCTGACACTCCTCTCATGTGACCCATATGATATATTATGCTCATAGTACAGTGTCGGTCTGTTGCCTAACAGGCCCAAATTTTCGATATTTGTAAACTTGCAATCACCTAATTACTTTGTGTGGGCCAAGGTTATCTAGTTTTCACTATTTGTAATCATCTAATCACACTTTTTAGTGTGCGAGTGCATGTTTGTATGGTGTGATTGTGATTGCATGCTAAAGGTTATGAGGCTAAGAGTTATTCATGTGGTTGGTCTGCAATATAATATGTAGGTAGTGAGGATGTCAAGACCTGCAAGGAAGAGACTTGTGAGGGATTTTAAGAGGTTGCAACAAGATCCTCCTGCAGGTATCAGTGGTGCTCCTCAAGACAACAATATAATGCTTTGGAATGCTGTTATATTTGGGTAGGTTACAAATATGTAAACATGTATTCAGGTTTTCCAGGCTATACTTTTTCTTTCTTTCTTTTTGATGTTGCTTTTATTACATTTTAAGTTATATATTTCAGTTGTAATACCTAATACCTTTCATATTTGGATTGCAGTCCTGATGACACTCCATGGGACAGAGATATGTGAAATCAATTCCTTAACCCCATTTTTTCATTTGAAAGTGCAGTTTGAGTCTCTGCTCGTATTCAACAATTTTGTTTGATCCTATAAACCTGAAGTCACTCTGTGTTTGAAAATAATGTTGTCATTAAGTCATATCGAGTCCTGCTAGATATTGTTGTCATAGGACAACAAGCAATTACATCATCCAATCCAATCTTATAGATGAAACTATAACATGTTTGTTTCAAAGTAAATTTTCTTGTCTCGTTAGCTTGAATGTGATATTTTCTTTTCACGTGTTCTCAGGCTATTTTCTTTTTCATTCAATATTTTGTGAAGATAAAGTACAATGGACTGAGTGGTTAATCACTTTCGGTTTTATAATGGAAACTCGAAACACTTGAATAAGAGTTTCTGATTAATGATGTTTATATGTTAGTAGCTTTAACAGAACAACACTCTAATTCAGTGCAACTGAAACAGGTTGGCTATGGAAAACTTTTGTTCCCAGGCATCATTATTCTTAGTATTCGAGATATTTAATATGATCTTTCCTCTTTTGGGTCAGCAGGGGATTAACGAGGTCCTCTCTATCATAGATGGTCAACATCAAAAATGGTCAAACGGCATAGAGTTATTGGAAGAGGCTCAACAGAATAAAATCATTTTACCTATAGGATGTGAAAGGTATCCTGAGCCTGAAGATCAAGTACTTGCATTGGTTATTGTATCAACCAGATGTCATCAAAATAATAATTCGAGTTTTTTTTTGGAAAAATAAATATAATTCGGTTTTCTTTATGAACTAGGATTGATATGTTGCTTCAAGGGGGATTATTTGGGGGACATCTAATAGAGTTAGTTGGGCCATCATCATCTGGTAAAACGCAAGTAAGAACCCATGATAAATGGTATACATTATAGTGATTATACGGCTGAGTTGGTGTATCTTAAAAGTCTGAATGCATTATGTTTCTAACCCATGAATTCTGTGGTTGTTAGTTATTAAATCATTTCCAATCTAACCCTGAATCACTGTCAATGTTGTAATGTTCAGATTTGTTTACAAGCTGCCGCAAATGCTGCAAAGAATTATTTGGGTAGTGTCAAATTCTTTGACACTGGAAACTCATTTTTACCTAAACGCATTGCTCAAATTGTCTGTCAAATCTCAAATCCAGCTGACATAGAGGTCAGATATGTTACTGTCACTGTTAGCTGCGGGTGGTTGTTCAATTAGTCTTTTATGTTTTGAATTCTTACTTCATTGATCCAGTTACATCACTAATATATCATATTTAGGAATTGGACTTGGCATAGTAGGCCGTGAAAATCATAGATGGCCTTTAGTAGAAGCATTTAGACAAGATAACACATTTACACATCTGCAAGCATGGTAAATGTGTTCATGAGTATGACAGGGTGTGGGAGAGTTTGACATGTTGTGCAATTTGTTAGATTATAGTCTATTATGTTTCCTTGTTGCACGAGATTCATCCTCCATATTCCTGCCATAATTATCTGAAAACCTCTCTTGAAGTGATCTTTCTTGCAGACCAACGAGATTCTTCAACAGGTGATGAACAACATAGTCTGTCAGTCTGTGTTTGACATCTTTATTCTGTTGGATGTGCTCCATCAGCTAAAGTCTATTTTGAAATCTCAGGTTTTTATCAAAACGAAGCACTATTCGTGCTATTTATTTTTAGTTCAATTTTCTTGTTGAATTTTATGTCCTTGTACACTTAAAATGTATATTCAAATGCAGACAGGTTGCTAGGTACGGCTGCTTATTGTTGATTCTATATCTTCACTTATCACCCCAATTCTTGGCATTGGTGCCCATGGTATGTACTTTTGTATGCATATTATTAGTTTCTAGGTATTACTAAATGTAAACAACATTTACTTGACTGTGGTGCCCATGGCCCATTTTGGATTATAGGTAGTTGAATAGGTAATATCTATGATTTGGCTGCTATTCTTACCTCCATCCAGGTATGGGATTTCCCACAATTAATACATTGTAGTTTTTGTCAGAAGCCGCTAGAATGTTTAGTGAGAACAAGCGTGAGTACAACAGAAGAGTGCGTGAGATTGTAAAGCAAAGCTGGACAGCTGACTGATCCATCGGGTAGCTTGATGTTAGATTTCAAAAATTGTTCAATGGCTTGTTTGAATAACACCTTAAAACAATTGTGCTGCAAACTCTAGAATTCCGTCTTGTATTACAAGTTTGATTACATTATGCAGATGTACGTTGGAACTATTTATGATATTACTCTTCCAAAATGCAGTCTCTCATATTTCACTAGTTTATGTACCCATGTTATAACTGGCTAATATGTTTATGTACCTAAGAAATCCCATTTTATAACTGGCTAATAATATCTTACGCAGAAAAGGTTAATAAATGTTGATAAGATTGATGCAGAAAATTTAGGTTATTTATCCAAAGGTTATTTATCTGTTGTTATCAACTGAATTTGCAAGCAGGACAGTAATTAATTGTAAACTTGATGATAAATGTCCACCTACATCTAAGGTTTCTATGTAATCCTTTAGACCATCTTGTATATGGTTTCTGATTTAGAATATATCCTCTTTCCTTCTTGCTCATGTTTGTACCTTGTGATTCCACAACTGCTTTCTTCCTCCTGTTCACTTCATTAAGTTACATTAATTATTATATATCCAGGGACTTCATATTCCAACTATAGCTGTTATTGATTGCTGCCATCATGGCCATTGCTTTTGAAATCTTGTTGCAACTTCACTTCTGATTTATCCTTCTTGTGTCTATGCTTGAATATCACAGTTATAACAGTTTTGAAGGGGAAGATTGAAGAAATTGATCTACAGTTGCTCAAGTTGATATTATTATTTCTGAATGGATGGGATACTTTTTGTTGTACGAGAACATGTTAAATACAGTCTTGTATGCTCGGGATAAGTGGCTAGTAAGTTGTAGTAATTTGTGGATGTAGTAATTTGAAACTGTAAACGAATGGTATTATTGGGATGTATTTTGAATGGTTGATACATTTTGGCTTTAAATTTAAATGAGAATTTAGACATTTTTTAGCTATATATTATGGCATTAGCAGATTGCAGGTGCACTGGTAATATAAGTGAACCACAACATTTTTTTTTCCAAGTCAATCTACAACATTTTAAAAACGTTGTATAATGTGCCTAAACGTTGTCTAATATATTAAACTATAACATTTTAAGCCAGAAAACGTTATGAAGCATACTATTTACAATGTTTTCAAGCATATATTAATTTATGAAAAATAAATTTACAACGTTTTTTCCTTAAAAAACATTATATAATGTGCTTAACTATAATGTTTTAAAAACGTTGTATAAGGGTGTCAAATAGATGACACTCTTAACCACGACGTTTTGCTGAATGAAACCACAATGTTTTTTTCACGTTGTCTATTTACTGTTTTGTAGTAGTGAAACTGAGTTGTTGTGGCATGATTATGGAAATATGATGCAAAACTTTGACATTATGTTATTTTATACTACCGTCAATAAAAACACATAAAAGATGCAAATGGGACTCTTTTCCAAACCGCATTGTTTTACTAAATCTCTATATGCTCTTTTTTTGGCATCAATTTGAGTACAAAAATTATTTTCTCTTGTGATTTATATTTTATTTATCTTACAAATTTTTTTTTCAGTCTATAAAACCAAAGCTTGTAGTGCAAGCTGAACCCATCATAGATCCTTATCGTGTCATAATTACATCCATTGCTTTACATCATTATGATCCTATATAATAAATGTAAATGTTGAGCAACCAATGTAATCATGAGTTCTTTACACATATTTAAGGCCAAAAATTTGATAGACCCCAAGCATTACTTGATGGAACCAACCAAAAGGTTTATTTATCTGACATGAGAATGTACAGCAGTACATGACCAAAATGAGTAAAATAACTAATGTAATTCATGCAATCAATTTATTTTAATATGCTAACCTTGCCAGTGAGATCTCAAATAACAAGATTCCAACAATCCACCAGTCAGCAGCCTTGTCATGGTCCTTCCCAAGAATGATTTCAGGTGGCATATATATATATATATATTCTATCGTTCCACATAAGGACTTTGACCTTGTTTTCTTCAAATTGCTTTGCCAGGCCAAAGTCGGTCAACAGAGCCTAAAATAAGAAAAAAAATTTGAATAAGAAAACTAAAATAAGGAAATATGCAAGTATATTATATACGTGTACGTGTGTGGTTTTGAGAGAGAGAGAGAGAGTAGTACGTGGCCATCTGCATCCAGATCCTCTCTAAAATATCAGTCGTGTATATACAAGCCAGATCCTCTCTAAAATATACCATGTAGTGATCAACTTCACGTATCCAGTATATAAGAAGCCATAGAAATCTAAAAAAGACAGAAGATACCTGAAAAGGCTATGGTGGTATAGCTGAAAAAAGAGACGCCCTCCATTCACAAAATCAAGCACAAGATAAAGTTTATATTTGGTCTGAAATCAAAGAAACTTACATAAATACTCCCTTATAAAAATAAATTTGAAAACAGAAAGTAAAGAATATGCAGGTACATCATATACAGTACATACTACATAGCATATATGTTGGCACGCTAGTTGGTTATGATTGACAAACCAATGGTCATCAACATACACCTGAAAATCAACCTAAACAAACACAATGTTGAGTATAATTCACTGCAATGGATAACCACCCATAAACTAGGGATTGGGGAACAGATTATATGCAAGTATCATTGAACATTAGCAATTAACCTAAACAACAAATCCATATCTTTGGCTTCCATGTACAGTCAATATAGTCGTGTAATGAGCGAGAAAAACAGAGGGAAATAGGGAATCACCTCCAGCCATACGATTCACTACCGAAGGACCACTTGTCGGCGGCACACACACGACCAAATGAGAAGAGTCGACCGGAGGGCCAATTTGACTGGAAGGGAACGATCATATGAGAAGGCGACCAGATGAGAACGATCGACTGAGAAAGGAGATAGAAAGGGTGAGAGATGAAAGAGAGGGCTGATTTCTAGTAGTGAGATTTTGGAGAGGGTTTCGGTGGACCAGATGATGAGGGTTTTAAAGGAGATAGGGCGATTGAGGGAGATAGGGCTCGACTGTTTTTTCTAAACCGAGGGAGTGAAAATTGAGGGGGAGAATGGGCGTGAAAATAATGTAGGTACATTTTAGCGGCCAACTTATTTGAGGGAAACACTTATTTTATTTATTTCATAAAAAAAATATAATTTGTAAAATCTATAAATTTTAAGAACATATATGTTTTACGGTATATGCTTATTTCTATAAATTGGTAACTTACTAGTTGGTAGTGACATGATAGTTATACGTTGACAAATTTATGACGAACTTAAATTATAATTAACGTGAAATTTTATGTGATAAAATAGAATAATTTATAGCGAAGTTGAATTATAATTAATGTGAAACTTTATATTATAAAATAGAATAATTTAAAGTGTGGTCATTTTAAATTCCAATCTATCTCTCGTCATATGTAGCAGACTCTTAAAATATAATGATAAACTTAATATATTATATTATTTTATTTTGTTATTTATAAAAAGAGCACTCTTTTTGTAGAATAAAAATAAATGATAAATGTGAATCTTTTGTGGGACGGAGGGAATAACTTTTAATACGTCACGCGTGGAGTAAGGTTATGAATAAGTCAAGTTGAGTTTTAATTAGTTTATCGAATTCGAGCTCTCTTCAAATTTAAACGAGCTCGAGTTGAGTCAAACTTTTAAACGTGTCATAATATGTTATTCGAATTTTACTCATTTATAAAACATAATATTATGTACAAAATATAATTTAGTATAATATCTAAAATCATACCAAATTCTTAATTAATACTCAAAGTACTATATAAATATATAACTATTTATAAAAGCCTTTATTTTAGAAATGAATTTTAACTCAAAGGGAATTTTTTTTTTATTTGATAATATAATGAACAAGTTAGTCGACAATCCAGACTTTCTACGGTTGATTCAACGCAACACCAACTCAGGGACATAAAGAGCTAAAAATAACTTTTGATCATTAATTATGGACATTCAAATTGTTGAACTTTTGTTGTGGACACTATGAAAACTTGGATATTAATGTTGAACTTTATGTTAGACTTGGTAAATCATTAATTTAAAGTATAATGGATGATATTTGGATTCTGATTTTTTCCATTTTAGTTAAATATGATGGAAAGTTAAATTTTAATTATTCTATTGTTGTAATTGGTGTTTTGCTATTGTTACAGTCCTTAACTTGTTGCAGGCCAAATATTATAATAATAATAACAATAATAATAATAATAATAATAATAATAATAATAATAATAGTACTAATAATAATAATAACAATAACAATAATAATAATAATAATAATAATAATAATAATAACAGTCATAATAATAATAATAATAGTACTAATATTATTATTATTATTATTATTATTATTAGGAGAGAGAGTGAGGCTCAGATCCGAGAAGAATGGTGGGTTTAGAGAGAGAAAATGGATATGAATTTTTTGAAGAATGGTGGGTTTAGAGAAGAATGGTAGGTTCAGATATGAGAAAAATGAAAGATTTTAGTATTTTTTTAATTTGATTTTTTTAGTATTTTATTTAATTAGTATTTTAGTATTTCTTTTAATTAGTGTTTTAGTATTTTTTAATTAGTATTTTTAGTATTTGAATTAAATATGTTATGTTTTGAATTTTAGTATTTTGATAAAATGATGTAAATATGTTATACAACTTATTTTATTTAATTAGTTGTTTTGATTAGTTAACAAAATAATTTGAATTTTAGTATTTTAATTAAATGATGAATTTTAGTAATTTTTTAATTTAATTTTCTTTAGTATTTTAGTATTTTTTTAATTAGTATTTTAGTATTTTTTTAATTAGTATTTTTAGTATTTGAATTAAATATGTTATGTTTTGAATTTTAGTATTTTGATTAAATGATGTAAATACGTTATACAACTTATTTTATTTAATTAGTTGTTTTGATTAGTTAACAAAATAATTTGAATTTTAGTATTTTTGATTAAATGATGTAAATATGTTATGCTTTTTTTATTTTGATTTTTAGTATTTTTTATTTTGATTAAATGATATATATATATATATATATATATATATATATATTTATTTATTTATTTATTTAGAATATATTTTATATTTAAGCCTTAATTAATTTTAGCAAATGTTCCATGTGGCAGCCACGTCATCAAATATGTACTGTGAAAGAATGAGAGACACAGAATGAGAGGGAAATGGTAAAAGTAGTGTAAATGCGGCATCTAAAAATAAAGAGGGATTTGGAGGGGGGAAATTTATCTCCTTATTAGATGATCGAAGGGTGTTATTGGTTTGATCTTTTTATCGACGGCCTTGAAATGATATTGACTTTTGACTAATCCAACATTTGAATGAACGTCCACGATATGATCAAATGCTTTGGATTATATCTATATTCCTTAATTAAGTATATGATATTGTATAATTTTAATGTGTCTAAATATCTAGTATTAGATTTATATTATTTGTTCAGTAATTTATTTATTTTTTAAATTTTTTTCAGCATTGTTCAAAAGTAGATAAGGATAATCAAGGTAATAAAGTCATTTAAAGTGAAGGGTCAAAATCATTTATTATTCATCATTTGTAGAAGGTATTTATGTATATATGTATACCAAATATATTTTATAATTTTAAACTTTAGTTAATGTAATTAAAATGATTAACATGTACCTTTAATAGAATATATACTTAAAATTTTAAAAATTATTTTATATTAATTTAATATCTATCTTTTAAATTAGAAATATTTTTGTGAAAATATATCATTGATTCTATAAGATTTACTTCAAGCAAAGTAATGAAGAATTTTTCCCTAACAAAATAATTGTCACTAATTACATATTGTGAATAAAATTTATTTCATAAATAAAAAATTTCTTCATTAGTCCCTCACAAAAAGGCTTATTTGAGAAGGAAACAATTCACTCACAAAATTTCCTTCGCAAGAGCTCCAATTTCTTGTAGTGAGCACACATATGCATATTGTAAGACCCCAACTTTTATAAATAAAGATGAATTTTCTATAAATATCATTTTTGAATATTATGAAGTTAATTTGATATAATGTTACAGTTGTGGGTAATATTTATAAATTTTGCAAAGTACGCAAGTTGTTATATAATATTCGATTGGTCGGGGAATATTCGTTTTAACAGGGAATATTCGTACAACGGCACAATCATTGGTGGACCCCGCAACGAAATTAGTGTCGGATTGAGAAAACGACAAAAATATTTTATTAAAAATAACGGCGAAAGTTTTACCATTGATACTGTTGAACTACTCGATAGTAAAAGTACAGTAATACGCGTGGTTGCATAGCAGCACACGGTATTGATTATTAATGCTTATGTGAGAAGTCACTCAGTTTGATTCAATTATTGCCAGTTAATAATATGAATTATTTAGTGATAATGAAGTTTTGTTTTATTCGTATTATTAATGTAATAAAACAGAAACATCTTTTTATATAAAACAGAATACTTTATTAAAGTTATTCTATAAATAGAATATATTATATTTTATTTAAAAGATTTTTCTTTAAATATGGACCGTCAGATTAAAGTAATCAATCTGGACCGTTCATGGATTAGTTACTATGCATTCTATTTTTTTATAAATAGCAGCTCATTCCTTCATTATTTCTTATGAATTCACTGAACTCTAGAGAGAGAAACTATAGTGAGAGAGAAAAAAAGTATTCTGCTACTTAACTACTTCCTTATTTCAGTTCTTCTTTAAAACGGTAAGGGGTGTTATTCTTTCTTATTCATGAAGAGAACTTTTGTTATTCCATTTCTTATTATTCTGTTGGAATAACCTGTATACGTGGTCTACCCTATACTTGGTGATATTTTTCTATTATTCTGTTGGAACATCCTGTTTGTGTGTTTTACACCGGACCTGGTTCTATTTTTATTATTATTCTGTTGGAACATCCTGTCTGTGTGTTTTACACCGGACCTAGTTCTGTCTTGTTATTATTCTGTTGGAACATCATGTCTGTGTGTTTTACATCGGACCTGGTTCCATTATTTATTATTCTGTCGGAATATCCTGTCTGTGCGTTTACGCCGGACCTGGTTCCATTATTTATTATTCTATTAGAATAACTTGTCTGTGCGGTCTATCGCATGCCGGGTGATTTCTTTTGTTATTCCATTCTTTATTATACTCAGTTGGTTAAGTTTTAATTTTTATACTCCATGAAATTAGTGTAATATCCTTGATAATTGCATTTCATCCAGTATCTTTTCATGAAAATATTATTCTAAGCATTCTTGAATTTTACTCCACAAAGCAGTATCATGTTGACAATTTGGACGTTGTTAATTCTTGGATAAATTAATTCTTGAACTTGTTTTATTGAATTCTTATATCATTGTCATCATCCTCATGTTTATAAAATGCTGAAAGTCATCTGTGGCCTGTAGTGCATAGATGGACTTGGTATGATTATGACCAGGGATTATTCGGTATAATTATGACCGTAATGTTACAAATGATGTGGTAAAAGTCCTCATTGGCCCGTAGTGTATTGATGGACAGTTGTTGGCATGATCATGACCACTAATGAATATACAAATATTCTTGGCCCGTAGTGCATGGATAATTGTGGTCGTGATACTAAAGAATATTCCTTGGTCGTAGTGCAGGGGTGATTCGATGATGTGGATTATTTTATTAAGCTGAGTCCCAGCGATAACAGTGTTGAAAAACCTTTTAAATCATAGAAGATAATAGATTTTATTCTCTACTTGACTCTTTTAATGGATTGCTTGTTCCGCTGCAGTTAAACCTGATGTTCGTTATATTTTATAAATTTAACACTGTTGAAGGCTAATGATAATTTATTCTGCATTATCTTAGTCATAATATTTCTTACTGGGCTAGTTGAGCTCACCCTTTCTTTCACTGTTCTCTTTTGAAAATGAGAATATAGCTGGAACGAGTCGGGGAACGAAGTGATGGACCAGATGATAGTATTAGTAGTCCTCACTATTCTGTTAAATAGTGTGACAATAATTGTAATGAGGACTCCTTTTGAGTTTGTATAGTCTCTAGTAGACAATAATTGTATTCAAACTCACAGTTATGTTTTGTCGTATTGTACACGACAGTTGTATTAGTAAGTTGTATTTGTATTCTGTACCATGTATCTGACGACCCAAGATGGGTGATGTATACCTAATTTTGGGGGCGTCACAGTTGGTACCAAAGCTTAGGGATATGATCCCTGGCTAAGATATGAGAATAGAACTAGGAGGGGAGAGACGGGGAATTCCTTCGCTAGTATGACCTACCTAAGTTTATTTGCATGGTATTTAATTGGTCGGTCAGAATATAAGGATAATATATGACATATAAATTAACTTTTGTTTTGTGGCAGTATCTGAAAATGGCATCCGAGAATGTTGAGAATAGCAATGGAGCACATGCGACTGTTGATTCACCACATATCAATAATCGGGATAATGTGCATCAGGAAGGCGACAATCCTCATGCAAACAACAATACTGACCAAATGATGAATGATGAAATGTTCAGAAGCTTTATACAGTTCATGCAACAGCAGGCGAGAGCGGCTCCTGTTCAAAATGTAGGTGGAAACACTGAAAACTCTCGGACGGTCACCGCTAAATAGTTCAAGGAGCTGGGACCACCGGAGTTTAAGGGAGAGCCAAAACCACTTATAGCGGAAACATGGATAAAGCAGATCACCAAGATATTTGATGTCTTGGGATGCTCTAAGGAGCAAAAGGTTCCCTTTGCCACCTTTATGTTGCGAGGAGAGGCAGATTATTGGTGGGAATCGATTAAGCGTACTCAACCTGCCGCACTAAAGATGTCTTGGGAGAAGTTCCAAGAGCTATTCAATGACAAATACTTTCCTGAAAGTGTTCGTCACATGAAGGAGGTGGAGTTCATCAAATTAGAGCAGAAAAATATGACCGTGTCGCAGTATGAGACTAGATTTGCTGAGTTGTCCTGGTTTGCGTCCCACTTGGTGGATAATGACGCGAATGTTTTTGCAAGGTTTGAAACCTGAGATACATCAACATCTTATTTCTCATAAACTGTGTTTGTATTCAGATGTTGTGAATAGGGCTCAGTTAGTGGAGCGCGATAATGAGTCAACGCAACCAAAAATGAGCAGTCGGCAAAATGATAATACCAGTGAGAGCAGTCATCGAAGCGGTGACAACAAGCGTGGAGAAAATCAACAGGCCAGAAATGGTAATCACTTCGGTGGTAATCAGGGCCAAAACAATAAGAATGATCATTTCAAGAAGAGGAGATTCAACAATGATGGAAAGACGTCAGCACCAGCACCTGTTGTTAAGGAATGAGAACGACCACCTATCATATGTTTTAAATACGGAGGGGAGGGGCACATCAGTCCAAACTGCGCGATGCCGTCTAAAGCATGTTATAATTGTGGAAGAGAAGGTCATTTAGCTCGATTTTATCGTTTTCCAAAAACAAGTTCAGCCAGGATGGAGACACCAAAGGCTGTCCCAGAAAAGTCAAAACCGGTAGTGCAAGGGAGAGCGTTTGTTGTGACCTCCCAGAAAGTAAGGAACCCGAATGAGGTCATCACGGGTAAGCTTATCATAAACTCTAACGAAGTCTATACTTTATTTGATACCGGTTCTACCCATTCTTTTATATCTCCTACTTGCGCTCATCGATTAAATTTGACTCCAGAGAAATTAGACTTTGACTTATCTGTTGAAACTCCATTGGGAGAAACCTTCATTACATCCACGGTTTATAAGTCTTGTTTGGTTCAAGTTGGTGACCACACATTACCTGTCGATCTTATTTCATTAAAAATACTTACATTTGACGTGATTCTAGGGATTGATTGGTTAACTACTCATCATGTAAAAATTGATTGTTTTCATAAGGTTGTTAACTTTCATATTCTTAATTGACCTATTATGCAAATTCAAGCAACCAAACCATTAAAATCAATCGCTGTCATCTCAAACCATAAAGCTATTCGTTTATTAAAAAATGGATGTCAAGCTTTCTTAGGTCATGTCACGGATCTAAACAAAAATACGTCAGTTTTGAATGATATTTCTATTGTTAATAAATTTCCTGACGTATTCCCTGAAGAACTTCCTGGCCTACCCCCAGAACGTGAAATTAAATTTTGTATCGACCTTGAACCCGGTACAAAAGCCCATTTTGTGTAACTTGCAAAGGATGGAGATAGAGTTAAAGACTCCAGGGACCCATGTGATGATGACAAATATACGAGTAGAACCAACTTTAATCGATAAAGTTAAAGCTGCTCAAGCTACAGACCTGGAGCTGATGTGTATGAGGAAGAAAGTGCAAGAAGATGCTATGACGGAAGCAAAAATCGATGAAGAAGGAATACTTCGAGTCAACTCTAGACTTTGTGTTACTAACAACCCTGATTTAAAGTATGAAATCATGATGGAGGCGCACAACACACCGTTTGCAATCCATCCTAGGAGTACCAAAATGTATCACGATCTTCGTTATACATTTTGGTGGAGCAATATGAAGCGAGAGATAGCGCTGTTTATCTCAAGATGTCTAACTTGTTAATGAGTCAAAGCGGAGCATCAAGTACCAAAAAGTCCATTGCAACCACTTGAAATTCTAGAATGGAAGTGGGAGCACATTACCATGGATTTCATTACCGGTCTTCCTAAGGTTTCTCAAGGTATAGATGCGATTTGGGTCATTGTTGATAGATTGACCAAGTTTGCTCATTTCTTACCGATACGAGAAACTTATACACTTGAACGTCTTGCTCGTATGTATATAAACAAGATTATAAGACTACATGGTATGCCAGTATCCATAGTTTCTGATCGAGACCCAAGATTCACTTCACGATTTTGGGTTAGTTTACAAAAAGCTATGGGCACGGATTTACGATTTAGTTCGGCATATCATCCTCAGACGGACGGACAATCAGAGAGGACTATTCAAACTCTAGAAGATTTATTAAGACTCTGTGTCCTTGACTTCAAGGGAAGTTGGGACAAGTTCTTACCATTAGTGGAGTTTTCCTACAACAAAAGTTATCAAGCAAGTATTGGCATGGCTCCATTCGAAGCATTGTATGGAAGAAAATGTGGTTCTCCAGTATGCTGGGATGAGGTGGGTGAAGCAACGTTGTTGGGACCGGAGTTGGTACGTATGACTACAGAAAAGATTCAAGCGATCCGACAACGTATAAAAACCTCACAAGATCGACAAAAGAGTTATGCTGATCTTCATCGAAAGGACGTGGAATTTGATATAGGAGATCATGTGTTCTTACGTGTTGCTCCATGGAAAGGAGTTACGAGATTTAGAAAGAGAGGAAAGCTCAATCCTCGATTCATCGGTTCATTTTTAATCCTCAATCGAGTAGGAACTGTGGCTTATAGACTCGCTTTACCGCCAAGTATGTCTCGTGTTCATAACGTTTTTCACATATCCATGTTACGTAAATATGTGGAAGACCCAAACCACATTATTGAGTTAGAACCGGACGAAATAGCGGAGGATTTGACGTATGAAGAAGTTCTTGTTCAAATCTTGGATAAGAAGGAACATATTCTACGCTCCAAGGTTATATCTCAAGTCAAAGTTTTGTGGAGAAATCACGATGTTGAGGAAATAGCTTGGGAGTTAGAATCTGAAATGAAGTCAAGGTATCCTTACCTCTTCGACATACCAGGTACGTACCCTAATTTCGAGGGCGAAATTTTATAAGAAGGGGAGGTTGTAAGACCCCAACTTTTATAAATAAAGATGAATTTTCTATAAATATCATTTTTGAATATTATGGAGTTAATTTGATATAATGTTATAGTTGTGGGTAATATTTATAAATTTTGCAAAGTACGCAAGTTGTTATATAATATTCGATTGGTCGGGGAATATTCGTTTTAACAGGGAATATTCATACAACGGCACAATCATTGGTAGACCCCACAATGGAATTATTGTCGAATTGAGAAAACGACAAAAATATTTTATTAAAAATAACGGCGGAAGTTTTACCATTGATACTGTTGAACTACTCGGCAGTAAAAGTACAGTAATACGTGTGGTTGCATAGTAGCACACGGTATTGATTATTAATGTTTATGTGAGAAGTCACTCAGTTTGATTCAATTATTGTCAGTTAATAATATGAATTATTTAGCGATAATGAAGTTTTGTTTTATTCGTATTATTAACGTAATAAAACAGAAACATCTTTTTATATAAAACAAAATATTTTATTAAAGTTATTCTATAAATAGAATATATTATATTTTATTTAAAAGATTTTTCTTTAAATATGGACCGTCAGATTAAAGTAATCAATCTGGACCGTTCATGGATTAGTTACTATGCATTCCATTTTTCTATAAATAGCAGCTCATTCCTTTATTATTTCTTACGAATTCACTGAACTCTAGAGAGAGAAACTATAGAGAGAGAGAGAAGAAAAGTATTCTGCTACTTAACTACTTCCTTATTTCAGTTCTTCTTTAAAACGGTAAGGGGTGTTATTCTTTCTTATTCATGAAGAGAACTTTTGTTATTCCATTTCTTATTATTCTGTTGGAATAACCTGTATACGCGGTCTACCCTATACTTGGTGACATTCTTCTATTATTCTGTTGGAACATCCTGTCTGTGTGTTTTACACCGGACCTGGTTCTGTTTTTATTATTATTCTGTTGGAACATCCTGTCTGTGTGTTTTACACCGGAGCTGATTTCGTCTTGTTATTATTCTGTTGGAACATCCTGTCTGTGTGTTTTACACCAGACCTGGTTCCATTATTTATTATTCTGTCGGAATATCATGTCTGTGCGTTTACGCCGGACCTGGTTCCATTATTTATTATTCTGTTAGAATAACCTGTCTGTGCGGTCTATCACATGCCGGGTGATTTCTTTTGTTATTTTATTCTTTATTATACTCAGTTGGTTAAGTTTTAACTTCTATACTCCATGAAATTAGTGGAATATCCTTGATAATTGCGTTTCATACAATATCTTTTCATGAAAATATTATTCTAAGCATTCTTGAATTTTACTCCACAAAGCAGTATCATGCTGACAATTTGGACGTTGTTAATTCTTGGATAAATTAATTCTTGAACTTGTTTTATTGAATTCTTATATCATTGTCATCATCCTCATGTTTATAAAATGTTGAAAGTCATCTGTGGCCTGTAGTGCATAGATGGACTTGGTATGATTATGACCAGGGATTATTCGGTATAATCATGACCGTAATGTTACAAATGATGTGGTAAAAGTCCTCATTGGCCCGTAGTGTATTGATGGATAGTTGTTGGCATGATCATGACCATTAATGAATACACAAATATTCTTGACCAGTAGTGCATGGATAATTGTGGTTGTGATACTAAAGAATATTCCTTGGTCGTAGTGCAGGGGTGATTCGATGATGTGGATTATTTTGTTAAGCTGAGTCCCAGCGATAACAGTGTTGAAAAACCTTTTAAATCATAGAAGATAGTAGATTTTATTCTCTACTTGACTCTTTTAATGGATTGCTTATTCCGCTGCAGTTAAACTTGATGTTCGTTAAATTTTATCAGTTTAACACTGTTGAAGGCTAATGATAATTTATTCTGTATTATCTTAGTCATAATATTTCTTACTAGGCTAGTTGAGCTCACCCTTTCTTTCACTGTTCTCTTTAGGAAATGAGAATATAGCTGGGACGAGTCGGGGAACGAAGTGATGGACCAGATGATAGTATTAGTAGTCCTCACTATTCTGTTAAATAGTGTGACAATAATTGTAATGAGGACTCCTTTTGAGTTTGTATAGTTTCTAGTAGACAATAATTGTATTCAAACTCACAGTTATGTTTTGTCGTATTGTACACGACAGTTGTATTTGTATTCTGTACCATGTATCTGACGACCCAAGATGGGTGATGTATACCTATTTTTGGGGGCGTCACACATATACTTAAATAAATAATAAAACAAACAAGTAGAATTTAGTTATGATTCACACAAACATATAAACTTTTGAACAATTTTTAATGAAGTATATGTTATTAGTAATATAATTTTAGGAAAAAAACTAAAAAATATTAATAACATTTTATCAGTCCATAAAATTAAAACAAAAGATTATAACAACTTTCATTAAATTGGTTACTAATTTATTAAAGATAAATCAAACGCAATCTGTACATAACAAAATTTGGCTGAGAAAATGCAAGTAAAAACATCATTTAGCACTTCTTACTAATTTAGCCATAATTTTTTGTCTGAATCATTTAGACACATTTAGAGTTTAAAAAAATGTAAAACAAATAGTCTGAAATGACTTATTATTTTGGCAGTGTACTTGCAAAAATAAAAATAAAAGTTACTATCTATCATAATTTGTTTCTTCATTATTTGTTGTTGGGATAATACACTTTTTTGTCACTGTACTAGGGTTCAATTTTTATTGTGGTTGCCGAAACTTTTTTTGTTACAATCGAATAACTGTACTCTCAATCGGATACCGAATATGGTCTTACAAAAACATGCTTATTGGGATTATCTTAATTTAAGGCAACATTTTAATAGTCGTTGCAAAAAGTTGTATAAAATATGCAACGAAAATAAAAACTGTTGCCAATGAATGTGGTCCATATTAAGCAACAAAATATAGCAACAAAAAAACTTTCGTTTCCCACAATGAGGAGAAATCAAGTGGTCAGAAATTTTGCAACGAATTTCTAACGAATTTTGTTTCTAATTTTTGCAACGACTTATGAATTTCGTTGCAAAAAGTGAAAGCATGATACAATCTGCAACGAAGGACAACTTTCGTTGGTAAACACACACTTTTAGCAATGACTTATAAAGTCGTTGCCTGAAAAATCGTTGCTAACGCCCCATTTTTAGCAACAAAAAAATTTTCGTTGCCCACGATGACGGGAAATCAAGTGGCTGAAAATTTTGCAACGAATTTCTAACGAAATTTTTTCCCGCCAATGAATTAGCAACGACTTTTGAATTTCATTGCAAAAAGTGAAAGCCTGACACAATCTGCAACAAAAGATAAATTTCGTTGCTAAACATATACTTTTAGCAACGACTTATAAAGTCGTTGCCCGAAAAATCGTTGCTAAAGGCCCATTTTTTTGTAGTGCCAATAGCGACGGTTTCTGTCACGATAGGGTCTTTTAGAGACAGTTTAGTTTAAAAATATTAAAATAAATAAATAAATAAATAAAAATACTAAATAATTATTATTAATTAATAATTAATTTCTAAAATATTTTTTTAAAATTATAATAAATAATTTTTAATATTTTAACATAAAATTTCATTAATATTTAATTTATTTAAATATTAATGATAATGAAAGTATTTAATAATGCTATTAAGTAAATTAGTAAAAATGATAATAAATCATTTTAAATAATAATAAATTATTTAAAAATGAAACTAATGATTTAAAAATCATTATCAATAATAATAAAATATTTGAAAATAATATTGATGGTTTAAAAATTGTTATGAATGATTATTAATTACGTAAAAATAGTATTAATGATTTTAAAATCATTTTGATTAATAATAAATTAACTAAAATTAATATTAATCATTGAGAAGTTGTTTTAAGCTTCTAGAAATTATAATAAATAATAATTAACTTTTTTAAAGTGATATTTAAACTTTGGGTTAACTAAATTTTATTAGAAAAATATTTCGGTAATTATCCAATCAAGTTATAAAACATCGAATGGACATCGAATACAACCCAAACACTAACATTTTGATTAGTTAGTAGCTAAGATTATTTCTAATGACTGATATAATCATATCTAGGTTGCGTAGATAGCTTGAATGACATGGGATAACTATTCTCCGAGCAGGCAAGTTTTCCATATACATTTAATTTTTGTATTAAATGTACTTGTTATATTGATGCTATATAAACTTGTTTAAAAATTTGTTATTTAAAAAGGTTATGGCTTATTGTTCAAGCATAACCAAGTCATATGAACTGTTATTTGCGTAAAAATGTATTTGATTTGATATCAAATCATAGACTGTGGTAAAAACCAATGTTGTTTGGTACAAATATATACTGATACTATTATGACCGGCAGTTATACACTGACCGAAGTTTTATGACCGTCATTTATAGTAATGACCGGGGGTTAATTAAAAGGATGATATGCATACTCCTAGGATGTTTGGTTGAACGAATCAACTCGGGTTGCTAAGTCTATATGACTGACAGTAACTCGTAATGTGCGGGATTTGGCAGATAAACCTCAGTATATATACCTAGAAAAACTTCCGAACTATATGTTCATCTATTTTAGTCATAGTGTGAGTATGTATTACACATTGCTTAAACCTGTTGAGCCTTCTAAAGTTCATCCCTTGCAAATATTATTTCCCCTTTGCAGCTGTGACTGATACCCCTAGAAGTTCAAGTGTGCACTCTTGTGGATAGAGAAGACTGTAATAGTTTAAGTTATTTCTATTGTTGTTAGACTTAAATTATAATAATTTAAATTTGGGATCATGTATTAAGTTATAGTTATGTAAATTAACTAGTTTTCACTTTTTTAAAGAAAATTTAGAAATCAAGTTCAGTATTAGTATGAACTGTTCATCTGAATGAGGGTATTTAATGATCGAGTGAGTTTTGTAAGCACTAAGGTTGCGCCCCTCGGTTCCAAGAACAATCTTGTCATTAGTATTGTGAATATCAAATGGATAGGAATTATTGATACGAAGAAAATATTTGTAAGATTATAAATCTATACATCTAAGTGATAGTATTTATCATGATAAGTGTTCTGACGAGAACTCATATCTGTTATGAATACTATGAATCTTGGATTGATAGAGATTATTATCTTATAGAATATTTATGTGAGCACCAAATCTGCTACAGGAACTGTAGGGATTTTGGGGGCGTCACATTCATTAATCCTAACACCAATATTTACTTATAATTATATTGGTTCTTCTCATTCTCATACTCCATTTACATTCAATTGGCTAAATATAATATATTAACCCATTACATAAACGCATTACTCTTACATGTAATATATTACCTTCCCATTTTATTAAAATAATTATATTTACATTATTTCATTATTTAAATTAAATGAATTACTCTCTTTATTTATGAGATTTAATTCATAGTAATTCCATTACCAACAAGGCATACCAATTAAGTTATATTATTCCATAATATAATTTTTATCTTAATTAACTAATATTATTCAGTTAATTTTTTTTGCCACCATATTCCTTTTTCATAACTAATTTTCTTTACTTTCTTTAATAGTTTAATCAACTATTAAATCTCATATAAATTTAATTTCTTCACACCAAAACATATAATTCAAAATATATACATCTCATAATAAGAATTTTAATTATTAAATTTTTATTTTAATAACTTATGAAAATTCGGGTTGTCGCACTAAATATCCTACACATCATTGTCTTAACAACTTCTTGGCTTGCATCATCGTTAGATAACTCACTTGTCTAGGCGACTTACTACCAATAAACATTACCTTTGACTTTTTCAGAGTCATAAGGTTCACGCGCTTCTTCTGATAATCAATTATCGTCCCATAATTGAATAACTAATCCATTCCCATGATTACGTCGAATTCCCCATGTTTTATCGAAATTAAGTCTACCATCATCAAATGTCCCTTAATATCTACACAATAGTTCTTATATACAAACCTAACAGGAATCACTTCCCTATTCGTAATTTCTATGTTCAAAGGGTAGTCTACTTCCTCCTTAGGCAAATTTAAATTCTTAGCAAAATCATCGGATATAAATGAACAAGTAGCACCCGAATCAAATAATACGAAAGCATTAACATTATTAATCGGAATGATACCTAACACCACATCCTTTGACTGCACATCATCCTGCACGATCATGTTGAAAGTTCTTGCGGTGGGTCGATTTAATTGCGTTGAACCCGTGATAGCTAACATGCCTCCACTATTGTTTCCCCTACTACCACCTGCTCCTCCTGCTGTCTTTATGGGACAATCATGAGCTAGATGATCCTTTGACCCGCACATAAAATAAGCTCCTATCTTTGAATTAGGACAATTCAGTGTGATGTGACCCTCTTGGCCACAATTGAAATACACACTCTTCCCTTTCAAGCATACACCCGCGTGATTCTTCCCGCAGGTAGCACAAACTTTAAACTTCTTTTACGACTGATTCCCTTATTGATTCCCAATAAAAGCATTGGCATTCCATTTCCTCTTTTCACTGCTGCCTCCACCATTGCTACCACTAGCTTTGCTGTACTCATTTTTATTCTGCTTCTTTTGCTCTTGATTATATTTGGTCAAAGCATCGCTTCCACCTTCTGCAATGATTGCCTTTTCCATAACCACTACCAATGTATTCAGTCGGAACATCGAAACCTTACTATACAACCAGGGTTTCAATCCCTGCTCAAACCTTATCGCCTTTCTTTCATCCGTATTTACTTGATACGCCTCAAACCTTGCCAAATCATTGACATTTGCTTCTTAATCCGGCACATAAATGGTACCTTACTTCAGCTATAAAAATTGAACCTCCATCTGATTTCGCAAACTCGTCGGGAAATACATCTCGAAAAATATCTCCTTAAATCTATCCCACGTAATTATTCCTTGTCCTCCTCAAACCTTATTTGCCTACCACCAATAGCTGGCTTTCAACTTCAGCATGAATGTTGCAAAGGAAGTTTTCTGATCGTCATTGACCCTAGCAACATCAAAAACCTTTTCCATTTTCATAATCCAAGTCTGGCTTTGATCGGATTCATGGATCCTTAAACTACGGTGGTCATGCCGCTTTGAAGTCCTTGAATGTTGTAACTTGAGCTTGTGGTTGATTCACAAGTGCTCCCGTTAATATGTTTACCAGTTACTGAATTGGATTGGAGTCGGCCTCATTGTTGTTGTTCGTAGACCCCTTTTCAGCTTGCAGACATGTTTGACGTCTTTTTGGCGGCATCTATTTTAGATATACGCGTATTAGCTCATTACTCAATTTCTTAAGTATTCAAGAATCAACTTGAGCATTTTAAGATTAACACTTAACATATAATGTCTTGAATAAACACTAATATTTTATTTATTCACGGTTTTAAACATAGAAAAGATAGCATCACTGCTATTTTCATTAACTTTCCTGAACTGGTAAGGTTTCAGGATTACATCATCATATCCCATTATCTATAATATAAACATAGTGGGATTTACATCTTATTTACTTCATAGTTATTCACATAACTTATTACTCTTTCTATCAAGACCTACTAAGACGTCGCCCAGCCTCTCTGCGTTCTTCCTCCATGATACGAAATATCATCCTACGATCCAACATGTACCACGTCAAGTCCTATAACTGAATCAGATATTAGATGACTCGGCCTTGAGCTTTATCAATTGTAGTATGAAAAATATAGTCCATCTCATCCATCTTGGCCTTCTTTGCCTAAACCTCTTCTTCAGCTATACCTGCACGCTGGGAAGGCTTCTCATAAGCATCTTCAGCTCTTGCTCGCTTGGCAGACTCTTCTCTCAGGTCATCTTTCATCTTTTCCACCTAGACCAACAGTTGTTCTGTTGACTCTTTGTCTTAACCAGCTTCCACTCCACGTTTCCAAGACGTTCATCTGCTAGCTCCTCAAACTCCCTAACCCTATCCTGCATCTGAGCATTTAATAAAGAAAGTGGTATCTCCACATGATCCTCCTCTTCCTCCTCACCTGTCTGTGGTATCTCCACAGAATCCTCTATGACGAATGAATTGTTTGAGTTGTGATTCTGGGGACAGAATCCATGTAAGTAGGGAATGATGTAATGATCCAGAATTTTTATATGTAATTAAAAATATTTATTGAATTAAATAAATATTTTAGTTGATGTGTTTATTGTTAAATAAATATTTGTTTAATTTGATTATTTATTAGTTAAATAAATAATTCATGAGTTGTGAGGAATTAACTTGATCAAGTGTAATATGCTAATTAAGTTAATATTCATTAATTTTGTATTTTGAAGTTAAAGAGTGATGAATTAATTATTATGTGATAATATTCTAATTTAATAATTAAATTAGAGAGTTGATAAGGATTAAATGAATTGTTATAATGTTGTTTTAATTTAATTTAGTAATGAAAGTAATGTACTAATTTATTAAATAAAATTATAAAAAAAATTATAATTTTGTAGAAATCTGATTATGTGGCAAATTGATTTAATAAGTTGTTGTTAGTTTAAATTTAATTAAATTTAAATATGAAAATTTAATTAAATAAAGTGTGACAATTGAACTATATTTTATAAGTAATATAAAAATAAATTAAAAGAGTTTTAATTCAGTTTTTGTCAAACAAGGCTTAAGGAATGTAAAATCTTTATTTTTAAAGGTGTTTTGCCAAATAAGGCATTATGTCTTTTGAATTTAAAAAAATAAAAATAAAAAAAGAATATAACTGACATATATTAAAAAGGGGGAGTTATGTTTTATCAGTTATATACGTTTATATTATATACGTATACCAATTCATATTTTTTACGCTAAGTTAGAAACGAAAGACTAAAGAAAGAGAAGAGAAAGAATAGAAGAGAAAATATAGAGAGAAAAGAGAGAAGAAAGAAGAAAGGGTTGTAGTTTTGAGAGTCAAGAGAGGATTAACAAAGTAGCCTTCATCATCTAAACAAGAAAGCAAAGGTATAATTCTTATTTTTTAAAGTTTTGTTTGTATTTTATCAAAAGTTCTTTGTAATTGATATTTTTGTGAATAATTGTTGAAAGTATGAGTTGTATGTGTTAATAGATGATTATAAACTGTTTGATATCATTCATTCATGAGTTAAAGTAATCAATTTCATAGAAATATGTTTAGTATTGAAGAATTTAAATTAAAGTGAAATATGTATATGAATATGGCTTATGTGATATTAAAATTGATGCTCAATTCATGTAATAAAATAGTAATTGTTCGTTGATTGTGAAAATACATGACGAAATAAAAATAATATGATTTAAACGGACTGTTTTTGTTGTAAAACGAATTCACAGTGATTAATTTCGCTAAGAATGTCAAAAAGTGAAGAAATAGTAAAAACATTGAATTTAGAGGTTGTCATTTTTATTTTTATGTTGTTTATAGGGTTAGAAACGTGTTAGAAACATTAATTTATGTTTCTATAAGCATATTACAACTTGGGTAAGTTGGAATGGTTGTTAGAAAAGAGCTTTTAGGCCTAATTTGGCTTCTTGCTGTGTTCGTTTGCGAACTGCAGAAGTTGATACTTAGTACCCCTGCCCTGGCTGGCTTTGAAAGTGCAAAACCCCCGCAGACTTACAAATGTTAAGAAAATCTGACCGAACATATTTTTATTAAAATGGACATAACATTTTCATACGAACTCCAATTGATACGATTCAAGATGATCCAGAATGAGGACGAGTAGACCTAAAACTTTTGTTATTTAAGTTTTTCAATTTGATGTCGTTAGTAGGGGTAAAAATGGTCATCTTTAGGACTGTTGTGCACTCGGAGGCAATTAGAGGATGTCGGGCATGCACGTATGTAAGTGTAGTGCTTCTGACGATAAAAGATATTGTTCTAAGTTAAAATACATGAATATTAGTAAATATAATGATGCTTAACATTAATAAATGATGTATTAAATAAGTTGTGTAAGAAAACTAAGTATACACAAGAGAGACGATTCGGGCAAGTGACGAATGAACTTCGAAACACCGTGATAAGTGTTAATGAACTTAAAAAGTATTTCAATTCAATTGAAGTGAACATTATAAGATATGGAATGGGGTTAATATAAAACTAATAAGGAGTCCTTATAAGACTTAAACATTTGAATGAATTTTGAGTATGACTAAGAAGAAATATAGAATTGATTAATAAGTTATATTAGATTGAAACTCAACGTTGTAAGAGTTGAGAATGTGATTTGGATGGTAAAAGTCTTATGTTATATTTTATTAAGTTTTCAAATTCGTGTTATGCGATTGATTAATATGGTTAAACCTTAAGTTAAAGGTTATAACTTAACTAAGATGAGAATTAAATCTATGAGGATAATGTGTATGTAGCTAATTGATGTGATAATTCTAATGGTATGTGTAGGATATTGGAGTACGTGAGTTGTAATTGTATAGCTTACGCAAGAGGCAAGTTCCCTAACCTTTTCTACTTTATTATTCATTAAGGTTTACTTTTCGCTGTCATGTTATGCTTATGCAAGTTCTCTATCTTTAAGCTCTTATTAAGCAGTTAAGTTGTTATTGTTACTCAAGTTCCCAAACCCTACTTTTACAATTATGCAAGATTCTTGAATTTATTATTCAATTAAGCATGTTCTCTAACTTTAATCTTTCATTATGCAAGTTCTTGTTCCTAATTTGTTATTGTTATGCATATTTTTTAACTTTGAATTATTGTTGAGTAAGTTTCTAAACTACACTTTTCATTGAGCTAGTTAATTAATCTTTACTCCTTCATTACAAGCGATGTTGTTTTGTGTATTCAAAGTCTGTACTATTATTTAAAACTTGATCTTGTTGAAAAACATTTGTTCAGCTAAAAATTAATTGTTGTTCAATCTCTTATCACCAATGCCATTGCACTGTCTTATATTGTTATACCAAACTCTTAGTTGACTAGCGATTCTTTATTGATTCAATTAATCCTTAGTTAATGAATGTTCTAAACTCTAAATTACCCTTAAAGTCAGTCCAAATCAAACTTCCTTTGGTTTGTTTATGAATCTGTATAGTTTTAAGAGCGTATAGTCGATGACTAATACGTGTTCAGCTGATAACTTATTGATATCCTATCTCTTATTGATACATTGTCATAATTCGATTGTAACTATACTCTTAAATAGTTATTGATCCTTATTTGATTCAACCAATACTTGGTTGATGAGCGTTATAAAGATCTAGAATATCTTTGAAGTTAATTCCAAACCAAAGTTGCTTTGGTACGGAACCTGATGATCTAAGCTGAGATGAACAACCCTATATTTGGGGATTATTTTAGAGCTACGCAATAGCGTTAAAATGTTTGCGTAGTATGTAGTACAAAGGGCTGATTACCTAGAGTACGAGACGATGGTCCATATTGTCGTTTAGACTGTTAAAGGTTACAGTAGAAACGCTTGTTAACCTAGGACATAGATGATGATTATGGTCTTTTGTCCATTAAAGGTTAAAGTAGAAATACTTGACAACCTATAGCATAGTTCGTGGTCTTATGACCCTCATGTATCCCTTTGATATTTATATCTGTTATTTGATTTTAAAGTTCGTTATTCCTTGAACTCACAGTATTCACACTAAAACTTATTATTTTCGGTAAAAATACATTACCATTAAAAGCTTAGGTAATTGTCATTCATCGAATGTTATTGTATATTATCCTTCTTGTGGGCAATTATTTACTCACTCTTGCACAAAACAATGCAGATGAAGTTAAGAAGTTTGAAGAGCTTTCTACAAGCAAGGGCAAGGGCAAAGTGCTTGATTAAACGACATTTAATTTACCTTCTATTTATGAATCTTATGTAATAGACTTGATTATGAGTATGTTTTAATAATATTCCACTGATAATTGTAATAATAAAGGTTAGATGACCTGGGATTTATATTGAGATTATGTAACCCTTTAATGGGAGATTTATTGTTTAAACTTTTGAGTTTAATTATATCCTTTGTTTATGGGTAGTTAGTTATGATTTAATTGGACAGGGAACACCAAATTTGTGGGATTGAAGTACTCGGATTTGGGAGTGTTATAAGTTGGTATCAAAGCTTTAGGTTATGAACCTTAGGTGGGGAAACCTTAGGCTATAACCTTATAAGAGATCGAAAATATAGTGGTGACAAACTCTCATCGAGTTCTAAGGAATGAATTGAGGGAATTCATTGAAGATAAAATGATAACAGACTTTATGTGTTTATGTGATAACAAACCTATGTGCTCGCGTGTATTATACATAATGAGTGGTATGAGTAGTAAATAAAACATGGTTGTCAGAATGAGTGATGAAGGAGGATAGGAATTAGGACCCTTGAGAAGTTCGTACAGTCAGAGTATGATTGGTATTGGGAAAGCCATGCCCGTTGATTTCTGTTGTAGAACTTGGGTATGAGCTTGAGTTTGATCGTGAAGATGAATTTGAGAAGGTAAAGATGAAGTATAAGTAAGAGGAGTTAGGAAAGCCATAGAGCGCCAAGCCACGCTAGCACAAAAAGATGTCACAACTCAAGACTCTATCGCACGACTTGCAGATGTAGAGCATAGACTATCTCAGTTAGAGTATTAAAAAGGATAGTTATTAGTTGGGAATGAGATTGTGCAAGATGACTTGGGAAAGGAGTCAGCAGAGCGGGCGAGAGCTAAAGACGCGTGGGTGAAGGCTTCTAAATGCATAGATTGTGTTAAAGACAAGTCAAAGAGTGCCAAGCGAATGATGGAACTTAGAATTTAGTCTTTCACTTTATTGTGTAGATTGAGGTTTATCTTTGGTATGCGATGGATTGCAAGATGATGATTCGTATTATGGAGCAAGAGCGTAATGAAGCTGTACAACGTGGAATGTACTTATAGATTGCGAGAAAAATAATAAGATGATATATAAATTATGATGAAAATTAATAAGATGTAAATCCTGACTTTTGAAATAAATAGTGGGATATGATGAAGTAATCTTGGAATTTTATTATTATAGGATAAATGATATAAATAGCAATGAGGCTATTTTGTTATGTAGTGAAGTAATAAATGAATAAAATACCATTGTTTATTAATATATATCATATGGTGTTTAAAAATGGTTGAGATAAGCTTAAAAGTTTTAATATGCGAATGAATGATGTTCTAATAGTGCAAATTTTAAATAGTAAGATGCCGCCTAGAAGAAGACAGCAGCGCCAATAGATCCCCGAGGAATATGCATACAATAATGAAGTTGATGCAAATCTAGTGCCGCAATTGATGAATTTGCTGGTCAGAGCACTTGCAAATCAACTAAATTCCTTGTTGTATAGTCAAATCTCGATGTTTCAACCAAATTCGTTTACAAAAGGGATGGAAAAGACGATTGTCGTAGACGGGAAAGGTAATACGCTGACATACAATCAAGAGCAGAGGGAAAAGAAAGATGAAAAGGGAGATAAGGCAGGAGGTAGCGGTAGGGGTAATGCTCAGAAAAGAAAGTGGAACGAAAATGTCACCGTTGGAAATCAGCAAGGGAATGAGAAGAAGAAAGTGGTGGCGTGTAGTAGCTGTGGAAAGAGACACATGGGTGTATGTTCGAAAGGAAAGAGAGTGTGCTTTAATTGTGGCTTAAAGGGACATTGCACCAAAATGTTCAAGCCCGAGGAAGGGAGCCGGTTTCACGTGTGGATCGAAGGAGCACCTGGCTCGAGATTTTCCAAAGAAAGTGGTTAGAAAAGAAAGCGAAAGCAAGGGGGGCTGCAGTAATGGCAAGCTGGTTATTATAGAATCAGCTCCGCCGAGTCGACCAACCGAACATTCATCCAACATGACGATGCAGGACGCAATGCAAGGTATGGTTCTAATCAGTTATCTAAACGACTATGTGTTATTTAATTCAAGTGCCACTTGTTATTTTATGTCCGACCAATTTGCTAGAAAATTAGATTCGCTTCGAGAAGAGTTAGACTATTCCCTAAATATAGAAAGTGTGAATAATTATTTCTTTTAAGTTGTTACGTAGAATTGTCGTATGGGTATTAAAGGCCACGTGATGTCAATGAATTTATTTCCAATTTGATTTGGGAAACTCTGAGGTTGTTAAACCATGTGGCGATAAGTGATTGCCAAAGAAAGTGCGTAAACCTTATGACTCCGAGGAAGTTAAAGGTAGTATTTTATTTTTCTAGTTATAGATCGCCTGTTTGGTAGAGTTATCTACCGATGTTGTAAGTCAAGAAGTTGTTAAGAAAATAGTGTGTGGGATACGCGAAGTTCAAGATAGCTACTTCGTTAGCTAACTTAAGGAGGAAATCGGTGGAATTTATATGGGCAGGAAATTATGAAGCTAATTTTCAAGAATTGAGGAAGAAGTTTAGTATGCCACATGTGTTGTCTTTACCAGATAATACAAGAAATTTTGTGATGTATAGTGATGCATCATACAATTGACTAGGCTGTGTGTTTAGCCAGAATGACAGGGTCATTGTATACACATTGCGTCAGTTAATTTTTTTTAGAAAGGGAATCCGACTCATGGTCCTGAGTTAGTGGTAGTAGTGGTTGCCTTGAGGATTTGGAGGTGTTATTTTTGGGAAGTAGTGTAAGATATAAATAGACCATAAGTGTCAAAAGTATATCCTCGCACAGAGATATTTAAACATGCGTAAGAAGTGATAGTTGAAATTGATCAAGGATTATGACTGAAAAATCCTAAATGAATATGGTTGCCGACGTCTTAAACAAAAATGTAGAAGTTTTTTTTATTAATTGCACAAGGTGGGTTCATAATAGAAATGGTTAAGTTGTGGTGAGAGGTAAGATATCCGAAGAAGTCAGAGGGAAAGCTGTTCAGATGGAAAATCGTACAACTTTGCTGGACAGAGTAAAGGAAGAGTAACTCCAAGATGAAGGTGTCAAATTCAAGATTGTTACTGAAGGATGGTTGAAAGTTGAAGGAAGAAACTAGGTTTCGCTAGTATCGGGAATTGAAGATAAAGTTTTGCATACAATTATATGTTGAATCAACTAGGGAGCACAAATATATAATACGCCTTCGATAATACTTTTGGTGGTATGATATGGTGATAGACTTCATGGTATGTCAAAGTTAGTATATTTCCTAACGATCACTGAGCAAAGTTATATGTTAAAAAAAATGTTTCAAGGCACGATGTAACGGTATCAATTGTGTATGACAGAGATCCACGATTAACATCGAATTTCCAAAAACGTTATACGAACACATGGGGATACAGTTGTGGATGAGCGCGTTGTACCATTTGAAAATTGATGGCCAAAATGAAAAGACAAGCTAGACATTGGAAGACATTTATTTTAGTTAAGTTCGTCTACAATAAAATCTATTACGCAAAAAATGGATATGTTACCGTAAGAAGCGTTGTATGGAAGATCAAGGTTGGTAGCTACTCAAGACAGATAGAAGAAATATGCTGATCAACACCGACAAAATTACAAATTTAACGTGGAAAATTTTGTTTTCCTAAAAGTTTCTCCTTGGAAGGGAAATATAAAATTTAGTAAAAAGAGAAAGCTAAAATCGAGGTTATTAGTTTTCATGTACTGCGAAGAGAGGGAAGAGATGGTTATGAGGTAGCCTTACCTCTACAGTTAGAGTGCATTGGCAATGTTTTTCATGTTTTGGTGATATAATCGAACAAGCTCGACTACAATCATGTGATCTAGTACGAACTGTTACAGTTGATAAAGATTTGTCCTACTAGGAAATTTCTATTCAAATAAGTTGACAGAAAAGAACAAGTTCTCAGGAATAAAGTGATACATTTTGTTAAGGTAATGTGGAGGGATCACAATGCTGAAGAAGATACATGGAAACTCGAAAATAAGATGATAAAAAGTTATCATGAGTTATTTGTGTAACCCATGTCTTCGATTCTGGGGACAGAATCCTTGTAAGGAGGGAAGGATGTGACGAATGAATATTCGTATGTAATTAAAAGTATTTATTGAATTAAATAAATATTTTAGTTGATGTGTTTATTATTAAATAAATATTTGTATAATTTGATTATTTATTAGTTAAATAAATAATTCATGAGTTGTGAGGAATTAACTTGATCAAGTGTAATATGCTAATTAAGTTAATATTCGTTAATTTTGTATTTTGAAGTTAAAGAATGATGAATTAATTATTATGTGATAATATTCTAATTTAATAATTAAATTAGAGAGTTGATAAGGATTAAATGAATTGTTATAATATTATTTTAATTTAATTTAGTAATGAAAGTAATGTACTAATTTATTAAATAAAATTATAATTTTGTAGAAATGTGTTTATGTGGCAAATTGATTTAATAAGTTGTTGTTAGTTTTAATTTAATTAAATTTGAATATGAAAATTTAATTAAATAAAGTGTGACAATTGAACTATATTTTATAAGTAATATAAAAATAAATTAAAAGAGTTTTAATTCAGTTTTTGTCAAACAAGGCTTAAGAAATGTAAAGTCTTTATTTTTGAAGATGTTTTACCAAACAAGGCCTTATGGCTTTTGAATTTAAAAAAATAAAAATAAAAAATAAAAAAAAGAATATAACTGACATATATTAAAAAGGGGGAGTTATGTTTTATCAGTTATATACATTTATATTATATACGTATATTAATTCATATTTTTTACGCTAAGTTAGAAAAGAAAGACTATAGAAAGAGAAGAGAAAGAACAGAAGAGAAAATATAGAGAGAAAAGAGAGAAGAGAGAAGAGAGAAGAAAGAAGAAAGGGTTGTGGTTTTGAGAGCCAAGAGGGGATTAACAAAGTAGCCTTCATCATCTAAACAAGAAAACAAATGTATAGTTCTTATTTTTTAAAGTTTTATTTGTATTTTATCAAAAGTTCTTTGTAATTGATTTTTTTGTGAATAATTGTTGAAAGTATGAGTTGTATGTGTTAATATATGATTATAAACTGTTTTATATCATTCATTCATGAGTTAGAGTAATCAATTTCATGGAAATATGTTTAGTATTGAAGAATTTACATTAAAGTGAAATATGTATATGAATAAGGCTTATGTAATATTTAAATTGATGCTCAATTCCTGTAATAAACTAGAAATTGTCTGTTGATTGTGAAAATACATGAAGAAACGAAAATAATATGATTTAAACGGACTGTTTTGGTTGTAAAACGAATTTACAGTGATTAATTTCGCTAAGAATGTCAAAAAGTGAAGAAATAGTAAAACAGTGAATTTAGAGGTTGTACTTTTGATGTTTATGTTGCTTATATGGTTAAAAACATGTTAGAAATATTAGTTTATGTTTCTGTAAACATATTACAACTTAGATAACTTGGAATGGTTGTTAGAAAGGAACTTTTAGGCCTACTTTGGCTTCTTGCTATGTTTGTTTGCAAACTGCAAAAGCTGATACTTGGTACCCCCTCCCCGGCAGGTGTTACTAGTGTTTTTTAGTCCCACCCTGGCGAGCTTTTATAGTGCAAAACCCCCGCCCCGGCGAGGGGTAGGCAGACTTACAAATGTTATGAAAATCTTACCGGACATGTTTTACTAAAATGGCATAACTTTTTCATAAAAACTTTGATGGATGCGATTCAAGATGATCCGAAACAAGGACGAGTAGACCTACAACTTTTGTTCTTTAACTATTTCAATTTGATGTCATTAGTAAGGGTAAAAATGGACATATTTGGGACTGTTATGCACTCAGAGGCAATTGGTAAGTGTCGGGCATGCACGTATGCAAGTGAAATGCTTCTGACGATAAAATATACTATTCTAAGTTATAATACATGAATATTAGTAAATATAATGATGCTTAACATTAATAAATGATATATTAAATAAGTTGTGTAAGCATACTAAGCATACACAAGAGAGACGATTCAGGCAAGTGAAGAATGAACTTCGAAACACCGTGATAAGTGTTAATTAACTTAAAAAGTGTTTCAATTTAATTGAGGTGAACATTATAAGATATGAAATGGGGTTAATATAAAAATAACAAGGAGTCCTCATAAGACTCTAACACTTGAATGAATTTCGAGTATAAATAAGAAGAAATATAGAATTGATTAATAAGTTATATTAGATTGAAACTAAACGTTGTAAGAGTTGAGAATGTGATTTGGATGCTAAAAGTCTTATGTTATAATTTAGTGAGTTTTCAAATTCGTGTTATGTGATTGATTAATATGGTTAAACCTTAAGCTAAAGGTTATAACTTAACTAAGATGAGAATTGAATCTATGAGGATAATGTGTATGTAGCTAATTAATGTGATAATCCTAATGGTATATGTAGGATATTGGTGTACGTGAGTTGTAATTGTATAGCTTATGCAAGAGGCAAGTTCCCTAATCTTTGCTACTTTATTATTCAGCAAGGTTTACTTTTCGCTGTCATGTTATACTTATGCAAGTTCTCTATCTCTAAGCTCTTATTAAGCAGTTAAGTTGTTATTGTTATGCAAGTTTTCAAACCCCACTTTTACGATTATACAAGATTCTTGAAGTTATTATTCAATTGAGCAAGTTCTTTAACTTTAATCTTTTATTATGCAAGTTCTGGTTCCTAATTTATTATTGTTATGCATATTTTTTAACTTTGAATTATTGTTGAGTAAGTTTCTAATCTACACTTTTCATTGAGCTAGTTAATTAATCTTTAATCCTTCATTACAAGCGAGGTTGTTTTGTTTATTCAAAGTCTGTACTATTGCTTAAAACTTGATCTTGTTGAAAAACATTTGTTCAGCTAAAAATTAACTGTTGTTCAATCTATGATCACCAATGTCATTGTACTATATTATATTGTTGTACCAAACTCTTAGTTGACTAGCGATTCTGTATTGATTCAACTAATCCTTTATTGATGAATGTTCTAAACTCTAAATTACCCTTAAAGTCAGTCCAAACCAAACTTCCTTTGGTTTGTTTATGAATCTGTATAGTTTTAAGAGCATATAGCCGATGACTAATACTTGTTCAGCTGATAAACCATTGATATCCTATCTCTTATTGATACATTGTCATAATTCGATTGTAACTATACTCTTGAATAGTTATTGATCCCTGTTTGATCCAACCAATACTTGGTTGATGAGCGTTTTAAAAATCTAGAATTCCTTTGATGTTAATTCCAAACCAAACTTCCTTTGGTACGGAACTTGATGATCTAAGCTGAGATGAACAAACCTATATTAGAGGATTATTTTAGAGCTACATAATAACGTTAAAATGTTTGCACAGTACATAGTACAAAGGCACGATCACCTAGAGTACAAGACGATGGTCCATATAGTCGTTTAGACTGTTAAAGGTTACAATAGAAATGCTTGTTAACCTAGGACATAGATGATGATTATGGTCTTTTAGACTTGACAACCTATAGCATAGTTCGTGGTCTTGTGACCCTCAGTGTATCCCTTTGATATTGATATCTGTTATTTGATTTTAAAGTTCGTTATTCCTTGAACTCACAGTATTCAAACTATAACTTATTATTTCCGGTAAAAATAATTTACCATTGAAAGCTTAGTTAGTTGTCATTCATCGAATGTTATTGTATATTATCCTTCTTGTGGGTAATTGTTTGCTCACTCTTGCACAAAACAATGCAGATGAAATTAAGAAGTTTGAAGACCTTTCTACAAGAAAGGGCAGGGAAAAGTGCTTGATTAGATGACATTTAATTTACCTTCTATTTATGAAGCTTATGTAATAGAATTGATTATGATGATGTTTTAATAATATTCCTCTGATAATTGTAATAATAAAGGTTAGATGACCTGGGATTTATCTTGATATTATATAACCCTTTAATGGGAGATTTATTGTTTAAACTTTTGAGTTTAATTATATCCTTTGTTTACGGGTAGTTAGTTATGATTTAATTGGACAGTGAACACCAAATCTGTGGGATTGAAGTACCTGAATTTTGGGGTGTCACATCCTCCTCATCTAACTCTACATCATCCTCCTGATCCCCATCTGGTAACTCCACCTTCTCATACTCAGGGTCATGACCAACAACTGTGACCAGCGGGGATGGCTCCCTCGGCATTAGTTGCTCCCACACCACCTGGATATCTCGAGACTCCTCCTCTCTAGGTCGGCTGGATCCTCCCATATTAGTCATCTTGACAACAAAGGTTTTATGTTTTTTAATTACTAATCCTTACTACCCGGTACTCGCGAGCACATAGGTTATTAACACAAAAGCATATAAAGTCTTTTATCATTTTATCTTTAATGAATTTTCTTAATTCATTTCTTAGGACTCGATAAGAGTTTATCACCACTATATTTTCAATCTCCTATAAGGTTACTTCCTAAGGCTTCCCCTACCTAAGGTTCATAATCTAAGGCTTTGATACCAACTTGTGACACCTCCAAATTCGGGCACTTCATTCCCATAGAATTTGGTGTTTACTATCCAAAATAATTACTTCCAACTACCCATCAATAAGGATATTAATAAAACTCATAACTTAAATAACAATACTCCCGTTAAAGGGTTAGAAATCTCAAAATAAGTCCCAGGTTATCTAACATTTATTACATCATTCATAAGAAAAAAATAAATAAATTAGTCTCGTGCCATAGATTTAATCAAATAAAATAAACTAGTCTTCGTCACTTATTCACCTTGCCTTTGCCCTTACTAGTGGATGACTCGTCAACTTTCTCAACTTTAGCTGCAATGTTTTATATGAAAGAGTGAGCAAACAATTGCTCACAAGTATAACAAAAGCAACAATAATAACATGAGGGTAATAAATGAATTCTGAAAAATAGAAAGCTCGACTTTTGAATCAAGAATAGAAAATATGATCAAAAATACATTTGAGGGTCACAAGACCATGAACTATGTGACACCCCCAAATCCAGGTTTCCTAACCTCAATTCGGTGTTCACGATACTCAACAACAAACATACTTTCTATCTAATGCGGAAGAATAAACATACATTGTTTATCATAATAGTAATAAAGTGTTACAATCATAGTCCCAAGGTTCTTTAACCTTAACTTAAAACGTACTCTTAATACTATAAAGAGTTGACATAACAAAATAACATTTAAAATAAACTAGTACATAAGCCTTCTCAAACATCTACTCTTAAACCTTCCCTTTTCCTTTGTCCCCTTTGGACGTTCTTTCCTTAGCTGAAATAAATGTCATTATATAGCAAGGGTAAGCAACTAATTTGCTTAGCAAGTTTATACACAAGGGAGATATATCATGATTAGAAAGAAGTTTCACTTTTAATGTTCAACAATAGTATAAAATTGTGAAGGAACATTAATTAATAGTCAACAGCTGAATATTTAAAAAATTGAATAACAGGTACTGAGTGGTTTGAAATAACCACGAACATTTGCCAAGGTTCTCAGCATTTAAACTATACCTTTTAATAAGTTTTGGTAATCAAGGGGATCAGCCTTTCATACCCCGTGATGTATGCATAAACACTTAATAATCCAGCATTGATATCATGCTTTAATCAAATTCGTCCTTTTCTTAGCCAAGAGTTCTTACCATATCAATTTAATAAGAACATCTTTTAAATCACATTTGATTTAACAAATTTAGACATGCTTGATCTAGCTGATACAATTAGCATAGATCTATCTCAAAAACAATTCATAAATGAAAGAATTTTAATTTAATTCACAGTTCAATAATAATAGAACATGAACTCAATTGCACAATGTGCGAATCTCAATAATCAGTATAGATGTCAATAATCAACAATAATTATTTACTAACATGCTTCGAAAATAATAACTCGAGTTTGAGTTAGGGAACTTGCCTATTCGAGGAGCTACGACTAACTAGCTTTAATTAAAACTCTTTGAACAACCTAGGATTGATAATGTTGGTTTACTAATTAGTACTGCGTATAATTGTACGTCTATACGCTTACTTATGCTATTATCTAGCAAATAATTCAAACACAAGGTACACATAATATAATGTACCATCATTAATCCTATAAGATATTTAATAAATCTTATGTTAGTGATTTAATAAATTTATAAGGTTTTTCTTAAGTAATAAACACTTATTAGATTCTTAAACAATTTATTATAATTGTTTAATTAATGAGTCATTTAAATTATCTTCATTTATTAACTCTATCTTCATTTAATTACCATTTAATATTAGTTAAATAGTAATTAATTAATTACATTTAGTTATTATTTAATAAATAATAGCTAATTACATCTACTTATTATTTAATGTTAATTCAACAATGAATAATTAAATTATTAAAATTATTTGTCTTTAATTATTATTTAATATTAGTTAAGTAATAATTAATTAATCATTTATCCTTGAATAATAAATAATTGATTTATTTTCTTCATTAGTCATTAATTATTCATTACTATTAATAAATGACCAATTAATTAACATTTTTCATTGTTTAATATTAATTAATTAATTAATTATCCTTGAATAATAAATAATTAATTCACTTCATAAGTCTTTAATTATTCTTTATTATTAATCTAAGAATAATTAATTATTATTTGTTCTTATTTATTATTTAATACTAATTAAATAATAAATAATTATTTTATAAATTTTATGTCAATGTAAGTAAGTAATTACATTATTATTACATAATCTTACTTAAACATTTTTTAATCATTATTTAATATTAATTAATCAATGATTTAACTCTATTTATTATTTAATCTTAATTAAATAATCAATAGTTAATTTATTAACACTATCACTACTTAATTATCACTTAACATCACTTAAATAATAATTAAATATTTAATTACATTTAAATTACATGTAATTAGTTTAATAATGATTTAGTGGCATTAATAATTATTAGTTAGTAAGTTTTAAATGTTTTAAATGAGTTTAAACCATTAATTACTTAACTATTCAGAAAAATTTTGAAATGAAATTGCGCCGGGTCCTTCACTAAAACTTGAATAAAATGAAATCTACAACTCCGATTTAGGTCCAGTTGGTCTCGTTGGATTCGTATCTTCCCGAACTAAAATTTTCAATTATCAAACATCAAATTTGGATCTTTTTTTGGTCCCGGAAAACAGCCCAGAAGTGACTGGTAATGCAACATGATTCCACAGTTAAAGTATTTTGGTAATAAATCCATATCTTGCTCATTTTTTAACATTTTTACATACTTCCAAAGAGGTTTTTCCCTTAACGCATAGCTCTAGCAAACCAACCCTTTGTAGATTTCAAAATGAAAAGCATAGATTACCATTTTTAAATAATTTTTTTTCCAAAAACTCCTTTGACTTCCTTTTCTCAAATTTTCCAACATAAACTTATATAGATGAACAATTTAAACATGTTATACTCAAGATTTATCATTCTTATAAGATTTTAGCCTTTTAGAACTTGCACTTCCATAAATCTATCACAAGATTACATAAAACATACAAAACATAAAACTAGAGTTTGATTTTTACCTAGTCTTGTGGGATGCCCTCCTTTTTCTTTCCAAAATAACTTATGAACTTGGGATGCATGAACAAACTTCCTTCTCTTCCTCCCCAAGATTTGAACCCCTCTCTCTCTTTTCTCTCTTTGTATTTTGCTAGCTTGGGAGAAAAATAGAAGAAGAAGAATAGTAGGAAAAATGAAATGAAATGAAGATGAAATGTGGTGATTTAACTAATATCCCCCATATCTTTGTTGTCCCTTGGATAAAAGGCTTTGCCTTATCTTTTCCAATTAAGCCTAATCATGTCATTAAGGGTGCTAAGTAGATTTTCTACCAATGGGAGATGGACACACTTGTACTTGATGTAAGAGTTACTAATTAAAGAACTTGATTAGCATAATTTTGTTGCCTTAAAAGGCCTAATAGGGCCGGTCACTCCTTGCCCATTATCCCCTCTATTTTGTTTTTATTTTAATGCACAAATTTGATTAATCAAAAGTCTAAAATACCATTAATCAAGTGGGCTAAGTATTGGTTTGCATTTTATTTCTTTTGGGTTTCTCCTTTAATTGTTTTGGCCTATGTAATAAACATAGTTTAACAACTTTAATATATATTACCCTAATTGTTTATTTAGGATTTCTATTTCCAATCTTATGGAATTTAATTACTTACACATATCTCTTTAACTTGTAACCTAATTAGGTTTAAAATTATTAATCACTTGCAATAATAAAATTATCCACTGAAGTTAGTATACATATTAAATACTAACTATTCCTTATTACCATAACCCTTAAGTTATTTAATTATCTCACCTAATATATAATTAGGTTATGAAGCTTTCCTTTTTAATGAAATCTATAAATATATATATCCATAACTATAGTATATATTTATTTAGCCATACACCTCTTCACATATTTTATGACATATTAAATCACTATATAGCACAAAATTTTAAATATCAATAATGTATATACATATAAAGTGACTTGAAATTCCTGGTTATTACATCCTCCCCCCCCCCTTATAAGAATTTCGTCCCTTGAATTACATATAAGGTTACTCATAAAGATGTGGATAACTTTCCCTCATCTTTTCCTTGAGTTCCCACGTAGCTTCTTCAGCATTGTGGTTCCTCCAAAGAAATTTTACAGAATGTATAACCTTATTTCGTAACTTATGCTCTTTTCTATCTAAAGTTTCTACCAGAATTTCCTCGTACGACAAATCTTTTTCGACCTGAATTGGTTCGTACGATATCACATGCTTGTAGTCAGGCTTATATGGTCGTAACACTGACACATGAAACACATTATGAATATGTTCCAGTTCAGGAGGTAGAGCTACCTCGTACGCCACTTTGCCTATCTTCCTCAAGATCTCAAATGGTCCAATAAATCTCGGACTCAACTTACCTTTTTTTCCAAATCTTATCTTCCCTTTCAAGGGAGATACTTTTAAAAACGCATAGCTTCCCACATCAAAATCTTTCTTCTTGCGATGTAAGTCCGCATACTTCTTCTGGCCATCTTGAGCTACTACCAGCCGGGCTCTTATCACCTTAATGATCTCTACTGTGTGCTACACTAATTATGGTCCCAATAGCCTGCGTTCACAAACTTCATCCCAGTATAAGGGCGTTCTGTATTTCCTCCCACACAGTGCTTCATACGGCGACATTCTAATGCTGACGTGATAACTATTGTTGTATGCGAACTCTACTAATGGAAGATGATCCTCCCAGCTACCCTTGAAGTCCATCACACAAGCTCTGAGCATGTCTTCAAGTGTTTAAATCATTCTCTCACTTTGTCCATCAGTTTGCGGATGATACGCGGTGCTCATTCGTAGCTGCGTCCCTATTCTTTCTTGAAGACTCTTCCAGAAGTTTGACGTGAATCGTGGATCCCTATCTGATACAATAGATACCGGTGCTCCATGTCTTGAGATAATTTCTTTGATATATAACTAGCTGGTCCAAACTATACCTGATCTTGATCGGTAAAAAGTGAGCTGACTTCGTAAGATGATCTACAATCACCCATATGGCGTCGTGCCCTTTTTGCATTGTTGGAAGTCCCACCACAAAATCCACCGTGATGTACTCCCATTTCCATTCTGGAATTTCTAACGGCTGTAGTAATCCACTCAGTCGTTGATGCTCTGCCTTGACTCTTTGATAAGTTAGGCATCTGTTGATGCATTCCGCAACCTCTCCCTTCATGTTTGGCAACCAAAAGTGTTGACACAAATCTTGATACATCTTTGTGCTTCTAAGGTGTATCGAGTACCTCGTACTGTGTGCTTCTTATAAAATCTCCTCTCTTAATTCTGGTACTAACGGTACCCAAATTCATCCTTTGAATCTCAGTAGTTCGGTGCCATCAATCTTGTATTTCAATTCGTCGCCTTTAGTTAACCGCTTCTTGATGTTGTCGCAATCTTCATCCTTCTCTTGTGCCTCTTTAACCTTATCTAATAAGGTCAGGCTTGCTGCTACTGTAAAAAAACTTTCGTCGGTCTCCATCGGATACTTGATTTCCAATTCTAGTCATTCAAAATCTTTCACTAACTCCTCTTGAATGGTCAATTTCTGCCTGGATGGTACAGAATCTCACAATCATAATCTTTGATCAATTCTAGCAATCGGTGTTGCCTCATGTTTAGCTCCTTCTGTGTGAAGATATACTTCAAACTTTTTTGATCCGTATATATCTCACACTTCTCGCCATACAAATAATGTCTCCAAATCTTCAAGGCAAAAACTACCGCTGCTAACTCCAGGTCATGAGTCGGATAACCCTTCTTATAGTCCTTCAACTGATATGAAGCGTACGCAATGATCTTACTGTGCTGCATCAGTACACAGCCCAGACCCTTGTGTGACGCATCACTATACATTATAAATCCTCCCATGTCGTCTGGTAAAGCCAACACAGGTGCTTGACTGAGCCTCTTCTTCAACTCCATGAAACTCTCCTCACATTTCTCCATCCAAACGAACTTCACCATCTTTTTAGTAAGGTTGGTCAATGGCGATGCTATCTTTGAAAAATTCTGGATGAATCTCCGATAGTATCCTGCTAATCCCAAGAAACTTTAGATCTTTGTCTGATAACCGCTTCTACTTTTGTCGGATCAACTGAAACTCCATCTTTATCGATAACGTGACCCAAAAACTGCACTCTTTGCAACCAAAATTCACACTTGGAGAATTTTTCATACAACGTCTCCCTCCTCAACGTCTCTAACACTATTCTTAGATGTTCAGCGTGCTCTTCCTCTGTCACTGAATACACCAGAATATTATCGATGAATAAGATAATAAACCTATCCAAATACTACATGAACACTCTGTTCATCAAATCCATGAATGTTGCTGGCGCATTCGTCAACCCAAATGACATTACCAGAAACTCAAAGAGTCCATACCAAGTTCTGAATGTCGTCTTCGGAATGTCCTCCTGTCTCACCTTCAATTGGTGATAACCGGTCCTTAAATCGATCTTTAAAAGGTACTTCGCCCCCTTTAACTGATCAAATAAATCGTCGATCCTGGGCAACGGGTACTTGTTCTTAATTGTGACTTTGTTCAACTCTCGGTAGTCGATACAAAGCCTTAATGACCCATCTTTCTTCTTTACGAATAAAACTAGCGGTCCCCAAGGTGATACGTTCGGTCGAATGTATCCCTTATCTAATAACTCTTGTAGTTGAACCATCAGTTCTTTCATTTCAACTGGAGCCATACGATACGACGCTTTGGATACCGATGTTGTCCTTGATGCCAAATCAATAACAAACTCTACCTCTATCCGGTGGCAATCTCAGAATCTCATCTGGGAAGACATCAACGAATTTCCTTACAATAGGTATCTGACCCAATTCACCCTCGACTCTGCGAGTATCCACAATGTGAGCTAAATAACCTATGCGACCCTTCCTAAGCAACCTATTTGCTTGCATCGTCGTCAGACAACAAGATTTACTACACCAAAAATGGCCTCTAGTGAATGACAAATCCTTCACAAGATATACTATATCACTCACAAGTGATTTATTGCGAAGAAGTATTTACTTCACACGATTACTCGCATTAGACCTCCTCACAATTGAGTATCCTTCGCTAAGTAGTAACTAAATATTTTTTGTGAAGGATATATTATCACAAATTGTATTTGGTAATGGAATATTGTTATTTAGTGAAAGGTTGATTTCCTTCATAAATAATATTTTAAGAAAGACTATTTGAAATTAGTGAATAACTTTATTCCCTCATAAATAATATATTGTAAAGAACAAATTTATTTAACTGAGAGAATATTTTCCTTCACTAATTATAAATTGAGAACCATTCTTCAATTTAGTGAGAAAAAATTCCTTCTCAAATTAAAAATTTGTAAAATAAATTTTAATTGCTAAATAATCAAAATTCATTGAAAATTATAATTGATTTTCAAAATAATAACTTCATATTTATTATTATTATTAATCTTTATAAGAAATATTAAATTTATTTTTTAAGTAAATATAAATATTGTCATACTTGTTTCAAACTAATTGATAAACTAATGTATAAAGAGCTAATAAAATCAATATTTCACATATAAATAAATAATACTCGAGTCACAATAACTACAAAATTTGTTATTGTATCTTGGTCTCTCAAGGACCATAGTAAGCTACAAAATTTATAAACTATCATAAAAAACTGAAAGAATAACAATGAACTAGAAGGAATAAAGTGTGTCATTTTAGATCCAATTCATCATTTTCTTTAAGAAAATCAAGATTGGGCATGTAAACTTCATGCTGCAAGAGAAACACCAAAAATTCAATTTCAATAAGATGAGGAATAAGAAAAGATGAAACTGGCGAACTTAAATTAAGAAAGAGATTAAAGAAGGATAAAGAAATTTGCACCTGTGCTACTCCGGTTTTCTCCAGTTCTATGTCCACAAGCCTATACTCATGCATTACCCAATTGGTCTGCTTTCCATCCGGAGCTCGCCCACCATAAAAAACTAGCATTTTTTTCATTCCAATTGTCTGACCTTTATGACTTGCTGACCTATCCTTCCCGGTTGCCTTCCAGTACCCCCTCCCAGTGGCACGATTGAGTAGAGACCCATTACCATTCTTTCTAGCGACAGGACTGAAGAAGTACCATTCCATATCTCTATTATTCAGTGATGAATAACCTAAACACCATAAATCCATACACTTCATTAAAAAAAAGTGAGTGAAGAAAACAATTCACATATTAAACCAAGATGACATACATATGTAGATAGACACATAAATATACATATTGAGTAAGAGCGATAGAAAAACATCAAAAACTAAAAGAAACTTGGAAAGGTAAAATGCATCAACAAGAAGGAAAATTGTTTATTCACTAAATATAAATCTAGTTCTTTGTTCAAACCTATGCCGATTTTTAAGACTGGAGCTATCAACCACTTTGCCAAAGAGGAAATTTCATTACTATTTTAGCATAATCATGTAGCCTAAAATCAAAACTTAGTAATTATGTTATGTTATTAGCAAAAATTCACGTCAGTTGCACATACAATGTGCATGTGAGACGAGAATGATAAGGAAGGTAAGGCATTATGATAATAAAAAAATTTTGAGATTTTAAAAATTAATATTAAAAAGACATTGATAAGTTTATTTAGGTGTGACCTAGTCAAGCTTTAATGTGTTAACTTAAATAAAATTAGAGAATGTAATTAGGATTTCCTTTTACTTTCTCTATAAACAAAAGTATAATACTTTTGACACCCCACCATAAATCAACAAACAAACAAACAAACAAAAGAAGGTTTAACAACCATTGAAGAATTATAAAAAAACACTCTTTTTTCCTTTTGACAAGAAAGAACTCTTTGCCCATCTGACAAGAAAGAAAGAACCTATATAGAGGATTAAAAACACTCAAAAGTTATAGCAAAGAAATGTGGGGCAATTAAAATAATTTATTCAGCTCTTGCACTAACCATGTGGTGCTGCAAGCAAGGAAACTGAAGTGTGTGTGTTGTAGTTCTTAAGAGTGTAAAAACTGAACTCGGCAATTTAGCCATTGATTTCCATGTTGTCTATTAGCCTGACCTTTCCAAACCATGCAGCAATGCAGAACACAACTGGACTCTTTATTTCTTCCACTGGTTCTAAACTCTCTTGGTCTATAATCTGCTAGCAAAAATGATGCAAGAAGAGTCAAGTATATTAAAATCTTTTATTCTTTTAAGTGTTGTACTAATTTTCCTGAATAAAAGCAGAAGAAATGCCATGGAAGAAAAAGATTCACACCAGGTATTTTTGTTAATGCACTAACATTGCTAGCATGAGATGAAGCTACAACCCTCACCTCAATTACTGTAAGCCAGTAACCATGGGAATCCCTCATCAATTGAAAATGACTTTCAGTATCTTGATTCAAGTGGGCGTTTCTTCCTTTCAAAAGTTCTAGCTTTGGATTTTAAAAGCCCTTTATAACTACCCATAATGGAAAAGTGCAACAGTAAGTCAAATTTGATGAATAAAGCAAATAATGCGACACTTTGGAAATCTCAATGAAATTTACAGGAGTCTACTGCAGAGTGAGAATGTTAGCGAGAAGATGCAACATCTGTAATGCTAAAAGTTTATGGAGGAAAATCACAATGCCATGTTCCCACTGGGGTTTAGGTTGAGGAAGCAACACTCCCTGCTTGCTCAATGAAACCAGCATTCAAAATTTTATATTTTTCAAAGGATATTCCATCAAAACGTTATATCCTTAAGTTCAGGAGTTATTCCAATAATAAATACAGACATGAATTTTTAGTCAAATATCAATCAGTTCTAAACAAATACAAAAGGCTAAACAATGTTCCATGTCTCACCTCAGCATAATCAATTCTTCAACCAGTTCCTTGTACAGATTCAATGACTGAAAGTTGAAATTTTGTTCGAATATAAGGAAAAGTTTTTGCAGCACAATGGTAGTATAAGTTTCGGGGTGACATTTGTTAGGGAGATACGAATTTTAGATTTGATTATCATTTCTATCCTTCAAAATAGTTCCAATTAAATGCCTATACTAGTTTCATTTGCCTCAAGTCATAAGTACATGAATAATGAGTAAAATTCACAATCACAATCATAATGACAATAAATTAATTAATAGGAAGGAACCTTATCCCTCTCTGCGGTTGAGAGGTGTACATTGCGGGAGCTCATTGCAAGCCCATTATCTTCTCGCATTATGTCAGAACCGCTTACTCTTATGGAAAAATCAAGATCTCGGACCTGAAAGAGGATCAATTGGACAAATAATTAACCATGAATTGCACTGAAAACAAACGAGAATAAAAGTAACAGAGATTTTCATACTTAGCTCTTACCCAATGCTGAAGAACAATCTCAGTTTCAAATACATATAAAAATTTACTTGATAGCCAATTTTGATTAAGCTGGACCAAAGGGCAGGATCAGGTCTTGTGGAAACCAAACCAATTCATTGATTCAAATTACAGAAACCAACTAATCCAAGTGCAGTTTCGGCTTTGCTTTATTGAATTGTTTTAGGTTATGTGGATGATACTAAAGAGGTGTAATATAATTTGTGCATAAAATATATATATGGACACAACTTCAACAAAAAAAGATAAACTGATTGAATTACATTTCGTACCCTACTTTGGTCATTTGCATCAAAATTGTAATCCAATTGGAAAGTTAAAATTTACAATTCAAAAAAAAGGCATAAAAGGAATATGCTGTAAGGAATATGCATGTATATAGAAATATAAGTTAGACGGTATTTCAGTCTTTTCAGTTGTAATTTCTGGGTCATCATTGTCCTTTCTTATTTGCTGAGATGTGAGTGAGATGAGAGTATATGTATGGAAATCATTCACAATTGAGGATAGAAAATGAATGAAATATGAAATTGTTCTTTTCTAAACTCTCTATTTCTGTCTAATCCTTCCTCCATTTCTACTCCATCCTTCTGATTCTATCTAACTCTTTCCTTATTCCTTGTGAATTGTTGCTGCTGTTTGCTTAAGTAACAACTGAACTTTTCAACTTGTTACAATTGGTATCAGAGCCCTTTGATCCAACCATGACAACTAACAGTCAGCGAATCAACAACTTGGAAACTCAAGTTAATGAACACCCAAACGTTATTCAACAACTACAGATTCAACTACAAGAATCAGTTAATAACCTCAAACAAGGCTTTGAGAAGAAGCTGGAGGGGATGATGGAAAGATTTGAGGCTCTTCTCTGTGTTCGATTGCAATCTCTACATACTAACGCATGTAATTCTAGTAATCAAACAAAAATTGAAGATCCAAGCTCACTTGTCAATCAAGTTTACGCTGAATCAATTTAGGATAAGGTAATTTCTATTCTTAAAAGTGATTCCTCTTCTCTTAGCTTGGCGGATAATAGTACGATATTGACTTTTTGCACAAATACAAAGGTGTGTCCTGTTGCGGATAAAGTGTTCAACAAAAATCCCCAACGAGAATCAGTTCAATTGAAGCAGGTCACAGAAGAGAACATGGAACATGAAACTAAGGTGTTTGATAAAAAGCTTGAACCAGGAATAACTATCCATCAAAATGAAATTAAAGAAGATGGTGTGACAATTGAAAGAGTGTTTGACCCTGGGGGGAAAATGAAGAGCTGTTTTAGTTGTAAAAAAGAAAATGAGGTGGAAAAGCCTTCAAGTTCTATAGTTAATCATGTGTACAGT